>BHDV01071742.1:179101-204323 GCA_005406045.1 Adoxophyes honmai
GTTGCCAACACAAACGCGCCGCGAGCTGCGTTCAGAAACGTAAAAATGAGCCAAAGGACCCATTCGAAAATCGGACATTACACTACCTCTTACTTATCCACGGAAGAATTGGAGAGGTGTTATTCCAAACCAGACACCTCACGGCATGTGTATTTTTTTCTATCATTAGTAAAGCAAGTCACCTTTAGGCCTTTTTGTGGCTGACAATAACAATATGAAAATTATTTCAGAAAAAACCCTTGATTCTAGTACGAGTAGGTACAAGGAAAAAATAACATGAAAAATGCTAGTAGAAGAACGTAATTTCTAATTCTTCGGCGGTTAAGGTAAAATACGTTCTTAACAAAAATAATTTATTTTAGTCGCAACATTAAGTTTATGTATCCACGCAGAACAAATTTTATAAAATCGAAACATATCCGTGGATGTCATAAGAGACAGAGGTTTAGGTGTATACATTAGGCGACAGGCTAGCAACCTGTCACTATTCTACCTCTTCCATCTTTGCAAACCTAAAACTATGCTAGAAGTGGCTGCTAGGCGTGAAGTAGTCATTGTTTTGCCTAAGTCACCTTTCATGTGCTCTGCCTACTATTAGAGAACACAGGCGTGATTGTATGTATGTAAAACATATTAAAATATCTAAGTTCGTTGATATTTTTCAGTCCAATGAAGGTAAAATTTAATGTCCAATTAAAATCGTGATCTTAATTAATATTTAAGTCCATTTATAGGTAGGACCGGGATCAAATTACCTAAGGCATAATAATGTACATCATTAAAGACCCGCTTTTGTGGGCCGGTACATGGCTGTTTTTATACCTGTAGCTTAATGTATTAATCGACCAACGTAAAATATATCACTTATCTAATTTACATGTACCTGTAATGTAATTTGCATTACTCGTGTATCGGGTTAATAACACCTCTCCATTTTTTCCGTGGATGTCGTAAGAGGCGACTAAGGAAATAGGTTAAGGTATAGAATAGCACCTCCCCCTTTCTTCCCGTGGGTGTCGTAAGAGTCGACTCTGGGAAAGGGTTAGTGTATTGTGGGCGATGGGCTAGCAACCTGTCACTGCAATATCACGTTTAACCATCTGGATACCCTGAAATTGCTAGATGTAGCACTGAATTCTTGAATTCATGTGCTCTGCCTACCCCTCTTGGGAAAACAGGCGTGATGTATGTATGTATGTATAGTTCAGGCGACAGGCTAGCAACCTGTCACTATTATACCTGCCAACTTAACATCTAAAAAATGTCCTAAAAGTGTCCTAGAAGAAGAATACTTATAGTTTTTTTCTATGTAGCGTTTTGTGTGCTCTGCCTACCCCATTTGGGAATACAGGCGTGATGTATGTATGTTTTTGTGCAGTTAATACATTATTATACTTCTTAAAGGTACTTAATTCGACTCGACATTATTTTTTCAGGCTTACAATTTCTTCATATTTCGCTATCACGTCTCACGACCACAGTCGAGTCTTAAGGACCCTACTCTACCAACTTTGAATTCTATGGACCTCTCCGTAAAGGGTAGTTTCGATTGTCCCGCCATTTTTATTTTGGTTACCTAACGAAGGGTACTTGATTCGATTCTCGTATCATACATAATATTAAGCTTATGTGTTTAGGACCTTTTTGGTTTTTTCATGACTACGTAACTTGAACTTTGGCTATTTTTCTACGAAAGATAAAGCTGGTTGGGGTCGACTTGTAACAAGGTTATTCGATGAAATGTTACCAGGTATGTTTCATATTTTTTACGTCTACTTCATAATTATTCGTAGACACTTTGGGTATTTTTCGGTTTTAGGTTAGAACAAGTAAGTCCGTAGTAGTCTGCTGTGTGGTATTAAGTTTAGAATAACACCTCTATTTTTCCCGTGGATGTCGTATGCGGCGATTAATGAAATTGGTAAAGATATAAAGGCGACAGGCTAGCAAGCTGTTGCTACATATACTATTTCTAAACTTAAACATACATACATACATACATATTCTCACGCCTGTATTCCTAAGAGGGGTAGGCAGAGCACATTAATTCAAAAATCCAGTGCCACGTTTAGCAATTTCAGGGTAACCAGACGGTTAAACTTGATATTGCAGTGACAGGTGGCTAGCCCATCGCCCACAATAGGTACACTAACCCTTTCCCAGAGTCGACTCTTACGACACCCACGGGAAGACAGGGGGAGGTGCTATTGTAACCCGGCACCACACAAAAATGACTGACTGTGCAAGTGACGTATTAGATAGAAATCCTTTGATAAAAAACCACCATCCACTAAATGAAATATTACACCACTAAACGGTGTGCCAAAATCGCTAATTTCTGTGGTACATCCACTAAGTTAGTAACACTGGTTGGTGGAGAGCGCTCGCGGGCGGCGCGCGGGCCACTCGCGGGCGGCGCGTGGACGCCTCGAGGCGATCCGTTGACGTTACGGAGTTGATGTAGTGAGCGTATGCCTATACAAGTCCATAAGAATACTAACCGCACAAGGCGAGGCGGTGAGGGTCGATTGCCGGGTGGGTATAATGAGCTGTGTCCTAAAACCTAAAAAATATATTGGAAGTGGCTGCGAAGCGTGAACTAGTCATGGACTATTTAGCGTTTCTAGTTCTAAGCTTACCCTATTAAACGATGGAATCGTGATGTGATATATATAAATGGGTGTAGGTGAGGCGACAGGCCGGCAGCCTGTCAATATTATATCTTTCTCTAACTGTAAAACGAGGAATAGTACCTAACGGTCTGGCTTTGAAAATTTTCTTGTGCTCTGCCTACTTAGTTGGAAACATGATTAACATCTTTTAATATATTTGAGTACTAATATTCACGATTACGTGAATAATAGTTAATTATAACTAAACCGATGAAGAATAGGATTCTTTGAAACGAAAATTGATTATCACGTTTCTTGGTATAAAAAAGTTCGCGGTATCATTAACCACTGCTTTCTGGCTACGTAATATTAATCTGACCAATTCCAAGAAGTAGAAAAAGTCACGTGACTTAAATTCAGCGCTCCATTTCTTCCGGGAATATCATAAGGCGGCCTCGCTTACTTAGGTAATAGTATTCTGTAAAGCATACTGTGTATTGTACCTATATTAAGGCCAGCGCCAATGCAGGTCCTCTAGTGTTGCAGGTGTCTATGTGTGATCTATTTGCTTGTTTGCCTTGTAACCAGAGGTCGTTACTTTTCCAAGCGTTTTTTTTTGCGATGTCGTCAAACGACACACGACACCGACCTAGGGTTGTCGACATGTATAATTTGATCGATGATTCAACGTTTCGTAGCCACTTCTGGCATATTTTTTAGGTTTAAAAACAGATTAAAAAGCCCTAAACCGTCCTGCCGTAGTAGCCTCTAACACCCATGAAAGAAATGCAGATGTGTTTCAAAACCCGACACCACACAGTAAAAAGTAAGATCACTGCCTATAACAAAATACTATCACAACATTTATGTCTCCAGCGAAACCAAATCGACTCACCTAAAGTAAAGCCAGGTGATATTTTTCGCATGATTAATTCTATTACTCTGTATCGGAAAAACAATGTTCACGGAGGTTAGGCACGTAATGAACTGAAAGCGAAAATATTTACGAACATTACGGTAAAGACTTGTTTCCATCACATGGCTCGCATCAAATCCATTGTGATTGTGAGGTTACAATCACAAAAATGCAACCAATCTATCTATTAAAGGTAAAGGGGACAAAAAGTCAGGGTAAGGCGATTATAATAGGGTCTACCCAGGATAAAAAAAAGTATTCTATCAGATAGATTACAAAGAAATTAAACATGTATTGTATTTTTAATTCTATTTGACCAACAAAAAGTGACGATGATTTATAGCGCTTAAAAATTTCGCGTGACATCACCATTATGGTACAATTTTTGACCTTAAGGCGTGACGTTACGTTACAAGCTACAGAATCCTTAGTTTATGATAAACCAAATAATGTATCATAATTTTCCATCATCTAACTAACGGACTAATTAGAATTACAAATATAATGTAAAACCCAGTCCCTATTTACATACATACAATCACTCCTGTGTTTTCAAATGTTCTCACGCTTCATAGCCGCTTCTAGCTTAGTCAATCTCTCCTATCACCCTTCACTTTCCTTTCACCCTTCGATAATGATCTCCTAAAGTTGTTTTTCCACGGGCGAGGTGGAGGAAACGAAATTTGAGAGGCAAAGTAAGACGTGTGGTGTCGGATTAGAATAACATCTCTCCATTTCTAGCGTGGATGTCGTAAAAGACGACTAAGAACTAAGGATATGGGTTTAAATTATGCTCTAAATGACATGCTAGCAACCTGCCACTATTAAATATTACATTAGTCATTTGTTTTAAAGCCTGATATTATGCTGGATGTAGCTGGAAAATATAAAGTACACCTTTTTATCTACTTAACGGTTGTTCTGCCTTTCCCATGTGAGTATAAACACGTAATTGAATGAATGTATGTAGTTTATAATTCTTCCTTTTCATTACATTTATTCGATTTCGCTGTTCTTTACAGTTGTATAAAATAAGCTGCTTTATTGAGGCTTAACTCAGCTTAAAACAGAATTTGCATATGATTTTTTTTTAGTAAGTATTCACAGGATTACTCAGTAAATATTCAAACGCTGTTGAAGTCTCAATCAAGCTGTATTAGGTTTTATATACATTCTGGTAGTTGTATCTTGCTTGCTTAATTTTAATCTACGTACAACACGCCTGTGTTTTCAAATGGGGTAGATAGAGCACACGAGATGCTACATAGACAAAACTATTACTTTTTCACGCTTTGTTGCTATTTTCAGCATAATTTAAAAGTTTCCGTTAGTTAAGGTTAAAAAGGTATTGTCGCTTAAAACACATACATATGTAATATTAATATATTTTGTAATGTAACTTTCGTGATTCTCACTCATTTTTATAAGTTCGCGGGACTTTATCTATTTTATATCTAGATTAAAACATGACCGATTTTATTAAGTCGCGTTTTCACCTAGTGTTCTGAACAGTTCCGAACGAGCATTCGTTCGTTCGTGCGGTAGATGAAAACGCTCAACCGTTCGAATGTGTGAACATAGGCCGAACAGCGAACATTTGTTCTGAGCAAATGTTTGCTCAGAACACTAGGTGAAAACGCGGCTTTAGAGAATTGATCCGATTTTTATTAAATGGTAATTAAAATTACACTTAGTCTTTTTCCACTCTGTAGTGTGTTTGGCCCACCGCAGTGGATGCATTCGGCTGACGTGGCCTGCCCAGTCCCACTTTTTCCTAAATGCGGTCGCAGTTACATTACACTGTCTGCCGACCGTCACCGTTCCTACCCGAATGCAACCAACTACCGTGTCTTAAGATTCTTGTGTTCGATACAAACATCCAGCACGACCAAATGCACAAAGTCATTAAATTTCGTAACTCAGAAACAAATAGACAGAAACATTAAAAAAATCTGAAGCACAAAACAACACCCAAGCCATTCACTTCATTTCCTAGCTCAGGACACAATCTTTCCGAGGTCTTTTGAAATCTCTCCATTACTTCGTCCACAAACTTACCATTTTAAAGAATGAATGGATTTCCTGATCGTGGTTTCACCTCGCCACTCCGAGTAGTTCTTACTTAAAAACTTCGTAATGAAGTTTTTAAAAAATGTCTCCTTTATACTCGTTCAAACTTAGCAGAATCTTCATCTACCGCGCAGTATTTAACTATTATTGCATACACCGAGCGGGGTTTTATCAAGAAGTTTGTCTCTTAACTAAGAACGCTGTCAGTTCAGCTAAGCCAGAAATAATGAGGTTTGGTTACAAAAGATAAGGATAGTCTTTGCGGGAATAAGAAATATGTGAGGGTTTAAAATAAAAGGGTGTGAATTTGAATATAATATGATGATCATATAGAGAGGATGGATGGATGAAGATTTACTAAACAGATTTATACGGGAAGTGTGAATGGGTGTGTAGGGAGGGAAAGACCTAGACGGAAGTTCCGTGACTCTTCGTCTTAGAAACAGGACAGGTCAAGAGTACCCGAAACCGACGAGCATGTATGAAGAGATTAATGAATGTGGATGAAGCAAAACAGGGTATGTCAGGATCGTAGCAAGTGGAACAAAGTCTTCTCTGCTTACCCCTGTGGGAAAGAGGCTTGACTGTATGTATGTATAGTTATGTATGTATGAATTTGAATGGGTGATGGCAGACTAATGTGTTTAGCTGCTGGATGTATGAAGAGATTGATGAATGTGAATGAAACAACAGCGGTAGGTCAGAATCGTAGCAAGTGGAGCAAAGTAGTTTCTGTCCGTTTCTTATATGTGTTTATGTCTGCAAGTTTTTTTTGATAAATATTGGACGGCACAGGCCTTGTTTAAGAAACGCCGAATATAAAATTTAAAGCACTTGTGTTTGTGTGTGCGGGCGCCATACACCTGTCCTTACATTCATGTTTAACTATGTACATACATTAGTTTCATACACGTGCATACGGTATCGTGCAAATAATGGCGAATACGAATGATGAGAGCAATAGAGTTCCACTAAATCGAGTATCTGGAAATCTAGATACATACATACACGCCTGTGTTCCCTAATAGGGTAGGCAGAGCACACGAAACGTCTATGTTACAAAACCATGATTAAAACTATATCACGCTCCGCAGTCACTTCTAGCATAGTTTTAGGTTTGCAAAGATGGAAGAGGTAGAATAGTGACAGTTTGCTAGCCTGTCGCCTAAAACATCCTTAAACCTTCCTTAGTCGCCTCTTACGACATCCACGGAAGAAATCGAGAAGTGTTATTCTATCCCGACACCACACAAAAAATACGTATAATCTATATATTTATCATAAAACATACTTAGCTATTTATGTTACAAATGCTAAAGATTAAAGAAGAACCCGTGACATCATACTCAAGGACCCCTGAAATTCTGACAGCCAACTTGCATAAATACCGTTCGAGACAAACAAAATAATAAATCTAGAATCAAGCAACAACTTTTCTGCCCGCGGGCGTGTCGTAGGGATGCCCTCGCCATCATACTGTTGGAAATTTATTATATTTATGTGGGATTAAATTTAAATTCGAAGAAATTTTGCCCGTTTAAAATATACATATACTTACATCGTATCGAAAATACCCATCCATCATACTGGAATCATCCTAAAACAAAATCATTTCAGCCTTCACTTTTGCATTCGAACATACTAATATCATCTATCTACTTCACATCCTCACGTTCCGTTTCCAACATTTATGTACGAATACTATCGCTAAGTTTTCTTTAAAGAAATTCACAAGAATTAAATGGACAAATTCTTCTTAACTTGTCTCTCCAAAGACATCTTGCATCAAAACAATACTCTTATTGTAGTTGAAAAGAAATGTTGATACATATTTATTATTCTGTGATGTAGTTATGAACGATGTTCTATTCAATGGTTTTATAAATAATGTACAAAGTCATAATAATGTCATAGTCAAGTTCAAAGTTAATTTATGCTTTTAGCATGCTAATGTAATAATAAAACGATCCTAATTGATGTACACCTAATTATGCAAAAATTACTTCAAAGATATGAAGCCAACGCGACGATTGAGTTTTGAAGGAAGAGGAAAGAAGTTTTATGCATTCTGATACATTTATTGTGAAAGTGCTACATAAAACAATTTCCGCTTTTTATTGTTGTATGGTCGAGCCAATTGGTTTCTGCCCCACCGCGGTATGTTGTCAGTATAAAAATAATAAAGTTTTCTTTTGTCGAGCAATGCAATGTCAAAAGGTTCTTTGGTGGGTCAGGAATTAATAAGTTATATTGTACGTATTAGAGATAAAAAAGATTTGTTGGGATAATACGTCCGTGAATAACTGTCTGTGGTCCTGTTTGGTATCGGATTTAAAATAATACCTCCCCATTTCTTCCGGGTTTCGTAAGAGGCAACGATATTAGGTTTAGCTTACACAATCATACAAAACGTCAGCTCATTCAGAACAAATAAAACTAAATAGGTAACTTAAGCCTGTAAAAATGTGTAAAATCTTTTTTACATCCGTTTGCGGTGTGGTCCCGTCACTACGATGCTATAAATTTTGACACAAAGTGGAATTGACTCTGATTGTACTGAACTTCGGAGGTAATTTACCTGGAAAAGTTGTTAGAACGAGGCATAAGAAAATAGTAGATGGAACGCGACGGTTTTCTAGTGAGATTCATAGTGCTATCTAGCAAGACGGAGGCTTTCTTTTATCTCACTCGTTTTGTTAACATTAAGGTAAGATGTACCTACACGTTGAAGGCCTAATAGGTAATCAATTTGTAGTATAAGGTCCGAACACATTCACAGCCAGTCCCAATATTCAAACTATCTCAGTTTGGATAAGTAGCTAAAAATTGGAAATAACAAACGCGATTTTTTGTCACTAAAACTTGCACTACTTATGAACTCAAAGTATTGTGTAACTAGCTTTCCGCCCGCGGCTTCGCCCGCGTAGAATTCGGTTATATTGGATTATAAAGCTTAGCAAATTTACATGTTTATATTAGATTTTTTACACCCTTGGTTACATTATTGACGATTACCAAGGATCTCTATTTTTTTTTCAAAATGAAACGTAGCCTATGTCAATTCGGAAGAATGTAGCATTCTAATAGTGTTTTTTTTTTAATCGGCCCAGTACTTTTTGAGCCTATTCACTACAAACATACAAAAATACAAACAAATAAACAAATCTTTCCTCTTTATAATATTAGTGTAGGTAATGAATATTTCTGTCTGTTATATTATAGAAAATACTAGACTTTGAAGCATGAAATATTGCCAACATTTTAGGTAAGGACCCAATAGTATGGAAAAATCGAGTTTTTTGTTACGTTAGGCAGAGAATGAACTGAATAGAAGAATGAACTAAAACATGAGCATTTAGGCTCCAAATGCACTGACGGCGGAAGCGGGTAGCTTGGCGGCGACACTTAGGCTCAATTCACACCAGAAGAGCGGTGAAGGGCGGCGAAGCGAAGCGACTCGCTCGGTAGAGAAGGCGCGAGGATTCCCGCGACTGCTCGAGAAGTCGCTGGAATGCGCGGGAAGTCGCTGGAATGCGCGGGAAGTCCAACATCTCTGGGCGGGATATTGCCAGCGGCCGCTCGCGACTGTTCGAGCATCCTCGGGCATTCCCGCGACGTCTCGCGCAGTCGCACGGCTTCGTTTATGGAATTCGCCGGAATTCCCGCGGATCCGCGGGCATCCGCGCTCCTCTTTGGAGTTTCAGATGCGATAATAAGTCTTATTGTAATGAAAATAAAGTTAAAATTCTCATGACACTGAAACTGCGCTCCGCTTCGCCGCTCTTCTGGTATGAATTGAGCCTTATCGGTTGTAATATTCGAAATCAAACGAGAGAGCGCGCATCGCACCGGCCGGGAAATAAGCGTTTTGTTTGTACCATCACGCCACCGCGCCGCATTGTTCCGCCCCCGCTGTCAGTGCGGAGCTTTCATCATCATCATCAGCCTATATACGTCCCACTGCAGGGCACAGGCCGCCTCTCAGTATGAGAGGGCTTGGGCTAATGTTCCCACGCGGGCCCAGTGCGGATTGGGAACTTCACACACAACGTTGAATTACTTCGTCGCTGTGTGTAGGTTTCCTCACGATGTTTTCCTTCACCGAATAGCTCGTGGTAAATATCAAATTCGATATCGCACATAAATTCCAAAAAAATCATATGTGCGAGCCCGAGGTTTGAACCCACGACCCTCTGCTTGTGACGAACCGCTGGGCTACCACGGCTACTTTGCGGAGTGCGGAGCTTTAGTCAGACTCATTTGGCAAACGACTTGACTTTATTCATTCTTTTAAATGCTTTTGTGACGAAATAATG
This sequence comes from Adoxophyes honmai, assembly GCA_005406045.1. NCBI lineage: Eukaryota > Metazoa > Arthropoda > Insecta > Lepidoptera > Tortricidae > Adoxophyes > Adoxophyes honmai. Next base: position 189,016 of record BHDV01071742.1, read on the forward strand.
GAGAGGTTTCAGGCGGTGGTTTTTTTTCAAGTAGGGGAATTAAATGCAAAATTGCTTGGGTATTGTTTCATATTTCCTATTTCAGAAACTAGTTGCTACTTCTAGTGTTATTTTAGAAAATATTTGCAACTTTTTCTCTGGCTAAGGAAACTGCAATAATTAGTACACTTAGTCGTTCTGACCATTCGCGGTATTCGGCGAGCGACGGCTGCCACAGCCTGACTGGGGCGACAGTCCAGTGTAAAGACGACGGTTCGTTGACCGAACTAGTTCGGAACATTTGCACCCACCATTTTAAGTGAACAACTGAGTATAGCAGAGCATATCCATAGTCCTAAGAAATAAAGGTGGGCAAGTCTGGGATTCGAAATCACGACCCTGGCATGAGATACCATAATGTCTAACCACTATGCCACCTACGGCTTTTCCCCTGCGAGTTGGTTTACCAAACAAAATTATTTCCCATTTTTATTTGCTGTACACAAACTTCTTTAGCAGTCAGAACCTTCGTAATCGAATATTGAAGTAGTTTTTACTAAGAAACCTCATTATTTTTTTGGTTAAGGGCCCTCATATCGAATCAACGATTCCTAGAGAAGATTGTTCCAAAGATTTTCAATAAATATTTACTCATAGAGTAAACAGTAATATGGGGCGTAATCCCCTAGCAAATGTTCACTTTTCCTTGATATTATCGATATTGGCTCCGATAGAAACCCAAGTAAGTTTCCTCATCATGTTTTAAAATATGTTGTTTTTGTGTGATGTCGAAAAACACCTCTCCATTTCTTCCGTGGATGTCTTAAGAAATGGCTGAGGAAATAGGTTTAGGTATACTTAATGCGGACAATACACGTAAGGTCAGGTGGGGGAAGAGAAACGCAGGGGTAAGAGGGCACTACAGACCGACCATACTCACTCATAACTCGTACGAGTTATGGTATGTGGTGCCTCTTACCCCTGCCCTGCCCCTGAATTTCTTTTCCCCCACCCGACCTTAACAATATGTTGTAGCGATTAATCTATGGACACCGATTTGCGTTATTTTATCGATCGTAACAAAGTCTCTCATACACGAACGATTGGAAAAAATGCGCAAATGGTCGCAATATCGCTACGGCCGTGTGTAGCCTGCATTAGACAATACGCTAGCAATCTGTCACTATTATACCTCTTCCATTAAATCAAAAACTATGCTAGAAGTGGTTACAAACCATGAAATAGTCATGGTTTTGCCTATGTCGCAGGCGGATTGTATAATCCGCCGTTTTACATAACGCCTAGCCGTTTTGCAAAACAGCGCCGTTTTTTAAAACGGCGGCTCAACGTTCACCCGGATTGTAGTTGCGAAACGTTCTTCAAAAAGGCGGCCCACGTTTAGCCGCATTGTACTACTACTAAAATTGTAGGGTAACAATACTTACAAAACAAAGAATGCTAAATAAAATAAATATAAATAAAATAAACTAACCTAACCTAACCTAATCTAATGTAATCTAACCTAACCTAACCTATTATAATCTCTAAATCCTCTACTGTTTATATTAGGCAGCGCCACGAGTGTTAAAAATCTGAACTAAAAACGACAAAATGGCGGCTAATCTCTCGCCGTATTACATTATGCCTAGCCGTAATGAATAACGTTTAGCGCCGAATTCATTCCGGCGGTTTTTCGTGCAGCCGCATTCAATCCGGCTAAACGTTGAGCCGCCGCATTACAAAACGGCGCTGTTTTGCAAAACGGCTAGGTGTTATGTAAAACGGCGGATTATACAATCCGCCTTCGACATCTATATCACAATACATATTGCGTGCTCTTTCTGTCCTATTCGGAAACACAGGCGTGACTGTATTGTACCTTGCGAACAGGGATTGTTGAGCCACTTACCTATGTTTGTAACTTGGTCGTGTAATACTAATCCAATAGCTGACATCTAGTCTGTCACATCGGTCATTGATTACACGTCTAAATTGCGAACAGTGGCAAGTGGCTCAACAATCTCGGTTCGTGACTGTACGCATTGTTTCGTTCGAGATTTGGCAAGTGGTTATAATTTCAGGAGTAGTTCTCTCTTATTCAAATGTCCGCAATAAAATATTCAAGAAGGAATAAACAAAGCGTCAGGAACTAAGTCGTCTCGGGACGTTTTGACATTGGCTGAACCATGTTCGAAATTATTTATGTTACATCAAAAGCATAAGGGTCAGGACCAAAAAGTTGCACCTGCGTTAAATCGTGATTATAATTACATCAAACTTTTCCGTTGTGACACGAAAATTAGCTATACGTTTATACTTTAATTTTCGTGTCACAACGGAAAAGTTAGTAGTAACTTCAAATACGACTTAACGCACCTTAACGCAGGTGCAAACTTTTTGGTCCTGACCCATAAGCAAATTCAAGTTGAGTTTAAGAAACGCGCTTTATGCGGTTTTTTGCTAAGTACTCTGTAGGCTGTGGTGGTGGTGGAACCTGCGAAGAGGCAAATGGGTAAGTAGCTGAATAAAAAAAATTTAGTCTGTATCTGATGAGTGAGATTGAAAACAGAGGTCAATACCACCCTTACATTTCAATATGTAACCCTAATCAAAGTAAATTACCAAAAATCTTAACAAGCAAAATATGCCGTAGAAAGCTGACATATTTACTTTCATCCAACATAAATAGGTACTCGTAATACAAATACGAGGATAATAGGGAAAACATAATAGGCCGATGCCATACAAACATAGAAACAATACAAAGCAGGAAATGAGTTATGTCACACAAAAATTGAATTGTAGGAGCCGTGTCGTGTTGCTTGACTGACACTTGTAATATTAAGTTATGCTTGTGAATCACAAGAATAATATTATTCAGTGTACCAGGATATAAGACCTAATGAAGAGGTAAGAAAAAGGAACAATGTTTTAGTATCGGAGAAAACCGCCTAAAACAGTCACTGTTAAAAATCACGGTGATTTTTTCACGATTATCACTACTTACATCATGAGTTCCGTACGTCTAGTATGTTCATTTCGATGGTGCAGTCGTTAACGAATTCGTTTACGAGCTATCGCAAAATTGTATGGAAAGCGAGACAGCGCCGCCAGCGGAACCTTAGCAAAACTGCCACGGTCGACAAGTCTCCATACATTCCGCGACAACTCGCAAACGAATTCGTTAACGACTGCACCATCGAAATGAACATACTAGATGTACAGTTTCTGTCACTAGCACGCGGCGGCGCTGGCCGAGCGATTCCGACTATGCCCGAGCGAAGACGGGCCGCGTCGTGTTAGACTTTTTGGTTTTTAACGGACTTCAGGAAAGGAGGCTCTCAATTCGGCTGTATTTTTTTATGTATCACTAGCTTTTGCCCGCGGCTCCGCTCGCGTTAATTTCGGGGTAGCACAGAAGAGATAGCTCATCCCATATACCAATTTATAGCTTTCTACATATAAAATTGCGGTATTCTCCACAAACTTCCACATCTCACTTTAGTGAAATGGGGAGTTTTGAAGAGACAAAAAGTAGCCTATGTCACTCTCCATCCCTTCAACTATCTCCACCCAAAAATCACGTCACTACGTCGCTTCGTTTAGCCGTGAAAGACTGATAAACAAACAAAGTAAACAAACACACTTTCCCATTTATAATATTAGTATGGATTTTAATTTATATCCCGTGTGGTGCCGGGTTAGAATAGCACCTCCCCCTTTCTTCCCGTGGGTGTCGTAAGAGTCGGCTCTGGGAAAGGGTTAGTGTATTGTGGGCGATGGGCTAGCAATCTGTCACTGCAGTATCACGTTTGATCATCTGGTTGCTCTGAAATCGCTAAACGTGGCACTGGATTTTTGAATTCATGTGCTCTGCCTACCCCTCTCGGGAATACAGGCGGAGGATATGTATGTATGTGTATTTTAATTTTGCGCGCTATTCGAGGGCGTTTTAGTAAATAGTAAAAAGACAATTAATCTTCTTTGACGAATCAAAGCTGAAGAGTTTGTTGTGTTTGTTTGAACGCGCTAATCTCAGGAACTATCGGTTCGAACTGAAAAATTATTTGTGTGTTGGTTAGACCATTTATTGAGGAAGGCTTTAGACTATATAACATCACGCAGCGACTAATAGGAGCGAAGAAAATATTGGAAAATGTGGAAAAAACGGGGGGGAATAGCATGGGAATAGTCACTCATCCACGCGGACGGAGTCGCGGGCACAGCTAGTTATTCATAAACCAACAATGTATCAAAACATCTAAACATCCAAATAGGTTTTATGTGGCCAAGTGGCTAGCTGGCTGGTGATAATATGCCGTAAATAATGTCAAAATTTGTCAGTTCAGTATAAATTTTGACAGCCGCGTATCTTAGGGAATAAGGGTTAATTTATTAACGAAATGTAAGTAACTTTCGCCGTAACGACATTAGTGCTGAATAATATAAAGTACCTATTTTACTCGCAAAAAAGCGGGAGACGTATGAAAATCAGCGGCGCTTCCGTCGTTCTTGAGCTAAATAGAGAAGGTTTTAATAAAAACGCGTAAGATGTATGAAATATTGCGGCGCTTACTCTTTTTTGGAGTTGAAAAATTTGTATGGGAGAACGATTTTTTAGTTTTTTAGTATGTTACACTATTTTTTTCCACACTTTCTCATCTTACAAACCTTCCCTGAACTTCAACGAACATTTTAAAAAAAGAATTGGCCAAATCGGTTCGTGCGTTGTGGAGGTATTTCGTCAGGAAGGAAAACACGACTTATATTTATATAGTAGATAATTTCTATACAGGTGCACTTCACACACCTAAATGCTACAAAAAAAACCTAACATTATTACTTCTTATAGTTACATACCTACATACATACTTCTATGCATGGTATGGTCACATTTTTCAACTTTTCAATTGTGAAACAGAAGAAAAAAACGCGTGCAATATTTATAGCCAAACTGGCCAACTAATGGTCTAATCATTATTTTTGTCTCTTGCGTACCGTCGCTACAGAACTCTAAAAATCATTCCCCCGCCGGTTCCTGTAAATCTTTAATCACTGTCCATTATAAAAGTAAACAAGGCCAGCCTAAAAGTGTTTGTAAATAAGATAATTAGACTTCCCTTGAAAAACGCGGGCAAAAATTAATTCCGAGCTTGTAATTAATATAAATGAACAGCTATCTACAAGCTTTTTACTTTTGCTCTTTCAAAGTTCCAAAGGGTTGCGATGGGATCGTATAAATTCATGGCCTAGCCTTCACTAAACTGTGTTATCATGACTCAGGGTTACTATCTTTCAACATAAATACATACATAACGTCTGCAGCATAGTATTTTTGGATCTATAATAATACTAGCTTTCCGCCCGCGGTTCCGCCCGCGTGGAACTCGGTTATATTGCGGTATAAAGCACAACTATAAGAAAACTTCTCGTTTCAAACGACACACGGCGTCATCGATCTATCATCTATCGATCGGTTATCGATTGATATCGATCTATCATCGATCGATATCGATCTATCAAGCAAACTATATTAAAATTTTTATTTTCCCTCGGGAACATCAATTTTTTCCGGGATAAAAAGTAGCCTATGTCACTCTCCGTGCCCTAAACTATCTCTACCTAAAAAATCACGTCAATCCATCGCTCCGTTTAGCCGTGAAAGACGGACAAACAAACAAACACACTTTCACATTTATATATTGGTAAGGATTTTTTGATATTAAGGTGGCAGGTACGGTCGACCAAGAAAGTGGTCTACCACTTTTGACCAAAGTTTCTGTGAGATCAAAATTGTCACAAGGTTGACATTGTCACTGTCATAATAATAATATTATGGCGAGGGGAAATCGACCTTGTTGTTTCATGAGGTTCAAATGAATATCGATCTTGAGGGGGTAGACCAATTTTTTGGTCGACTGTACAATAGTGACAGATTGCTAGCCTGTCGCCTAAAATATTATACCCTGACCTAAGTTCCGTAGATGCCTCTTATGACGTCTAAAGAAGAAATAGACTGTTGTAATTCTAAATTGCAGACCATAAACTCCATGTTACCAACAAACCGTTTAAATAGTTAATATTTTAACTGACCGGTCATTACTCCCAGTGGACGTCCACTGTTGGGTAATGGGGTCTGTGAAAGATGGTTTCTGCGTTCATTCGGCATTATCCGGCGGAATTAAATCGTCCCGACCCATGTGCTTTTCACAACTGAACCTTAATTCTGCTATTATTCTCCCTTCCTTGTCATTCTTCCTAGATGGTGGGTAAAGTCAAAGACAATAGTCGATCTTAATGCGGTTGCCGCACGTGTTTTAAACTACGTCGGTCACGAACGTCGTTTTTAGGGTTCCGTACCCAAAGGGTAAAAACGGGACCCTATTACTGACACTTCGCTGTCTGTCCGTCTGTCAGCAGGCTGTATCTCACGAACCGTGACAGCTAGAGTGTTGAAAATTTCACAGATGTTTCAGTTTCCGCTATAACAATAAATACTAAAAACAGAATAAAATAAAAAATAAGGGGGCTCCCACACAATAAATTTTTTTTTTGTTGTTTTTAGTACGGGACCCTTCGTACGCGAGTCCGAACCGCACTTGGCCGGTTTTTTTACTAGACTGTGTGCTGCTGTCACCTAGTTTGTGAGCTGTCACTCGACGAAAACGACCGACTACTGTACTTTACATCTTTGTGGTAACCCCATGTAATTGCCATTTAAATATTATTTACAGTACGCGGTCTGTCTTTCTAGTAGCATAATTTTTTGTGTTCTTAGTCGGAAGGTACTATCGAACCAACTGATTCTTGACCCACCGGAGAACGTTGTCACAATAAACGTTATAAAGATTTCCTTTGTTGAGCAATGCAATGTCACTATGACGTTCACTGTAAATAGGTTCTATGGTGGGTCTGGAATCAATTGGTTCGATGGTACATTAGTGACAGATTGCTAGCCTGTCGCCTAAAATTTAAACCCGATACCACACGACAACTACTGGTATTGAATATTATTAACACAAACGTGGTATTACCTGTATGGTGTCAGGATAGAATAGCACCTCTCCATTTCTTTCATGAATGTCGTAAGAGGCGACTAAGGAAATAGGTTTAGGTATTCTTCAGGCGACAGGCTAGCAACCTGTCACTATTATACTACGACTTCCATCTGTTATTAAACCTAAAATTATGCTAGAAGTGGCTGCGAGGCATGAAATAATCATGGTTTTGCCTATGTCATGTTTCGTATGCCTAACACAGGCGTGATTGTATGTATGTAGCTTATTGTATGTGGTATCATTAAGCATTTTCACGACTCCGTCATTTTTTTAATCTATCGTTCGATTATTGCAGTGACAGGTTACCTAGCCCATCGCCCACAATACACTAACCCTTCCCCAGAGTCGACTCTTACGACACCCACGGGAAGAAAGAGGGAGGTGCTATTCTAGCCCGGCACCACACGGGGGAACGTTTACCCATCTGGTTACCCTGAAATTGCTAAACGTGGCACTGGATTTTTGAATTCATGTGCTCTGCCTACCCCTCTTGGGAATACAGGCGTGAGAATATTTTATGTATGTGAGTATGTCATTCGATTGCAATGAATTAATTATCATTCAAGTATAGTTCTCATCATGGTGTCAAAAAATGACAACATTGCGTCTATTAAAGCGAGGTTACGAAAGAAAATGAACACCACGGAAGTTATCTTTGATCAAAAGCTAGTATCTCATATCGGACGTTAGACACGGAGACGCGTGCATATCACAAGAACATAGTTATATGTTATCTTAATTACTGCCGTCAAGCCTGAAGGATAGTTTGATCACGGACGCGGGCTGAATATGTTGGGTATGTTACAAGCCTTTGATTAAGGTATACTCGTTTGAATCATAACTGGATGCTACTATATTTTTGAAGATATCCGTGAAAGATATATTATAGTCTGTGCTGTATACATGCTGTTTTATTTTTATTTTTAGTTGTTTATTTTAACGGTTCAAGGAAAGTATACTAAAAAAATAAAAAAAGTAGTTTTGGATTTGAATACAAATTACAGAGGTGTGAGTGCACAGTTTGCACAAGCTTTTTGCGACATCTACGTTAGAAATAGGTAAATAACAGGTGTTATTATAAAACTTTTCTTTATTTATTATATTTTCTTTCCTCTTATTTATTTATTGGAATAGAAAAAGTAATTCATCACGACCATATTCTGAAACGGGTTAAATATATTTTCCGTTTTTAGCACACTTCTTAGTTTAGGTAAAATACGTATCTATATACAATGAAAACCCTAAAACATACCTACAATTCCTCTGGTCGACTGTACTATTTAGAATATGATTATAATACGTGGAAAATTATCATATCGTCCTTTAATTTCACGAGAGGTCGCTATTTGATTTGGACGCCTGAGATATCAAAGACCTTTGACAGTTTAGTGTAGTCAAGTTAGGCATAGATACGTGAAAGCACACGAGTATGAAGGTAACGTACAACGTGCCATCTATAACCCACATAAACACTGAAAATGGTTCCAAGTTTCGTACAATTTCTATGAAAACCAACATTAACAAGTCCCATGGGTAACAATCCACACGGGTTTGACGGTTGAAAGCGATTGTGATTGCAATGCTTAATTGTCGTTTTGCTCACGTGAAACAAATTTTTGGGAAAACTATTCGATCAATTGGCTTCAAAAGTGTCTGGACATGGGTTTGACTGTCATGAGGTAATGCGATATCATTTGTCTAAATTTTAAAGTAAGATTAGTTTGGTCCTGTCAAATTTAAAGTGATCGTGATTCCTAGCGCGTTAGACAATACTAAAGCTCGTGATCACAAAAAGAGTAGAAGACAACACATTTTGTTGTTCGTGTTTTTTTAATGAAATTTTCGGGGCACAAACTTGACATGGGTTTTCAGAAGCATATAATCCGATCCGACCACTGTTTTAAATATTTACGGTAAATTTTCGGCCACCCTGTAGCTGACTATCTGTCTTTTTCTAACGTCTCTAGTTAGACAGTGACAGTTACTCTATCTCGTGCCATGCGTCTGATGCATTCCTAATCGAATGTTCTAGCAAAACGCTGCTTCCCAAAACAAAACACCGCTGTTTTCGCTCCGGTTAAACAAATAAGGCATTACGGCGGCGACGCGGCCGGAATCGCGTTCCGGCGCCGATAACCGTGTTTTTGTCATCACAGACTTATATCGAAATAGATGACTCAATGTATTTCGCGTCCAAAAAGGAGCCAAAAGGGAGAGCAATGCTCTTCCTTTGACGCGATTTCATTTGGCTCCGTCCGTTGAAAAACGGACTGGAGGAAATGGAAGAAAACGATTGTGGAGGGTCGTAAAACCCATGATGAGCCATGGTTCCAGATTTTGGATGAGAAAAGAGCCAGGAAACATCAAAGCAGCAGTTTACCACCTGCTGGATCGGCTTATACAACCACGAGAGAAAGTGCCATTCAGACACTGCTTAAAGCGTCTGTTACAGACGGAAGAGGCCATTGATGAGATTAGGTTTAACTGCCTAGAGACAGGACAATGGCGGCGTCACCTTTGAATCGGTTTCACTCGGACTGTCAATTCCCATCACTAATGCGCTCATGTGACGTTAAGGTAGAGAAAAAGTGGCACGCTTGGTTTTCATACAAATGCAGGAACTTGGGTTTAACTGCCTAGAGACAGGACAACTTGAATAAGGCGGCGTCACCTTTGAATCGGTTTCACTTGGACTGTCAATTCCCACCAAGCGCTCATTGTGACGTTACAGTAGGTAGAGAAAAAGTGGTACGCTTGGTTTTCATACAAATGCAGGACGCGGTATCTATTTCGATGTAAGTCTGTGCCGATAACCGTGTTTTCGTCATCACGCACTTAGCGGGATGAAATTATTCCTTCGCTGTAAACATCTGTGAGCGGGTCTTTTGCGGAATTAGCTTTTGTCATCAATTAATCTGCTCCCTATTTTTCTGGCCTGTTTCAACATGACTGTCATTATAATGTGTGAAGGTGTGCATTAAGTGTGTGTTTGATACCGCGCGGGCTATTTTTAACCGACTTCAAAAAAAGGAGGAGGTTCTCAATTCGTCGGGATCTTTTTTTTTTTTTTTCTATGTGTGTTCGCTGATTATTCGAAGACGCCTGGACCGATTTGGAAAATTCTTTTTTTGTTCGAAAGGGTATAGTTTCTAGGTGGTCCCATTGTCAGCATATCTTGATCTGATGATGGAACATGAGAGAAATCGAGGGCAACCCTCAAATTTTATAGGCACAGGTAATGTTTTTAGTACATTTTTCAAAGCTACACCAGTATTTACGTCTGGCAGTAAAAAAAATATGACTGAGCTGATGATGGAAGGTCAACTCCTTAATGCTTAGGAGTTAAAGGATAATTCTTTCAATACTGAATGCACCTGCAGACTGGAAATTATAATTTCAGTAATTAGTGAGGCCTGCTGGTGATGGAAGGTCACCCTCATTAGACAAATGCTTTCAGTATAGCCCAAATTTGAAGTCGGTTTTTTTTTTGTTTAAAATTATTCAACTTGAGAGTCATCTATAATATGTGTGAGGGTGTGTGTTATGTGTGTGTTTGATTCCGCGCTCATTTGGCGGGACCCATGTTGATGGAGGAAGCTGACACCGTTAATTTATACATAGGCAACTTAAGTCACTTAAGTAACTTTATATGAATTAAATTGCATGTGGAATTTCGGTTAAGTAGGTCTGTTGTACATTTTCAATCAATAATGAGTATATAATATGGCTATCTAACCACCTGTCTAATAGTTTATTAATGGCAGTGATATTTAATACACAGAGATAAAAAGGAACATTTCAGGAAAATATTTAAAACCTTCGTAACTTTTTTCTAGGCATTTATGGACATTCGGGATTTTTAGCCATAACGCTCCTTGAATGTATAATTGAAGACTTTAGAGGTTATTAATTCTTGGAAGCTCTTTAATCATCTTTTAGTAATTGTAGTAAAGTAATCAGAGGTAAAAGAGAATCCCGCAACTTTCCAAGAATAGGGAATCATTCCTGTCAAGAGTTGAGAGGAGAGGTGAGGGAGAGGAGAGATGAGAACATCTACATACCTACATAATACATACATAAGAATCACGTCTTTATTCCCAAACGGGGTCAACAGACCACGAAACGTTAGATAGACAAAACCATGACTATTTCACGTCCCGTAGTCACTTCTGGCACGATTTGCAATCGCCTCTTACAAAGTCTACTGGAGAAATGGAGAGGTGTTATTCTATCTCGACACCACACGGCACGGTACAAGGTAGGGTTGTAAATATACCTACACTAGCTTTTGCCCGCGGCTCCTCTCGCGTTAAATTCGGGGTATCACAGAAGAGATAGCAGACATACCAATTTTATATCTTTCTACATTGAAAACTTCCACTTCTCACTTTAGGGGGGGTTTTGAAGAGACAAAATGTAGCCTATGTCACTCTCCATGCCCTAAACTATCTCTAGCTAAAAAAATCACGTCAATCCATTGCTCCGTTTAGCCGTGAAAGACGGACAAACAAACAAACACACTTTCACATTTATATATTGGTACGGATGTTCATAACGCTCTAACTACAGTGACTGTAATCAGTCAAATGCAAATGTAGGCCTCAGTGTATGTTTACATAGGGTTAAATATACAGCCCACCGATTCCTAGATACCGACTATATTAAATCAGTTATCGCATAGATTTCTGGAAACAGATATAGCTTCGACTGTATGTGCTATGAGTGACTATTAGGGTCAATTCACACCAGAAGAGCAGCGCAGCGCGGCGTAGCGCAGCGACCCGCTCCGTGGAGAATGTGCGAGGATTCCTGCGACTGTTCGAGAAGCCGCTGGAATGCGTAGGAAGTCGCTAGAATTTACATAATTATTGACATATTGACATATGTATTGACAGCGGCCGTCGCGACTACTCGAGCATCCTCGGACATTCCTGCGACAGCTCGCGCAGTCGCACGGCTTTGTTTATGGAATGCGCTGGAATTACCATGGATACGCGGGCATGCGCGCGCATCGTTAGAGTTTCTCATGCGATAATAAGTCTTATTGTAATGAAAATAAAGTTGAAATTCTCATGACACTGAAACTGCGCTCCGCTACGCCGCGCTGCGCTGCTCTTCTGGTGTGAATTGAGCCTTAGGCATTCCCCACATAGAAACACAATTAAAAAGAACAAGTTACAAACTGAAATTACATAGTAAAATACGAAACACAATGTTTCGTGTGCTTTGCCTACCTAATGCATTCATTAATAATTGAAGTGGTGGTGGTGGTGGTCGTGTGGTGCCGGGTTAGAATAGTACCTCCCCCTTTCTTCCCGTGGGTGTCGTAAGAGTCGACTCTGGGAAAGGGTTAGTGTATTGTGGGCGATGGGCTAGCAACCTGTCACTGCAATATCACACATGTAACCATCTGGTTACCCTGAAATTGCTAAACGTGGCCCTGGATTTTTGAATTCATATGCTCTGCCTACCCCTCTTGGAAATACAGGCGTGAAAATATGTATGTATGTATGTATGTATAATTGAAAAAAAATCTAAATTTTTTTTAGAAATGGCTTCGAAACCGTAAATAATAAAAAATATATGCGTGATGTTTCTGTACAAAAATATATCCCCCAAGACTTGGGGGGTAACCACAAAAGACAGAACTTGACTTTTTCTTGCTTCGTAGTCACTTCTATTTTTCCACTATCCTCCTAAGCCCTGACTCTAAATACTTAATTTAGGGCCTCAGACCCAGACAAAAATTTCATGGCTTAAAATGTTGAATCTTACGTAACCTGATCTTTAAGTTCATTTTCCACTGAATAATTTGTACTTAATGAAGTACATTCGGCTGTTATGTTTACTAGTAATTTGTACTTTATAAAGTAGGTACGCGGGGCCTTACGAGGCTATGCTAGAGGTGGCTGCTAAGCGTGAAATAGTCATAATCCTGGTTTTGTCTATGTCACATTTCGCGTGCTCTGCCTACCCCATTTGGGATAGGCGTGATTGTATGTATGTCTAAAAATAGACCGAACAATATTTCAGCAGAGGGCTCAAATAAATTCTAGCTATACATGGTCCCTTTTATAGCATCCTAAGCTCATACGTAAAGGGAATATTTTTACCCAATATTCTTGAGTACTTGAACCCAGATGGGGACGTCGGGGAGATGTGTATCCATTAACATTACGCCATCGAGGCCACATTGGGACCTATTGTGTTCCAGAATTATGCCTTTCATTAGGGAATATTATAAGACGGATCTAGTCGTAATAATAATACCCTCTCCATTTCTTCCGTGGATGTCGTGAGAGGCGACTAAGGAAGGTTAAGGTGTATTTTAAGCGACAGGCTAGCAACCTGTCACTATTACACCTACCGCCTACCTTAGTACACCTGCCGACTAAAAACCTAAAAAAAAATGTTACAAGTGAAATGAAAAGCCGTGGTAGCCCAGCGGTTCGACCTGTGGCCTCTCAAGCAGACGGTCGTGTGTTCAAACCCCGGGCTCGCACCTCTGAATTTTTCGGAATTATGTGCGATATCGAATTTTATATTTATCACGAGCTATTCGGTGAAGGAAAACATCGTGAGGAAACCTACACACAGCGACGAAGTAATTTAACGTTGTGTGTGTAGTTCCCAATCTGCACTGGGCCCGCGTGGGAACTATAGCCCAAGCCCTCTCATACTGAGAGGAGGCCTGTGCCCTACAGTGGGACGTATATAGGCTGATGATGATGATGATGATGAAGTGAAATAATTAGGGAATACAGGCGTGATGTGTGTGTACCATAACAGTTTAAACTATTTGGCTAGTGGGAAACAATATTACGAAATATCTCGTAAACCGTTATTGTTCAACTTCAAAGTCGTTATCTTTAGGGAGGGCAAGCATTATATGTTCACTTTTACGGCTCCTAGTTTGTATGTAATGTTATACAAACATTGCATGGCTCACCGCGCGGGGATAATAGTAGATTGTTTTGTTTGTATCTAATCTTGTGAGCCGTGGGAGGAGTTCGAGTTAAAGTGTGGGTAGTTGTAACTTTTGGAGGTTACGTTTCACGTTTTCAAAATGTCGGCGTATTTTTCCTGTTATTATGATAAATATACGAATAACTCACACCTTACATCGAGTTCAACTCGATATTTTTGAAACTACTTTGTCTATAGTATACAGGGTGCTTCACGAGGAAACCGCATAACTTCACCAGCGTATAGCTGAGGTCATAACAATTAAAAAAAAATATATGAACATAGGTCGAAATATGACTTTTTTTTTTTACTTTTCATACAAACTCAATAAATTGATATTGGTTCACCAGTAACACAATGTTTTAGGATGAGCTGGCAACGCACAAACGCGCTGGCAGAGTCACAAAGACATTTCTTGTCAAAAATAAATAATTTTCAAGTAAAATACAGTGAAAAGATCCGTTTGCAAACGTTAATTACTGGCAAACTAAGCCGAATTCAGCTTACATTATATAACATTATAGTTTCTAAATATGGTCAGGAACACGGTGGTAAAGTTATGCGGTTTCCTCCCGAAGCACCCTGTATTTACATTTATTCCGCATCGTAAGAGGCGACTAAGGAAATAAGGTTAAGGTGCATTTTAAGCGACAACCTAGTAACCCGGCCGTCACTATCATACCTGCCAACTCAAAAAAAAATATGCCAGAAGTGGTCATGAAACAAAATTGAAATGGTTTTCCCCATGTAGCGTTTCGTATTCTCTGCCTACCCCATTTAAGAATACAGACTTGATGCATGTAACATGAAAAGGTTACAAACAGACAGCATACATACAGTACATACATAGGCCTTTCGCGTTTATAATATTAGTAAAGGTCTACTTTCGTCTCTGTTTGAAATCCTCAAAGACTTTAAAAAAGGACAGTCATGCAAATTTAACTAAATTTTAACTTAATTTGTGTTCCAGCCTTAATAAGCTCTGAAAACTAAACGCGCTCACCGCGTATTAAAATTTACTGCGTACAGTTCGCTTAGGAAACAGTGAATTTATTTGCATGTCCTTTTTTTTTAAACCGGCTAAGTGCGAGTCGGACTCGCGCTCTAGAGTTCCTTGTCAAAAACTGCAAAAAAATACTTTGAAAGTAGAAATACAACTCTTCATCATCAGCCTATATACGTCCCACTGCAGGGCACAGGCCTCCTCTCAACATGAGAGGGTTGTAATATTTTAAACTTTCGCGATTCTCACTCATATTTATATGTATGAACGCGGGACTTAATCGCGAATTTTATTTACCTTCT
>BHDV01071742.1:210296-243473 GCA_005406045.1 Adoxophyes honmai
TCACGATGTTTTCCTTCACCGAATAGCTCGTGATAAATATCAAATTCGATATCGCACATAAATTCCGAAAAATTCAGAGGTGGGAGCCCGGGGTTTGACCCCACGACCCTCTGCTGGAGAGGCCACAGGTCGAACCGTTGGGCTACCACGGCTACCAGACATACAACTAAGTAACCTTACTCAATCTCCACTCACGAAGTCCACGAGAGAAATGGGGAGGTGTTTCTGTATCCGACACCACACGAGCCATAATTAATTGTAGTACTTAAATAAGCTATTTTTTGAAGTTAATATAAATTGAACGTGAAAAATTGCAACCTATAACCAATCATTTCAGCACCTACATTAGGGGTAGGCAGAGCACGCGATACGCTATAAAAACCTCGACTATTCTTTATTTTACCACCCCTTCTAACATATTTTTTTAGGATAGAAGTCAATAGGTACAATAGTGACAGGTTGCCAAACAACATCCTTGGAAGAAATGAAAAAATGTACACTGAAGTACAATAAATAGCTAGATGTAATAATATTATATTAGTTGGATAAATTTAACATGTTGTTGACACTAAAAGTTGCTGATATAACTAAAAAAAATGGGTAGAAAAATGATTGCACTAATTTATTTTTCCACACTCGTCAAAATTATGTCTCGAGAATCGCGGCGAGAATTCTCGCAAGAATCCCTTAGCCGACCGTACCTAGTGTATGAAGCAACAATCCTAATTGCTTTCCACTATGAAGGCATACACTGGCGAGCAATTTAATTAGAAATGCTTGTTAGTTTTAATGCGACACAAGATTTATTAAACTGCTTACACAGGGTGTTAACGATATGAGGCAAATTGCTTTGAATAGAGATTATTATGGTAGGATAATGAAGTGTGAATCCGCCTGTGAAGTAAGACCAAGGTATTTGAGCATCGTTCCGTTGTGTACGTGGATATCGTAGGATACAACTAAAGAAATAAGCTAAGGTATGTTTTAGGCGACAGTCTTGCACCCTTTTACTAATTACATTTACCCCATTGGGTGTGTACGTCGTGTGTATTGTGAGAGAGATATGTGATAAGGCGAGAAAGTATGTTTTTTTTTAGTCTAATACATAGAATATTTTTTAATCCCACAGATCCCACTGCTAGGCAAAGGCGTTCCCTTTCTTCCGCCACTCTTCCCTACCTCGAGCATGCACCTGTTAATCGTCTTGTATCGTCTTGTGCTTAGTAAAGTATGTTTTAATTAAGTAAGCGTAATAAAAAAAAAAAAATACTGTATTTTGTTGTTTGGTTACGCGTGATCTTAGCCAAATTAGAACTGGTATTGAAATAATATGAAACTGGTTTCATAAAAAATCAACCGACCAAATTTACCCTGGGAATAGTCGGAAAATAAAAAGAAAATCCGACTTTGTGGCTCAACATTTTATTCGGCACCAGTTTCATACTATTTCAATACCAGTTCTAATCCATTATTTCGCAACCCCGTACAAAAATCATGCGACAAGAGGAAATAATCGAGGGTTGTACTTTTGAATTCTCAACTGCACTCAGTTGGACAGCTTACAATACAAGTGACGGCATAGTGCTGAATCTTATTATTTTATGCCCTTATATCGTTCTAGATAGGTCACCTGGTGGTTCAGATGACCCATGTTTTTACCACATGGGCCCACGGTCTATGATGTTATGCTTGGGGACCGAAGTACACAGAGAGAAAGTTGGAAGTTGTATTTATGCAACCGAACGTCGAAACTCCGTTAGCGGGATGTAGGATCGTTTGGCTATTCGACAATAATAGGTGGCGCTAGGGCGCTACAGGTCCGACCGTACTTACTTTAATTAGGTTCATTTTTATCGAGAAAAAAGTCGAAAAGCTAATAGCTTCTTCGGCAGTGTGACAAATGGCTCACAGTACACTTTTAACACTTTGCCTTTGTGCCAGAAACAGAGGGTCAAGACGATAATGGACACCTCTTTAAAAAGGTTTGTCTGTATCCAAAGACTTTACACGGCACTTAGAAAGTGTATAAAATAAATGGTATTTTACATAAAAAAAGGTTATTTAAAAGGAAGACATATACGAGTACACACGATAACAAATTCTTGATCGTCCCACACAAGGCTAAGCCTGACACGTGGCGACTGGATTCGGGGTACAAATAAATATGTTTATCATCACATTTGCTCGTCAATGGTGTTATTACAAGATCGTATCCTATCAATCCTACTAATATTATAAATGTGAAAGTTTGTGAGTATGGATGTTTGGATGTCTGTTACTCTTAAACGCAAAAACTACTGAATGAATTTTAATGAAACTTTACAGTAATATAGCTTATACATCAGAATAGCACATAGGCTATAATTTATAAAGATTTTGTTTGAATTGTCCAAAATATGACGATAAGTTTAGTGTCAAGTAAGTAGGAAAATATCTACCATCTGCTAGGCATTCTGGCGTGCGCTTCCAAAACCGTTACATATATGAAATGTATGATTATCTTGCTAATCCTACTATCCTGCTAATATTATAAATGTGAAAGTTTGTGGTTATGCGTGTTTGGATCTCTTTCAGACAAAACTAATTAATTCGAAAATTCTCCCGGTAAAAATCGAAATCTACGCGGACGAAGTCGCGGGCGGTCGCTAGTATGATATAAATTATACCTGTACTAACTTTTGCAAAAAAGACTAATATCTTATTATGCTCTATTTCCACCAAACGGAGTCGGATCGGAGCGAAAAAAAAAATATGGTTATTATACATTACTGAAGTACTGTTTTTAAGTCTTTACGGGACTAAACACATTGAATAAAAATAAATCAATCAAATGGTGTGTAATATGGTTTTCGTCGAATGGAACTTTCGCCAAAACCTTTTCAACAAATAATTCGAAGAAGCAAACATTCTGTAAACTTTCCTCTCGCCGTGCGTAACATTTTAATAAATGTATGCCGTAGTAAACCGTCGTAATGCATTAAATTTACCGTATTACCGCTTTCGAGCTATCCCCTTAATACGATAAATTTAATATTATGTCCTTAACTTGATTAAAGGGCTTTATGAGTCTTAAAGCCGCTAATATCCAAATTTTATGCAGCGCGTTTTAATTTACAAAATTGATAACATTACATTTTCATGTCAAACCGTAACTATATCTACAGGCTTTTACGTAATTAGAAAAAGTGTCTATACAGTCGGTCCCAGGGTCTACTTAGAACTCTTTCAAAGAAAAACCGTTAATGAATTGAAGTACTTAGATTAGGGTATTCAAATACGGATAGATGATGTGAACAGCACGCAGGCTTTTTCCAAATAGGATAGGCAGAACAGGCGATACGTTACAACAAAAACATGACGTTTCGTAGCCATGTTTAGCACAATTTTACGTTTAAACTAAGATAAATCAGGTTTAATAATTATAGTGACGTCATGTTGCTAGTCCGTTATAAACATAATTAAACCTTTTTCCGTAGTCGCTTCTTACGACATCCATGGAAGAAAAGGAGAAGTTTTTTTAAGGCGAGGTATTCCAAGGGAGACGGAATTGAAGGTTGCAAGATCTAATGTTTTACATACTTTCTGCTAAATGACAGTCTTGAAAAAAATATTTGTTATACGTAAAGATATTGCCTAAGGAACGTGCTAATTGGTTACACGATAGGATGTACTTTCCTCGATCATATAAATTCTCGAAAACAGGCAAAAATAAAAACTGAAACCCATTATGTATTTGGTTTTATTCTTTTTAATTTCTACATAATTTTTGTATGGAAATATTTATCTTTAAGTACTACAGAGAATCTGCTAAATTATAGTTTTCAATCGATGTTGTTTATTTTTTAAATTCATATTTATTCTAAAACTTGACCGCGTGCCCAACGTATTGACGACCTGCCGTGTCGCCCGCTACCCCGCCTTCGCCTTCTTTTGCGCGAGAGGGACGCGGGGTACAAATCTAGTAGAACCTCGCCTTAATGAAGGATGATTATTAAAGTAATAAAAAAAAAATCTAGCCTATATACGTCCCACTGCAGGGTATAGGCCTCCTCTCAGGATGATTATTATTGATGAAAACTTCCGTGTGGTATCGGGTTTAGAATAAAACCTCTCAATTTCTACCGTGGATGTCGTAAGAGGCGACTAAGGAATTAGGTTAAGGTATATTTTAGGCGACAGGGTAGCAACCTGTCACTATTGTACCTGCCAACTCAAAATCTAAAAAAATGCTGGAAGTGGCCACGAAACGTGAAATAGTCATGGTTTTGTCTATGTAGCGTTTTGTATGGTCTATCTACCCTTTGAGAATAGAGGCATGATGTACGTGATTCATGATTGTATTGTATGAATCTCACGTCGGTAAATGTAGAATAACCTCCTATCCACAAATACAGCGCAAACCGCGACACGCAGCCAATCATCAAATTTAAAATTACTTTAATTAAAACTGTTCGTTGCCGAGTTAATTATAAAGACTGTCTCAGGGAACCCATTCCGTGGGATTCGATGGGGTCCCTTGGGACTAGGGTTCTTCGTGGAGCGTTCAGGGTTCAAATGTAAATGTGATTGTGCTCAAGATTTGTGTCCTGACATTTTGAAAGCTCTGAGGAAAAGCAAAGTATTTTGGGAAGTTTGTAGATTTTCTTAACCGACTTTGAAAAAGGAGTTAAAGAGGTCACAGCTGCTAACGAGGAGTGCTGATAGTGGACGATGAATAGGCTTGAATCATAGCCCAAAAATCCAAGTCTTTACAGTTTAATTTGTAAGACTACTTACCTGGTGTCAGGATAGAATAACGCTTCTCCATTGCTTCCGTGGATGTCATAATAGGTAAATAAGGAAATGTATGTGGCATGTTTTAGGCGACAGGCTAGCAATCTATCGCTATTATACAACCTCTTCCATCAGATTTTAAACCTAAAATGATGCTAGAAGTGGCTGCAACGTGAAATCACCTTAATCATGGTTTTGTCGACGTCTCTCCCCACCCACATTTTCGACGTCACATTCAATATTATTGTCAAATGTCGAATGACTTATTGAATGTGATGTCAAAAATGTGGGTAGATGAACCGCTTTGTGTCAAGCAGGCGCGCAGAGAGCGTAGTGCGCGTCTATTCGGCGCCGTGGCGCGTAGCCATGTCACAAATTGACCCGAAACATGTCGAGCTAACTGGAGATGATGGCTCACCAATTGGTACGAAACAGCGAGCTGATATCAACAAAAAACGTGAGAAGATCCGTTGTCCACAAGCATTCCCGTTAATTGAGAATTAAAAACTTGAATATTGGCAAACCATATTACCATAAAAACCCATCCTTCTCACGCACGTGCATCAGATTCCCGGACCATTGTCCCGATATCCGGGATCAAACTTACTCCCAATAAATTAGTGCGATAAGGACGTGCGTCCCCGGAAAAACGCCTCCCCGGGACTTGGGATGTGCTTAAAAGATTACCCCGTAATAGATTTTTATTGTTTGGGTAGCCCCGCTGTGACATTATGGGTGAACTATTAAAGTAATTGTGACAATATTTTTGATGTTGAACTAAGGCCCGTGGAGGTACTCAAAAAGGACTGGTTACAAACTGAGTTAGTAGAGAGTTGCTTGAGCGCGTCGCCTGTGCACTCACATTGAAGTTCGCACACGAAGTGCTTAGGTATACTGTGTCGGTTTAGGTACTTAAATTAAAGTAAACAAACTTTATGTCAGATTTGACAGGTTAAGAACGTTTTTTTTACTACCCAACTTTTTTCGGAAATTCAAAAAGTTTAGCAAAGCAAGGAAACAAAAAAAAATATTTTGTTGCCGCCTAAATTTACCTACATAATACCAGAAACAATCGGAATTAAAACACTAACGTTCATCAGATCAATAAACATTACGAAGATTCCTTTGCTAAACTATTTGAAAAATCCGAAAAAAGTTGGGTCGTAAAAAAAACGTTTTTAACCTGTCAAATCTGACATAAAGTTTGTTTACTTTAATTTAAGTACCTAAACCGACACAGTATAGTCACCAACTAGTTACTAAACTAATTAAGAAAAACGCGGTGTCCCGGTCGCCACGCTACTGGTAACTCAAGTTTCTGTGATCATAATTATACTTGTTAATAACATCGCAAAAGTGTCTTCTTATCGCTTGTCAATAGCACGAACCTCGGCGACTTTTATCCAGCTATTGCTAGCTTTGCGAAGATCATCACTCCACCGCGTCGGAGGACGTCTTACCATATAACAACCTAAATAGCAATCCACAACCGCACATTTCTCTAGAAACTTCCTGCCTCGTACCTTGTACTGCTTTGTAAAATGTACTGTCGGCCCTTAAACTATAAATAAAAGAGCGTAAAGCCTTCCCAAAAGACCGGCAACGCACTTGTAAATCTTTGGTTGTCTATGGGAAACAGTAATCGCCGATAAGCAGGTGATCCATTTGCTCGTTCGTCTTTTATGATGAAAAAAAAGGAAAATAAGTTAAGATGTACTTTAGCCAGACTAGCCACCTGTCATTATTATACTCTTCTATCTAACAAAACTAATATGCTCAAAGTAGCTATGAAACGTGCAATAGTCATGGATTTCTCTGTGAAGCATCTTAGCACAAAAACACTAAACTTTATAAGCTAATAGACACCCAAGACCACGTTCACACTTCTTTTTTGAGTCTACCGACATTCCGGAAAAACCGTCATTGTCAAGAAGATTGCTTAATAAAGACCTTAGCAGAAAGTCATTTTGTCAACTTTGCCTACCCCATAAGAACACAGACAAAATGTGTAACTAACTATGTTTGTAACTTGGTCGTGTAATACTAATCCAATAGCTAACATCTAGTCGGTCACATCGGTCATTGATTACACGTCTAAATTGCGAACAGTGGGAAGTGGCTCAACAACCGGTTGGTGACTATACCTAACAATTTCATTCATTAATTTACACGTAACGTCACGGGACCAAGGAAGAGCGCCCAATCCCAACCCAACGATTCACTTTTTATTGCCACTAAAAACAACATTTTGCTAAAAGCAGAGCACACTACTATTCCACGAGCAACTCGAGTGCAGGGGAAGAGAAATTTTAGAAATACATACATGCAAACGGGCTTGTATTCCCAAACGGTGTAGGCAGAGCGCACGTAACGGTACACAGTCAAAACCATGTCAATTTCTCATAACTAGGCTACTTCTAGCATATTTTTTAGGTTTTAAGTTCAGAGGTGCTATAGTGACAGGTTGGTAAGCCTGTGGCCTAAAATTATAACTCAACCTTTATCCATAGTAGCCCTTTAAGACCTCCTCACGGAAAATTGAGATACCTAATGATTATACTTGTGTGTAGTATTCAAAAACTAATTCCAATATGGAGGTAGTTTCAGCCGTCATCAAAACGCACAGTAAATTCGTATGCGGAATCCGTATACATACATAAATCAGCGACATCCGGTATTGACATGTCAGCCAGAACCCGCAATAGCTTTTACTAACGCGTTGTTATACAATTACCATATTTATGGAAGTCGGGGGTTAACTGTGGTGGGGGTGAGATGTGGTAGCGGAGGTTAGCTATGGCCGTTGGTTGCAACACGAAAGACATATTGCGAATTAAGTAGGTATAGGGTGAATATCCCAGGCACATTTTTGACACGGCGGAGTAGTTATTGCCGCTGTTAACTGTTATTTACGTCTTATTGTAATTTTTATACTATAGCTGACATATCCCCCTATCTGTTACACAATATAAAACATTGACATGCCTTTTAATCTGGAAGAAAAAAAATGTTAAAGCTTTGATTTCCAATTTTGGTGGGCTGTCCGGAATCCATTTTTACTACAATATCATTAATTTGCTAAGAAACCCATGTGTAACACAAAATAACTTTAACCGTGGCATATTCTTAATTATTTAAGGAACATTATAAATAAATAT
Organism: Adoxophyes honmai; assembly: GCA_005406045.1. Classification (NCBI taxonomy): domain Eukaryota; kingdom Metazoa; phylum Arthropoda; class Insecta; order Lepidoptera; family Tortricidae; genus Adoxophyes; species Adoxophyes honmai. The sequence goes on from BHDV01071742.1 coordinate 218,228, forward strand.
CACCGTTGTGAGTTTGGTTATTGTGCCCTAAATCATACTTTAAACAAACGTCCGAGCGCGCGATCAAATTTTGGTGGACAAAGTTCGACTCGTTCTAATTCGCTTCTAAACGGCCCAGGAAGTTAGCTTAGCCTTCCGCGTACCTGCCAGTTACACTGCATTGACTGACGGTGAAAGCGGTCTGTGTTTGTCACTGCGTTTCCGTTAATCACGTAAAAACCCAATTTTGGTGCAAAGGGCGTCAAAAATTTACCAATTTTGGTGACTCTTGAAAAAAATTAAAGGTGTTTAATTACAACGTGTCTTTTAATCCTAATTTGAGTGGTTTAGGGTTCTTTTTAACGGAAGTAGCCTGAATTTGTTATAAATGTAACAAGTTTTTTTTTAGACATTTTTTTTATACCCGTTCCAATTTTGGTGGTCAAATTTTGGTGCTTGTTTCGAGCGACGAAAATTGGGAAACGCTACGAAAGGTGTAAAAATAGGCGTATTAATCATTTTTATTCGACAGTAATTTTAAGCGCAGAATTAAGAAGCAAAGAGAGAGAAAGATATCATATAAAAATAAAGGGAAAAAATTGGCACCAAAATTTTAAAACTGCCACCAAAATTGGCAAAAAACTACACTTGTTGAAATTCACCCTATAATAATTTAGGAAAGACCCCAATAGAGAGATCTCTCTCCAGGTAGATCTTATGCCTGGGGACCGAAGTCCGCAGAGAAGAAGTTGGAATTTGTATGCAACCGAACGTCGAAACTTCGTTAGCGGGATGTAGGACTGTTACTAATGGTTAGGTACCTATACCATGGACGTTTGTAGTAAGTAGTTCGGTTATTCGATGATAGGTGGCGCTGGGGCGCCTCAATACTGTTCCTTGTACCATCGCGAACAGGGATTGTTGAGTTACTTACCTATGTTTGTAACTTGGTCGTGTAATACTAATCCAATAGCTAACATCTAGTCGGTCACATCGGTCATTGATTACACGTCTAAATTGCGAACAGTGGCAAGTGGCTCAACAATCCCTGTTCATGACTGTACATACAAACACGCTTGTGTTCCCAAATGGGTAAGGCAAAGCACACGAAACATGACTATTTCACGCTTCGCAGCCACTTCTAGCATAGTTTTAGGTTTGCAAAGATGGAAGAAGAAGAATAGTGACAGGTTGCTAGCCTAATGCATGTCCAAACCTATTTCCTTAGCCGCCTCTTACGACATCCACGGAAGAAATGGAGAAGTGTTATTCTATCCTGACACCACACGGCTTAGCTTGCACGGCTTGTGCTTAGAGCGAAGTATGGTCTGAAAGAGAGAATGGATGAAGCAAGGCAGTGTAAACAAATGTACAAGGGAAGTGTGCTATGGCAAGTCGGTGGGAGGCGCCCTCCTTGTGTAATATCACCGTTGGAATAATCATGATAATCATGCCCCTGAAATACCTTGACTTCCCGCCCACAAAGTTAACACGGATATAAATAACGAAGCCAAGTTTAGAACGTCAATTTTTCCAAGCAAACAGCCGTTAAATGGAGATCCAATCGGTATCCCGACTTGGCCAGCAAACATAATTATTTTCATGTCAATATCAACATTGAAATTGTCCGTTCACAACTCCAATAATGTATTCCCGTGGCAGGTCACCGTGTAAACAGGGTGGTGCGGGGGATGAGGGGGAGCGATTTGGTTTTTAATTTAATACATACATAGGTACAAATACATAGGTACAGAAAAAAGTATGCTTAGTTGGTTTGGTCACATAGAGAGAATGTATGAAAGAAGATTGACTAAACAAATTTATACGGGGAAAGTGGATGGGTGCAGTGGGAGGGGAAGACCTAGACGGACGTTCCGTAACCAAATCGCGGACGTTTTAGACACAGGTCAGGTCAAGAGTACCCGAAACCGACGAGCATGTATGAGGAGATTAATGAATGTAGATGAAGCAAAAGAAGTAGGTATGTCAGAATCGTAGCGAGTGGAACGAAGTAGTCTCTGTCTACCCCTGTGGGAAAGAGGCGTGACGGTATGTATGTATAGGTACATTCCCCGTGTAATTCCGTGGAATGTGGCGGAAATACATAGGTTTAGGTATGCTTTATACAGGCTTAGAATAATCTCCTGTGTCACTCCTGCCTTCAAACATTGAACGCAAATTAAAAGTATTTTTTTTTAATAGGAATAATGTGTTTATAATAGCACCTCTGTCTAAATATTAGACGGTGAAAAAAAAATGTGTTGCTCTGCAAAAATATTTTTTTATTAACGTTCTCATTACACTTTACACTAAATACAAAAAAATGTCGACAACTTTACTAAACCTTACCTGTAAAGAGAAACAACATTTTTATAGCACTTCACTTCCACTCGGTCTTCTAGTGAATTAAATTTAAATTAAAAACATAAATAAATTTTCTTCCACTATAATCTAGCATTTGACAACGCGAACACAAACCATAATATAAACCATCGTAAGTCTCTAAGCCGCCTGCACGCATTAACCGAAGTGTACTAACATACACATTTTATCTACATAGCTACAAAAATTCTTCGTAAAAATCGTAAAGTTCAAAGAGAAAAGCTTATGGCTTGCGGCATACACCCAAAGGTAAACACAGCTTTGTATTAATTCTTATAAACCACAGTTGGGCGATCCAGTTTGTTTACGTCTCGGTGATTCCAGTCCCGGGAACCCGTCGTTTTGGTCCCGATAATGTATCGATAGTTTACAGTAACCGGTCATGCTAAACCCGAGTCTCCGAACATACTTACACAATAGAGTAAGTTTGCTTGAGTGGCACTTTCAAAATATTAATAGAAAAAATTGCTAAGTTACCTAACTGTTGAATAATCTTTCAACTCTAGGCACAGTCACGAACCGGGATTGTTGAGCCACTTGCCACTGTTCGCAATTTAGACGTGTAATCAATGACCGATGTGACCGACTAGATACACGACTAAGTTACAAACATAGGTAAGTGGTTCAACAATCCCTGTTTGCGAAGGTACAGAAACACTGAATATGATATGACGATTTATGATCGTGAACTTTATACAATTTGTATTAACAATAAGCATTTTAGTATAGTGCGAGTACAAATTATCTGTGGTAATTATGAAGTGTCGATTTTTTACTAATCTCGTATACAATAAAATACTATCATGTCCATGCATGTGATTGAGCGATGAGCGTCTCGGTCTTGTTTAGATTTTTGACAATTAGTGCAGCTGCTGTTCCCTATTGGAGGAAAAACCATATTGGAGCAATAATAGTATATTGGAATCAATGTTCGTATGTACGTTGCTAGGACACACACAAGCAATAGACCAGGTACACATGATTAGTTTATTCTAGGCTAGGTTTACAACCTCCAACACTTGTTTCACTTGTTTCTATGTTTGCATTATCATATAAAAATTATCAGAATTAATCATAATTGTGTTCTCTTTTGTATGTATTTTGCTTGAGTCTACCAGCGCTTTGTAAACCAAAAAAATATACACCACAAGAAATTTGGGACTAAGTCATTTAAAAACTCACCTAGTATTAACATAATAGTTATGTAATTATGAACAAAAAATAGCACAGCAAAACAAAACCACTACTACTGGCATGATTTAGTTAGCTAGGGTAAGCCCCTTTAATTTACAAGTCCCTAAAGGTCACTGTACTTGTATGAAACGTGTTTTCACTCAAAATGAATTGAACGGAAAGTTTTAGACATGAAATGTTTCTAGAAGAGCATTTAGCACAGATCTACACACATTCATAAATACACTCATGCCTATGGCCTATGTTCCCAAAAGGGGTAGGCAGAGCACACGAAACGTGATTATAATATGATAACAGAGATAACAAAGGTAGTATAATAGTAACAGGTTGCTAGCCTGTCACCTAAACCATACCTAAACCTATTTCCTTAGTCGCCTCTTACGACATCCACGGATTTTTCTCTACTTATTACAAAAGATAAAGCTTCACCAAGACTCCCACTTGCCTTTTACCTTCTTTAAAGTAAACTTCGTTACTTCCGCCCTAAGAACCACTCACACACGTTTGTTATTTCGGTACAAGTCAATTGCATGTAGATGCACGTTGCACCCGACGTTCAATTGTTTATACGGCACATGTGGTCAGGATACACACGGTAACCAAGGATGTGATGCGATATATAAACATCTCACCCTGTGCCCTTAGGCAGAGATAACAGAGCGTCATCTTTTTAGGGTTTCGTACCCAAGTGGTAAAAACGGGACCCTATTACTGAGACTTCACTGTCTGTCTGTCCGTCTGTCCGTCTGTCCGTCTGTCACCAGGCTGTATCTCACGAACCGTGATAGCTAGAGAGTTGAAATTTTCACAGAAGATGTATTTCTGTTGCCGCTATAACAAAAAATACTAAAATCAAAATAATAATAGTAATTAAGGGTGCTCCCATAGAAAAAACGTGTTTTTTTTGCAGTTTTGGGTCCATTTAAATAATTGTAACAGCTAAATACTTGAAATGCTCACAGAATATTTAATTAAATTATTATTATTATTTTAGCCTGGATTTGTGTCCCACTGCTGGGCAAAGGCCTCCCCCCATGATCTCCATTCCTCTCGGTCTCTCGAAACCTCCCACCAATCACTCAAGAACACGTCAAGGTCGTCCCGCCATCCCCGCCTGGGCCTGCCTCGCCGCCGCCATCCGTTTTGTGGCTTCCACTCTGTGGCGTTTCTGGCCCACCTGTGTAATTAAATATTTACTTTAAAAATAAATAATAAAATTAAAATAAAATTAATATTTAAGGGGGGCTCCCATACAAAAGTTCTGATTTTTTGCAGTTTTTGGTACGGAACCCTTCGTGCGCGAGTCCGGCTCGCACTTGGCCGGTTTTTTCTCTTGCTTCATTCACAGAACAATGCAAATACCTTCCAAAAACAGTACCAATATACATACAGCACACCTGTATTCCCAAATAAGATAGGCAGATCACACGACCATGCACGTTCCGTAGCCACTTCTGGCACATTTTTATAATTTTCTTTGACATGAATAACTTGTAAAATAAAACTAAACTTGCTAAAAATTTAAACTACATGACATCTCCAACGGACACAAAAAGAAATAAAATTAACAACGATAAGCCCAAAATAACAAAAAAACAATAACCTGGTGGTACGGCCCGTCTCCCTTTACCCCACGAAACCCAACAGCAATTAAAACAACACAGTACCAATAATGGCTGCTTGCCTCATGTTCTATAAACCATCTCTCAAAGACGACAAACTAACGTACGTAGCAACTAAAATTGCCGGCACCCGGTCGTTGTGGCACTTTTGTTGCCGGCAATGCATCTCAACTTGTTGCGCTGCAATTTGGGTACAAACGGGTTCCGGGCTCCTCGTATACTCTATTTGCGCCAGACACTTAAAATGTTCTGCATCTGAATATATTGTTCACTATCTTGATAGTAAATTTTCGTGTCTTAATATATTAGAACTAGATGTGCCCGCGACTCTAATTTGAGTAATTTTCCCCGTTTTTTCCACATTTTGCAGTATTTCTTCGCTCCTATTGGTCGCAGTGTGATGTTATATAGCTTAAAGCCTTCCTCGGTAAATGGTCTATCTAACACAATAATAATTTTTCAATTCGAACCAGTAGTTTCTGAGATTAGCGCGTTCAAACAAACAAACAAACTCTTCAGCTTTATTATATTAATATAGTAGATTAGTTTCCGTGTGGTGTCGAGTATAGAACACCACCTCTCCATTTTTTTTGTCGTAAGATGCGACTAAAATAGGTTAAAGATTTTAAGTGACAGGCTAGCAACTTGTCTCTATTATACCGCCAACTAAAAACAAAAAAAAATATGCTAGAAGTGACCATGAAGCCTGAAAAAGTCAAAATTGTGTATATGAAGAGTTCTCCATTTCTTCTGTGGACGTCGTAAGAAGCAACTAAGGAAATAGGTTAAGGTATATTTTAGGCGATAGCACAGCTAGTTGTCGCTTTTATACATAAATCACGCCTGTATTCCCAAGAGAGGTAGGCAGAGCACATGAATTCAAGAATTCAGTGCCACATCTAGCAATTTCAGGGTATCCAGATGGTTAAAGGTGATATTGCAGTGACAGGTTGCTAGCCCATCGCCCACAATACACTAACCCTTTCCCAGAGTCGACTCTTACGACACCCACGGGAAGAAAGGGGGAGGTGCTATTCTAACCCGGCACCACACTCACTCACTCACTTTTATATCACTCACTTTTATACCAGCCAAATACACCCAAAAAAGCGCGAAATAGTCATGGTTTTGTCTACGTAGCGTTTAGTGTGCTTTGCCTACCCCATTCGGCAATACAGGCTTGATGTAAGTACCTAATAATTCCAACTTAGATCAATAAAAATAAAAAAATGCAAGTGACAAGTATTTTTTATTGTCAGCTTCACAGACATTATAAAGCTGTGCTTACACTCACAAAAGTACAAATCCTACCGGTCCACCGTACCGGAGGGTAGTTGAACCAACTCCACTTGTAACTTTAAGGATCTAAGCCGGTGATCCCGACCCCGTCGGAGGTAATGAACCGAGTCGATTCAGATCGCCTCGCAGATTTGTACTGAGTCGAGCTTTCGATTAATCGACTTAGTTTCTACAAGTTAGGCAAATTAATCTGACTTATAGGGTTGGTTTGTCTCTTAAATAGGTTTAGAATAACATCGTTTCTTCCGTGGATATTTAGGTTAGCCAGCAACCTGTCACTATTGTACCCCACCTTAAAAAAAAAGAGAAACTAAGTGGCAATGAAACGTGAAATAGTCGTCGTTAACTATGTAGCGTTTTATGTGACCTGCCTACCCTTTTGGGAATACAGACGCGATGTATTGTTTTAAGGTGGCAGGCAAAATCCTGTCAGGTTACTAACTAGCCCATCGCCTAAACTAAAATATACGTTAACATATTTCCCTTGTCGCCTCTTACAACATCCACGGCAAAAATGGAGAGGTGTTATTCTATAACACCACACAGGTAGCCTTTAGCTTATTTAAAGGTCGCGGTTTAAAAGAAATATTGAAACAAAGGTCAAGAGCGAAAGGCTGGAATAATACAGGGTGTCCGGTGGCAGAATTAGGATTTCGATTTCGAATTATTCTAATACCGTTGAGCGGAGAGGCGGGTGGAGGGTCGCATTCGATTCGTCATTTGTGCGGGTTACACAGGCACCATGTCGCAGCAAACGGGAGAACAACATGCGTTCGCTATCGAAGCGATTTTAAAGCTAATGATTCCTGCCCTGTTGCTTGTCGAAGATTTTGTTTGCACTACAGTATTCGAAGATTACGTGATGTGCCAAGCAAAGATTTGTTTTGATTGTGGTTGCGTAGGTCCAGAACAACAAGTTCAGCAGCAAACAGTCCGCGGCCGGGACCTGGCCAACGTCGAGGACTGATGACAACATTGAACTTGTCGCGAACAGTTCACGCTATAATCCGCGGCAGTCGGTGCATAAAAGGGCGGCTGCTCTAGGGCTTCCGAAAACAATTGTGTACGAAATTTTTAAGAAGGATCTTAAATTTCACACATTCAAAAATCATACTGCGTAAGCGCTTAATCCCAATCATTACAATTTGAGTAAAATTTTCTGCGAGACAGTACAGCAACGATTTAGCACAGTGAACACACTCTTTTGGAGCAATGAAGCCCACTTTCACCAAAATGGATGTCTTAACAAGCAAAATTGCCAGTATTCGTCGTGTAAAGGACAGAATCCATGTTTAAAACACAGGCAGCCACGTCACAGTCTCAAAGTGACGGTTTGGTGTGCATTGTTAGGGAGTGGAATATTCGAACCCTATTTTTTGAAAATTATCGAGCACAAGCCATTACGGTGAACGGTGTTTCTTATTCCATCATGCTCAATGATTACTTTCTGCCAACAATAAAAGGACATCTTGCCTACAGTTCACACACATGATTCCAGCAAGACGGGACCACGCTTCACACTGCTAGAGAGGCCATGGCGCTTCTTCGTGAATTCTTCCCTAGAAAATTGGTTAGCAGTTTTGGTGCCATACCCTGACCACCCAGGTCGCTGAATCTCACCCCCATCGACTTTTTTCTGCGGGGAAACCACAATAGTAAAGTTTATAACACAAGTCCAACGACCATCGCAGCACTAAAAGAAGATATCGGTCGCCAGATTAATGCCACCTCAAAATCACTCCTCCAGCGAGTGGCGCGGAATACTGAGGTCAAATTTCGAGAGTGTGTCTGACGTAACAGTCAACATTTAGACAAATTAATTTTTGAAAAATAAAACCCGCACTTCTCTTCTTTGTAACAGTTCTTGCTATAAATTTGTATCCTCTGTAGTTTTTTTTTTATTTAAATTGTAAATCCTAATTCTGCCACCGGACACCCTTTATATTGAATAAAATTCAGATTTCAATATCTAAGAAGGTTATCCGAGAACACAAACAAACATCTAACAAGGGAGCTGTAAACAAGTTTTACGAACAAATCCCGCGGTATTACTTTACTCATTGCCTTCTCGATATTGGAATATTTTAATACAAGATCTAGTTCAACGACCTCGTTTTTAACCGCTAGAAACATATTATATTAGTAATGCTAACTGAAAATAAAGAAATAAAATGAAATATACATAATACATGTTCCCAACAAAAGAGAAGGACGGAGGACCGGGTTGAGTGGCGTGCCATAGGAGAGGCTTATGTCCAGCAGTGGACGAATATAGGCTGAGGATGATGATGCTCCCAACGATGTTCTCAAAATGAGGTAGACAAAGAAATTAAACTATTACATGATCAAAAACTCGACGGTTTCATATTTTGTAGCCACTATTATTATTAAGTATGATTTGAGGTTGTTAAGTTGATTAAAGAGGTATAATAGTGACAGGTAGCTAGCCTGTCGTCTAAATCATTACTCAATCTGTTTTCCTTAGCCTCATTATTTTAAAATTCCACGGAAGAATAGTATTCTTTAATATTGAATCATATTTTACCTATAAAGGATGATTTTCGAAAAAATATTCTACTCGTTTTTCAAGACTTTCAATAACGAACTATTAACATCATATTAAATTTCATTCGAATAATTTCAAAAACGGCAAAGTTTCACGCTAACTTTACGTTCCCGTTTTACCTCCTTGAGGGGTTGAATTTTCAAAAACCCTTTCTTAGTGCTCCCCTACTTTATAAAAGGAACTTCTCTGTAAAATTTCAAGTTTCTAACTGTAATAGTTAGCTTCTGCGGTAATTGTCAGTCAGTCAACTTCTCCTTTTACACTATAGTATAGCTCAAAATTTTCAGGTACCAATAGGCTTGTGTCCTGGGTTAAATGTATGTAAAATGTAATTCTAATTAGTCCGTTCGTTAGAATAATAGAAAAATAAGTATTTATCACACATAAGTATTTTTTCTTTTATCAAATGACTAAACATCGACAAAGTTATAGATCATCAAACTTCCGGAGTGGGGGCTTGTAACTTCACGACCCGCTAAAGTTTTTTTTCGTCAACTAGCCATTATCATACGATCATCATCATATTATCATCATTCATGACCTCCACTATAGTTTTACCGTCACTGCTGTTTATTTCACAACTGAAACGTAAAAATAAGTAGCAGGCTCTCTAAAGCCGTGTGTCTCACACAACGTAAACAATGTAACCCTCACAATGACTAATTTACTGGGAACGGGCCGGTTTTATAATGTTATCAATCGCCGACAGAAACCATATGGCAACGGTTGTATGTTTCGATCCGACGTTGTGTGGCCGTGATCTCTTGTGATACTTAAAATAGGTCCGAGAAAGTGGTTAGGATATCCTGTCAATGTATTGTTATTTCTACAGGTGTCTGGAAATTGGGATGTGAGAATTTATAGTTCTTTTTTTATGTGACTGCTGCTTAATAAAAGATTAAGAGTAATAAGAGTCATTAATATAGAAAACTAGCTTTCCGCCCGCGGCTTCCCCCGCGTGAAATTCGGTTATATTGCGGTATAAAGCACAGCAAAAAATCTTTTATCCATCCAATCGTTTATATCCATGTTTTACACCCTTGGTTACATTTTTGACGATTACCAAGGATCTCTAATTTTTTTCAAAATGAAACGTAGCCTATGTCAATTCGGCAGAATATAGCATTCTAATGGTGTTTTTTTTTAATCAGCCCAGTACTTTTTGCGCCTATTCACTACAAACATACAAACAAACAAACAAATCTTTCCTCTTTATAATATTAGTGTAGATGAGCGCGAAAGGTATTTTCGTAAAGAACCACGAGTATTTTACATCATCATCATCATCATCATCATCATCCTGCCTTATTACGTCCCACTGCTGATCATAGGCCTCCTTTCTCTGAGTATGAAGGACTTGGGCTATAGTTCCCACGCATTTTACATACGTGCATTTCATGCATTTTACATACATACATACAATTACGCCTATATTCCCAAAAGGGGTAGGCAGATCACACAGAACGTTACATGGATAAACCACGCACGCACGCTTCACAGTGACTTATAGCAAAATTTTAGGTTTGAAAACATTATGGCAGAGATAGTAAAATAGTGACAGGTTGCTAGCCTGTCGCCTAAAGCATACCTAAACCTATTTCCTTAGTAGGCTCTTACGACATCCACGGAAGAAATGGAAAAGTGTTATTCTATCTCGTCACCGCACGCACAGGACGAAATGGACGCTGTATAAAAATATGTATCGTTGGATTCAGCTTAAATGACTTATTGTATTGTGTCAACGAATGTTAATCCACTTATGTAAAGTTTGCTAGGGTAATGCCACCAGTAATGGACAAAAAACCAGTAATGGACAATGACTCTTATTTACTACCCACTAAGGAAAAGTAATTTGTTTTACAACAATCATTTCACAACTCTATGGTCTTTAAATTATGAATGAAGTGTCCATCACTGGTGCTTGTCAGCTTAAACCGTCCATAACTGGTGCCGTTACCCTAGTCTTGATCAAAATGTTGATGACCAATTTTTAACAATATATTTATTGCCGGGAGCCGGTCGGTTGCTAATTATGGGCGTGTCGGGAAACGGTCGCATGCTCCGCGGAGGATTATTTTATATTCACAAATGTTCGAAGTCTATTTTGTGAATATTATCTTCAGTTGCACAGTGTTGCGGCGGTAGGAGAAAAACGAAAAACAAAAAATGTAAGTAGATCAAATACAAATATTTTTTATTGAACTTATGTTAATAATGTATCATATTATGCCAAAACGAGGGTATTTTCTCACAGAAACATTGCTAAGACACTTGTCAAAGTTTTTAAATTTATTTATGAGACGTTTAAGTGATTTCGAGTTGGGTGTTTCAAACTACGATTTTCGGATACAAACTATACTTATTATTAAATTTGCAACATGGATTCTGTAGACCAAGGTATTGTCTTGTAAAAACGTTTTATCTCATTGAAATATTACAAACATTTTATAGAATACGGAATATTTAAATGCACAGCTTAAATACAGGTGGAATTTTTTCTTCTATAGACCTTTAAGTATAGTATTCCACTTCGTGCCGCCATAAAATGTTAGTGACAGTGAAGTATTGACCTTATATACTGGAATATAAAACGCAAAGTTGCGACTTTTTGCGAACTTTAACTGTAATAATAATTATTTACCGCAGGGCATATTGTTGAAGTAAGCCGTGAGGAGCTTGTAGCGGTTATATTTTGAGATCCAACGAAAACTTTGGACAGAAAATGCACAAATTTATTAGAATTTGTAAAACAGAAGCTAAATTACCCGCTAGAATACCAAAATGAAGTAAAAGGAAAAGTTTCGACTTTCGTCTGTCCGTCTGTCACCAGGCTGTATCTCACGAACCGTGAAAGCTAGAGAGTTGAAATTTTCACAGATGATGTATTTCTGTTGCCGCTATAATAACAAATACTAAAATAAAAAAATAAAAAATAATTAAGGGGGGCTCCCATAGAAAAAACGTGTTTTTTTTTGCTCTTTTAGGTCTATTTAAATAACTGTAACAGGTAAATACTTGAAATACTCACATAATATTTTATTAAATATTTACTTTAAAAAGAAGTAATTAAATTAAAATAAAATTAGTATTTAAGGGGGGCTCCCATACAAAAAACCTGATTTTTTGCTGTTGTTTTGTCCGACTCGCACTTGGCCGGTTTTTTTATGTATAATCCTTCATTCTGTACCATATAAAGATAATTAGTCAACAATAAACCTTAAAAATAATTTCGTCCCCTACCTACTATGGAGCCGCAACACTGTGAGTTGGTACATAGAGTTATGCAAAACTATTTATGTTAACTTCCAGAGACGATATAACATATCGTACGGAGTTGATATTACCGAGTGTGAAGCACATGCATAATACATTAGCGGGAGAAGTTATTGACCAAATCCTGCACGTATATTCCGTGCTAGCAGCTCTATTATTATACTGTTATTAGAATCTATATTCACAACGTGTTATATTCTATCGTTCTTTATTATGACTACATACATTCACGAACCGGGATCGTTGAGCCACTTGTCACCGTTCGCAATTTAGACGTGTAATCAATGACCGATGCGACCGACTAGATGTCAGCTATTGGATTAGTATTACACGACCAAGTTACAAACATAGTTAAGTGACTCAACAGTCCCGGTTCGCGATGGTACATAAAAGCACGCGAAACTTTTAGCTCAATTTTAGGTTTCAAAACGAATGAAAGTGTTATTAGTGATATATTGCTAACACGTCACCTAAAGTATACCTGGACCTTATTCCTTAGTAGACTTCTACGACATCTACGGAAAAAAGGCAGAGGGTGTTAATCTAAACCCTACACCATATAAGACAGAAATTAATTAAAATTTACATTCCAAAAACAGCCATTTTTTCATTTGCGTATTCCAATTCACTGAAATTATTATTCAACGGTCTAGCAATTTAGCTATCTACAATTTTATTTAGAAAGGTAACAAGCATAAACGCGAATATTCCGCTTTTTATAAGCCGTGTACTAAAACAGTGAATATTCACATAAAAAAGCTGATTCACAGCGGAACAAAATTGCATCGTATTGAACACTGCCGCGTTGAAATGCACGATTCTGTTAGTGATGTGTTAAAACCACTGATGGCTTGGCAACGCGGATTCAAAATGTTTGAGCCGTTTGGCGTAAGAAAACATTGTGCGAAAATCTACAGGCAGCAACATAGTCTGTGCCTAGCAATGAATTGTAAATAGGCTGGATTATTTAATTATTACATACATCCATGTATGTCCATATTATGTTAATTATTATGTATAGCTACATTTATACTACATTTATTACAATCATTACATTTGTAAATGGTGAAAATTTCTATTTGTTATTACCTAAATTGCTGCTCCTCTCTACTGCTCAAAGGTTGGCTGGTAGAGATCCCTTTTGGGATAAGCCCGCCTTTGTACATTGTTCTTTTTTGTGAAACCTGTCTGTACCTTTTTATTTTATTTTGTACAATAAAGAGTTTTTTACTTACTTACTTACTTATACATCCATACGTTCATCACGCCTGTATTCCCAAATGGAGTAGATACCATACGAAACGTTACACACAATCAAAACCATGATTGAGCATATTTTTAGGCTGTCGCCTAACGCATACCTTATCCTATTTATCCTTAGTCGCCTCTTACGATATCCGCTGGCGAAATGAAGAGGTAATATCTTGAGTCCAACACCACGCGCTAAACTATACGGTACTTATTTCATCTCATAAAATAAATTTAAGAGGGCGCAAACATTTTTTACGAACGTAATATAAGATCAGGTGGGGGAAGAGAAACTCAGGGGCAGGGCAGGGGTAAGAGGCACCACAGACCATAACTCGTTGAGTTATGAGTGAGTATGGTCTATAGTGCCCTCCTACCCCTGCGTTTCTCTTCCCCCACCTGACCTTAGTGGTTTTGGACCAAAGTTTAAAAAATCGTTAAAAATAAATTACCTAACTCATATTTAGCCATGAAAAAAAAATGGTTAGACTAAACATATTCTGTAAATTTACAATAAAATTATTTCATTTGTAATTAAATTAAAATCAATGAGAAAAAAAAATAAAGTAATGGTTCAATTTTGAATTATGTAAAATGATATTTGAATAATAAAAACCAATAATTTGATTCATGTAACACCGTTATTCCTCAGTCGACTATATTGTCTATCAGATAATAACAAGTTTATATCGTTTATGGTAAATTTTAATGGAAAATTTTCAAGTGAAAGACAGCTCTGACGCGTATTTTTATAAAAACCCTTCAACAAATTGGCTAAGTAAAAGAAATCTGTGTTGCTAATAAAATATTGTTTACCGTTAATCCCAAGAAAAAGAGTTTATTTATATGTTACAGTAGTTTTTCTTTAAAAACTTAAGGATTTATAGCTTTGTAAAGCATTTGAAAAACATCAAAATCGCCGAATTGTGTTTGCACGCTCTTAAGCATCAACCCACCGATAACAGGCCCATGTGGTGTCAGGTTCAGAAAGACACCTATCATTTTTTTCTATGCATGTCTCTCAGCAAGAACCTTGTATCCAGCTGTAGAACGTCTTTAGGTTTTTTTTTTAACCATAATAATAACTTATTCCGGATACGGATATCGTAACATCACTAGCAACTAGCACACAGTACAATGAAAGGCTCGCAGTAACGGTTAGTTAGTACCGAGGCATTCAGACTGATATTGCCCTGAATATAGTACGGCTACATTGCAGCCATTGCTCTGTTATACTATTTAGGGTTCCGTAACCAAAGGGTTTTCACCGTTGTAGGTTGTATGGTTGCTCAGGAATAGATGGGTTCGATAGTACGGCACGTACGGCATGGGAACGATATAATAACATGCGACGTACTTAAACCAATAGCTAACAACCTGCGGTAACAATGTTGATGCGCTGGGCCACCACGGGCTTTCTTGCCAGAAGAGTGCCGGCCGCTTTTCCAGACATGCCGCTCTAAACGATATTATCCGTCGCTCTCTTGCCACCATCAACGTGCCTGCGGTTTTAGAACCGTCAGGAATAGTTCGAGATGATGGCAAGAGACCAGACGGAATGTCTTTAATTCCGTGGAAGCAGGGACGTGTGTTGGTGTGGAATGCAACCTGTGTCGATACACTGGCACCGTCCCACCTCCACGGTAGTTCCACTAAACCAGGAGCGGCAGCTGAAGCGGCCAAAAAACTAAAAAGCACAAAATACAGAGGTCTCGGCCCAGAATACCTTTTCTTACCAGTCGGGGTCGAGACCTTATTTCCGTGGGGTCCCAGCGCCACCAACTTAATGAAAGAGCTCTCCAAGCGGCTGGTTGATGCAACCGGAGACCGAAGAGCTGGCAGCTTCCTCGCTCAACGCATCAGCATTGCGATACAGCGAGGAAACGCTGCCAGCGTCTTTGGAACCATGCCTCGGGGGTGCCCATTTTTAAATATATTTTAGATTTAAGTTTAGTTTTTAAGTTATGTAGTTGTATATAATTTTAATTTTTTTTGTTTTGTACATATTTGTTCTGTAAATAAATGCCTTAAACCAAACACAAACAGTAACAATTTAAGTTAATAGAAGTCCAATTTTGCCTTCTTTACTTGACCTATTTCCCATACAAAAATAATCAATTAAAGTACAGGCCTTAGCCGAGAGAGTGAATAGGAAAAATACAAAGTGGTTACATCATGTCGTCACGTGACCTCTCACAGATAGGGCCGTGTTATACTTGAGAATGTTGAAATTGATTGAGTAAAAACGACGAATGTCTCAAAAAGAAGCATTATTACAACTAGGTACAGTCACGAACCGAGATTGTTGAGTCACTTGCCACTGTTCGCAATTTAGACGTGTAAATGACCGATGTGACCGACTAGATGTTAGCTATTGGATTAGTATTACACGACCAACTTACAAACATAGGTAAGTGGCTCAACAATCCCGGTTTGCAATGGTACAGTCAAGGACTTCAATTCATGAGCCACCATGAAATCAATTCACAGTAAACGTCATAGTGACATCCCATTAACTATCTAGGGAAATCGTAATGATTTTGTCTTTGAAAAGGTTCTATGGTGGCTCATGAATTAAAGTCCTTGGCCGCACATACTTGTTTTTTTACACCAAATAAATAATAGAATCTGCAGTTAAAGTATGTCGTATCATTCCCACGGTATAGAGAGAAAACCTACAAATCCTACAATACCGACGTGAGCAAAGGCCTGAAATAAAAATAATTTGATCCGCCGCAATAGGAATAGTTCGTTTGTCGATTTGTCGGCAATATAACGCAACATGTCCCCGGAAGCGGCAGGAAGTCAATACTGGGGCTGTGCCGAATAAAATAAAAATGGGGAGGCGCAGGAAAATACATTAATTGGAATTATTGGGAAACGCAAGAAAGGATGCGTCTTTTTACCAAAATGAGGGCACTTTTTATGAGATTCTGTTTAATTTGTACCGGGTTTAGAATCACGCCTTGATTTTTCCGTGGTTGTCGGAAATGGCGACTGAGGTGAATCAGAGGTTAAGATGCTTCAAGCAACCAATCACTGTTAATTTCGTCTTTCGTCAATTTGAAACCTTCAATTTATTGTGTCGAAAGAGGTTACAGACCGTGATGTAGTCAAAGTTCTATGTTAGATTTTATGGTGCTCTGTCTATACGATTATTAAGGATCTACTTTAATATAAGGGATAAGTCTGCCTCTTTACTTCACCAATTTTCTTGTATTTGTTTGTACAATGAAGTGTTTACTTACTTACTTATTTACTTAATACCTAAACTTGTAAATTAATGCAAACTTTAGTATAGGTAATGTATAGAAATGAAGTACCTTTAAATATTTCCAAAGTAGGGCTATTAATAATACCTACTTAACGAACTATCTCGACATATTTCATAGTCACGACGAATACCTAATGTAAGAATGTTATTCAGCGGAAATTAATAGTTCTAGCAAAGTATTAATAGCATTCGCAAAGACAATGATAAATGTGAATATTATTCCTAGCATTACATAATTCAGAAGAAAGAAGCCTTCAGTGAAGCATTATAGAAATTTCTTTTTGTTTCAAAATACTTGGAAATCGTTATGATAAAAAATTGCGAAGTGGATGTCGGACTCGCGCTCTAAGGATTCCGTACAATTTTATTCATCAACCAATAACATACTTATTAGCTGTGTCCACACCAGTGCGCTTTCGCGTTCACCTTGCGTCTTCCTCTGACGCATACCCGTGCAACCACCAACCACAGCGCATGCCGCCAGCGCGTTTTCATTGAGGACGGATCTAGTATCAGCGCATGCGCTGTGGTTGCACGGGCATGCGTCAGAGGAAGACGCAAGGTGAACGTGAAAGCGCACTGGTGTGGACATAGCTATTACCATATTTTAACTATCTACTTATTGCCGTTATTTATATCGACCACACCAAAAAAATCACGATTGTTTTATATTTCAAACATACGTAGAGTACCCGAAACCGACGAGCATGTATGAGGAGATTGATGAATGTGGATGAAGCAAAAGAGGTATACTGTTTTAAACTTTCGTGATTCTCACACATATTTATGTTTACACATATATTGTAAACGTCGAGAGGTAATTAAAAAAAAAATACCGTGATTAAGTCCCGCGTAAACACAAAAGAGGTATGTCAGGATCGTAGCGAGTGGAACAAAGTAGTCTCTGCCTACCCCTGTGGGAAAGAGGCGTGTCGATATGTATGTATGTATGTAGAAATCTTTCGTAACTGTGCCTTGAAAATATTGGACAAAGTCCAAGGTCTGCCGTTAATTGGTTTTTATCTTAAATTGAATGAGACTGAAAAATTCCTGGAACAATCTCCAGATATCTCAGTTTTGGGAATTATTAGATTCTTACTAAAATTACTGGTCTACTCGAAATATAAAAGCTAAAAGTAATAGGCACCGCTATGAATTAAGAAACATAAAGCATTTACAAATTGCCTTTAGCTTTAATTATGGTAGCCCAGCGGTTTGAGTTGTGGCCTCTCATCCAGAGGGTCAAAGATTCGGATTCTTGCCTCACATTTCTGAATTTTCAGGATTTGATAGTTATCACAATCAGCGAAGGAAAACGTCATAAGGAAACCAACAAGCGGCGAAGTAATTCAACGTTGTGTGTCAAGTTCCCAATCCGCAAAAAGTTCGTGTGGTAACTATAGTCCCAGCTCTCTCATACAAAGGAGAGACCTGTGCTCAGCAATTTTTATAATTTTATCCCAAGGTAGTTTTTGTCTCAAAAACTACGACGTGCCTGCAGAATTGCCAAAATTGCAAACAGACGAAGCCACGGGCAGGGTATCGTCAAAAAGGCCAAGTTTGTGATTATGGCACGTAAGTGGCATGCCAGTGCAAATATTTGGCTCCTTGGCGGTTCCGCAAAGTGTCCCTTTGACGCCAACCGCAAAAATGTGTTACCTGGTATGTAGTGAAGGGACATTGTGCCCCTAAGTGTGCGAATGCCTTTACTATCGCCAGCGATGGTGGAGAGTAGAAACTTAGTAAACACTGGTGAAGTTTGGAAGAGGTATGATGACTAATGTAAATATCCTAACCACCAAAAATTTCATTTTCAATACAAGCTTTTTTGCTAACTCAACTTCACTGCCATCTGTCAAAATATTTTAAGTCAATCGGACCAACCGTTGAAGAGTTCTCTCCATTGAAGACGGTCCCAGCTGGGCCTAAAGTCTACTACCAGACTATTGCGTTGTTATCTAATTTACACAAGTGTATAAAATTGTATTAAAATCGGAAACCAGGATGTGGATTTTTAACTTTCAAGGTTTGATTGCAGAGAACGGGACAGGTGATTAAGTGATGATTTAACTTTTGTATCTATCTTTTCTGTGGTGCAACTTTTACCAAGGCGTAAGTCACAAGTCTCAGCTTCAGAAGTTTGACTATAAACCAAAAAATACGCATGTGAGATTTTTCTATAATTAAACTCCACCAACTTGGCATTATCCATTTTTAACCTGTCGTTATTCTTTCTTATTGTAAACTCTCGGAAACTCTCTATAAACACTTATTTTCGTAACTTCGATTTTGCTAATGTTGGATGGGAATTTCTTAAATTATTTTTGTTAAAAAAAGGCACTTGAGTAGTACTTATACAAAGTACGCAAAAAATAATCCGGAATTATTTTCAAAGGGAAGCTTATAAAATGCGACTGAGGCATTTGTTGCTTACAGAAAAAATCTCGATTAATAAGTATAGTAATGTCTCTTGTTCCGAACTTTTGAATTATAATATTTCATCATCATCATCACCATAATTTCAGTCGTAAGTCGTCCATTATGTTGCTGAACATAAGCCTACCCTTTAGACTTCCATGGGGTACCTGTTGGAAGCTACTTGCATCTAGCTTTTTCCTGTGACTTTTATTAAGTCATCTATCCATGTGGATGAATGTGGATGGGTGCAAGGGAGGGGGGAAGACCTAGACGGACGTTTTGTGATCAAATCGCGGACGTTTTAGAAACAGGTCAGGTCAAGAGCACCCGAAACCGACGAGCATGTATAAGAAGATTAATGAATGTAAGTAGATGAAGCAAAAGAGGTATGTCAGGTTCGTAGCGAGTGGAACAAAGTAGTCTCTGCCTACCCCTGTGGGAAAGAGGCGTGACGTTATGTATGTATGCACGTATGTCTGTCCATCTTGTAGATGGATGTCCTACGCTGCGCTTGCTGTTCCGTGGTCTCCACTCAAGCATATTTCGACCACATCGGCCATCTGCTCTTCGTGCAATGTGGCCGGCCCATTGCCACGTCAACTTGATAATCCTTGTCTCTAGTTACGTCGGTGGCTTTGGTTCGTCTACGGATAATATTTACATACATACATACATACATAATTCTCACGCCTGTATTCCCAAGAGGGGTAGGCAGAGCACGTGAATTCAAAAATCCAGTGCCACGTTTAGCAATTTCAGGGTAACCGGAAGTTAAACGTGATATTGCAGTGACAGGTTGCTAGCCCATCGGCCACAATACACTAACCCTTTCCCAGAGTCGACCTCTTACGACGCCCACGGGAAGAAAGGGAGAGGTGCTATTCTAACCCAGCAGCAGCACCACACAGAACAAAACAAAAATTTAATTTTTAACGTTCCATTAAAACGTTATTTCAGTATGTTTTCTGAAACTGACGGATAACTTCATGGATTTGAAACTATGACGACGAAGTAGCAAGTTTGTAGTTTTCTAGTGTTTATAAGAGGGTAGAAAAATTAGCACTTTCCCGTTTCTCTGAGCGGTATTTGCACAGCGGGCTGCTCCCAGCTCTGTTTGCTTTCGCTTCTCAGTAATAACGCAGTACACAGATTGCAAAATAAAATTATAATAAAGGACTTTTTATTTTATTTTGTTTACCTGGACGTTTCCGTCGCGTTACAGCGACCTTAGTGAAGCAGGGCATCACAATAATTTTGCCGCTCAGGTTCTTTAAACTACCCGCACTTGATTATTTAATTATCAGTACCGGCTCGTCTCCTTGAGCTACTCGCGTTTTATTAATCACTAGCTTTCCGCCCGCGACTTCGTTCGCGTAAATTTCGGATTTTGGGGTCGTAGGTTTCTGAGCCTATTCATTAGAAACAAACAAAGTTTTCCTCTTCATAAATTAGTGTAGATGTAGATAAATCTAAACCCAAATATTTTACGGAATCCCCTTTTTTTCAAAATAAAATTTAGCCTATGTTACTCGTGGATAAGCCACAGCTTTCGAATTGTGCAAGAATTTTTAAAAACGGTTCAGTACTTTCTGAGCCTATTCAATACAACCAAACAAACAAACAAAGTTTTCCTCTTTGTAATATTAGTGTAGATATAACATTTTATTAAATGTTAACCGTCACCCTATCTCACCGACACAAAACACTAAAAATGTCACACCTGTCTGTAGTGTCTGTATTCCCAACCGTGTGATGTCGGATTTAAAATGTCACCTCTCCATTTCTTCCAAAATGTCAAGAAGCGACTAAGGAAATAAGGCGACAGGTATGTCTATCAACCATTCTATATCATACTCTTTTACAATGATGACCCAAACTTCAATTTTGTAAATCAACTAAGTACGCAAAAGATATTAATACAGGACACCTTATCACCGCACAACATCCCTTAATCTGGATGGTTTACCTATAGCGGAAAGTTACAAGTTTGCCTCAAACTTTGACCGGTATGCAAACGAAAACTTTGAATGGGTTAATTCCTCATGTGAAGGGAGGGATCGGTTATCGCTTACATTTATGTTGTAAGTACGTTTATACGCAGTCTAATTGGTAAAAGATACCCTTTAATTTAGCATGACTGTCTGTTTAAGAGGATTACCTTAACTATTTTCCTGTAATAAACTAATAAATGACACGAACACTATTGATAAAAGTCCAAGCAAGATAGACTTTTGGGAAAGGGTCCAATAGAGAGATCTCTCTCCAGGCAGATGTTATGCTTGGGGACTGAAGTTCTCAAAGGGAAAGTTGATCGTAGAATTTCGTAACTTTGTTGGCGCGATGTAAGATTGTTTAATTCGACTATTCCGACGATAGGTGGTGCTAAGGCGCTATAGTTTGAATCGTCCCGTTTATAATGCTCTAAAAGGCAGTCATACATAAATGTTAGTTAAATGTGTACTGGGTTAAATAAATTATGGAAAAATATGAGACACGTTTTTTTTATTTATCAAATAATTAAACATCAACAAAGATTATCGATCATTTAAACTTCCAGAGTGGGGGTTTGTGACGTCATGCCGTGAGAAAAATTGTACCACATAGCTACGTCACTCGAAACTTCAAAGCAGAGTATCCTCGTCTGTATCTGACGGACTAAACACTTTTTTTTACTCAACTATCTATCACAAAACCGGGTACAAGTGTTTAACCCAAGAAATTTAATTCTCGGCATGTTGAATCCACTCCAAAACAAATCAAAACTAAACATCAAAATATTAATTTGCCAAATATAATTCCAAGTCTGTGTGCTGTGGGACATTGTCTTCGCCCCACTCGATTTAAAGCCCACAGTCTGAGCTGAATGACCATCTTCAATTTCAAGATGTCTGCTATTTTCCCCACACTTCCACCGAACAAAATCAATACGACTGTTTGCTTTGCCGTTGTCTTGAGATTTATGTTATAGAGTTAGCTTAAAGGATCGTGGATTGGTTTTTAAGGAGTTTCGGTTGAATTTTTCGAGAGTTAATAAACATAATGTAGAAAAATAGAGGTCTTTTAAAAGTTAATAATGTACATACATACATATACATACATATTCTCACGCCTGTATTCCTAAGAGGGGTAGGCAGAGCACGTGAATTCAAAAATCCAGTGCCACGTTTAGCAATTTCAGGGTAACCAGATGGTTACATGTGATATTGCAGTGACAGGTTGCTAGCCCATCGCTACAATACACTAACCCTTTCCCAGAGTCGACTCTTACGACACCCACGGAAAGAAAGGGGAAGGTGCTATTCTAACCCGGCACCACACGGGTTAATGTAGAAAAATAGAGGTCTTTTAAAAGTTAATAATGTAGATAGATTTATTTGTTTCGTTTTGCAAATTACATGGTATCTAAATATATAAAAGGAGAAACTGACTGACTGACTGACTGACAGATCGACGCACAGCCTAAACGGCTAAACGTAGGCACTTGAAATTTGGAAGGTACGTAGCTTAGGTACCGTAGAGGTGCACTAAGAAAGGAATTCCCGAAATTCCCACGGGAATGGGAATTAGCGGGAAAATCCCGTTGTATGAAAAATCTAAAACAATTAAGTTAGACGCTTGAAATTTGGCATGCAGGTACCTTAGTAAACTTAAAGCTTAGTTGCAACTTGCAACGGGATATTGCGAAATTCTCACGGGAACGGGAATTAGCGGGAAAATCCCGTTGTATGAAAAATCAAAAACCCCTTAAGTTAGACGCTTGAAATTTGGCATGCAGGTAAGATAGAAATAGTCGAAGGGATGGAGAGTGAGTGGCTTAGGCTACTTTTTATCTTTTTCTAACCTCCTGGATCCTGGAGATACTTATTTTGCCAAAACTATCATTTTTTCCATAAACTGTATTAAGTACATACCCCTTACTGTTGGAAAATTAATAAAAAAAATCCTGGAGTTTTCCCTTCGATTTTTCACTATGTCCTCAGACGAGTACACAAGGACTTTGACCTCACTCGAGAACAGTATTAACTAAATCAAAATACTAGAAAAATCAACTTTATTTGCGTATAAACTCATAAAAACTCCTGATTTGTACTTCCTCCGATTAATTAAGTACGACATAAATCGCAATATCACAAAAAATTAACATTACTTATGTACAAAATACATTTTTATACTGATTATACACTGGTTTACAATGGTAACAGAATCTTTTGTTAAAAATAGTAACAAAAACGAACTTTAATATATAATTTGCACTAGACGCACTAGTACAAACATAAAAACTTGTATATAAAAATAAATCACTTCACTGGATGAAATCTGGGTACACTGAAATCTGAGTATTGTTCATGACCCAGATTTGATCCTATATCCTAAAAATTACAATTGTTACAATTTCACTAAACCTAACATTTTTTTCGGACTTAATCTAAAGTAAACGTTTTGTTTTAATTCAGTTTTTAACTTGTAGAACAGGTGGTGAAAAAAATGGACTGGGAATGTCTTCATTTTCTAAATCGTGTGCGAAACTTGAACAAGTAGCTGCTGATGCATCGCTTATTTCGCTTCTTATGCTTGGACTCTTGGACGTGATCCCCCTCTATTTCTATCTCTAATGCAGGACTAGGAACCGCCGAAGTTATTTTTTTCGATATATTTTGTAGATTTCAAAGATGTCATCATCGTCGTTTTCTGATTCAGATGAAGTAGAATCATGGCATTCTAACTTTAGAATGATGATTGGTACTTAGTTGTCACATAAACAATTTTCGCCTTCGGAAAGGCCGTCGGATTCATCGAAATTAAGCAACTCCTCTATTTCACAGTCCTTCAAGCCTGAAAATTGAAATTAAAACATAATTAATTTTTACGAAAGATAAAATAACTGACAGCGTTAAGACCCTTTGTACTCGTACGAGAACATAAAAAAAACTAATCCGTCCTCTTGTACTCGCACGAGTACATTAACTTCAGAG
The DNA here is from genome assembly GCA_005406045.1 of Adoxophyes honmai. Lineage (NCBI taxonomy): Eukaryota > Metazoa > Arthropoda > Insecta > Lepidoptera > Tortricidae > Adoxophyes > Adoxophyes honmai. The sequence goes on from BHDV01071742.1 coordinate 242,456, forward strand.
ATACATAAAACAATTTGTTTCCAATTACATGCAAGAAATGCACTTACTAACGTATGAAATATACCAAAAGTGTACTAATAAAAACAAAACAAAAATATATAATTAACAATCCATTGAGATAACTTTAGATTTACTTACCGCGAGGCATGGTGTGGCTGGCAGTGTCCGATGTCAAAGCCGCACTGATCGCTGATTGGGCGTTTGTGACTCGGTGTTTATTTTTTTATGTTGACAAGTGCGTTCGGAAACGTACTATGCGTGTAAACTTGTTAAGACGGTTTGACATTAGACTTCAGATTTTTTTTAATGTTATGTCCTCATGTGAGGACCGGGGGATCCAGGAGGATAATCCATCACTTCTCTAAAATGAGGGGTGTTAGTAGCATATGCCTAGAATCTTTTCATCCTATTCCCAAATTGAATGACATATACATATTGTCTACAGCAGCATCTCTTCTGTGTCATTCCGAACTTAATGCGAGCGAAGCCGCGGGCAAAAGCTAGTCTAATTTAAATTTGTTGTAACAAATGGATTGCCAAATTGTAGACAATAGTAAATAATGAAAAAAAAACACTATCGTCATGACTACGGATGCTACCTTTGTATCAAAAACCTACGCTATACGAAGCTACAGTATATCTATGCCGATATAATACCTATTCCTATTCCCAAAGGGGACCGGCAGAACACACGAAACGCTACTTAGACAGAACTCTGACCATTCACGTCTCATAACTACTTCTAGCATGTTTTGATAAGAACTGGGGTACAAAGGACGGGACAATTTTTTTAAATCGTCGTTATTTTTTTGACATAAAATTCCGAAAAAAAAACTTCACAGGGTTTTAAGACCCGAGAACCCGACCACTGGTTATAACATTTGTGATCAATTTCCGGGCACTCTGTATAATTTTGTGGGTCTCTTTGTGATTTCGAGTAAGAATAACACCTCTTTTTAACCGACTTCAAAAAGGAGGAGGTTCTCAATTCGACCTATTTTTTTTTTTTTTTTTTTTT
>BHDV01071742.1:250609-274656 GCA_005406045.1 Adoxophyes honmai
AAATCGTTAGAGCCGTTTCCGAGATAGCTGGTATATATTTATAAATATATATACAAGAATTGCTCGTTTAAAGGTATAGGATTGCCGTCAGTTTCGAGTTTATTCACCTGTCATTATTTTAAGTTCACTTGTAAGCCGATCCGTCGCCGGCAGTCACACGCTTCTAATTTCACCCGTCGCTGTGACAGGGTCCAGTGGACTCGAGTGTCATTTACAGGCTTTGGTATGTGACAGGTTTATGTTGTGGCGTGTAGGCAACTTTAGTATCATCATCATCATCATCATCATCAGCCTATATATACGTACCACTGCAGGGAATACTTTGGTATATTAAAACAAAACGGCCTATAAAGTGCCTTAATTCAGCGTTCGCAGCATACCTATTATAATTGCGTTGAGGCCGGATTAAGTGCAACATAAAAAGCTTGGAATGTGCAAGAAAAGTATCAAAATAAGCAATTTTTAATAAGACAAAAATAGAAATATTAAAGATTACAAAACAGAAAACTGAGAGTTGTCGGGATAGAATAACACCTCTCCATTTCTTCCGTAGATGTCGTAAGAGGTGACTAAGGGAATAGGTTTTGGTATGCTTTAGGCTACAGGCTAGCAACCTGTCACAATTATTCATCTTCCAATTCTTTTCAAACCTAATATTATGCTAAAAGTGGCTGCGAAGCGTAAAATATCATGGTTTCGTCTATTGCACGTTTGGTGTGCTTTAATTACCCCATTAAAGAACATAGGCGTGATTTTAGGTACAGAACAGAATACTTAAAAAAATATTTAAAACAACAAAATACCTCTGCTCAATGGTAATACTCAAACGACTTAATTCATTAATTTGGGTTCGATATTTATACACCAATCAACTCAGATAGAAATAAATAAACCCTGTCTAAACATAGAACCTGAAATAACAATCTAATCCCCTTTTTGCAGAAATCGTTTAATTTAAATGGATTAGCTGTAATTTGTCTCTCAATGTGTCCCAAAGGACGACATTGGAGCCCTAAAAAGCTCAGAAACGACACGTTATGGCTTCAAATAAGACTTGATTTAGTCCTTTATTTAGTAACAAATCTGAAAATCAATTTAGGTTGACTTGAATTTTGTGTTTTGTGAAGAAATTAGTGTAGTTAATTGGTACAAGTTGATTATTTTCGAATTTATGCCACCTGTCTCACACTCCAAACGAGTCCCTACCATCCTTATGGGGTAATACCATAAGCACTGAAACACCAACACCACCCCCGTATTTGAATTTTGACATTTAAACCTTGACATTTAAAAATTGAACGAATGATTTACTAAAAACTTTCGCAAACTCTAAAATACCATCACAATTGTAATCATTTTTTTACACGAAAACAGTTCGCGACGCTTGATATCTAGATCGCCTTCCCAAAACAAAATTAAGTACCATCGCGAAACGGGATTGTTTAGCCACTTACCTATGTTTGTAACTTGGTCGCGTAATACTAATCCAATAGCTAACATCTAGTCGGTCACATCGGCCATTGATTACACGTCTAAATTGCGAACAGTGGCAAGTGGCTCAACAATCCCGTTTCGCGACTCTACATAAAAGGTCTTTTGTATCTGATCATTGATTGCCATTATTTCGGTATTAGCAATGTTTTCACTATTTATTAGGAAACGGAGAATCAATAACAACCAATTCTAATAGACAATAATTCAAGTAACTACAAGTACACTCCAGCTACAATTAGACCACGGCACTCAAATATTCAAGATGTCCAACGAGCTTCCTAAAATTTCGGACAATAAGACAGACAAACCATCGATGTAACATTAATTGTCGATTGTTCTCTGGGTATTGTCAGCTTCGGAAAACAATGGTCTTAAGCTTCTGAACAAGATCTCATAAAACGATTCAACGAAGCCTCAATAAGTTATGAACAAGCCCTCGGAAACAGGGGTTTTAAAGCCTGTAGGCATAGTCATCAATATCTGAATTGGCCCGAAACATGTGGAGCTAAGGTCCGTTTTATTTCAATATCTGACATGATACGGCCGCGTATACATCAAATACCAAACTATTACTAGAGGCTGTAGGAAGAGTCAGATAGTTTTGCACACATTGCCCTTTTCTTCGATTAATTTAGAAAAAATACTTTCAGACAAGCTTCATGCGTAGCATCCTTCTTGGCAATGTTGGTCTTTCCAGTAGTCTTAGCACGGAAACACGCTCTGGTCGCGTCGCGCGCGTGATAGTCTACCTGTCACTTTCTGACGTCTCTAGTTTGACAGTGACAGCTATAGTCTATGTCGCGCGTATCTCTACTCGCGCCCTGTCGTGCTAAGGGGCCAGAGCGCTGGTAGACTCGACGACAACGACGTGTCAAATAGTTCTTAGAAGCCTATCTATTTTCATTTTAAAAGGCTTCTATTTCAATTTTGAAAGGTGTAATAAATGCTTTAAATGTCTCAATAGAGAGCTAGCTAAACTTTATACTAACAAATTCTAACAAAGTCACGCATATAAAATTATAATGGCATGATTTTTATAAGACACAGCAGCTGTCATCTAAGATTACTAACATCATCCGTCAAACTCGGGTTGGCAGCAGGGTAACTTAAATTAAACATCACGAACTGGGGCCTGTAGAATTCTAATGTGGTGGCAAAATACAAACAGTATTACACTTGTACAGTCACGAACCGGGATTGTTGAGCCACTTGCCACTGTTCGCAATTTAGACGTGTAATCAATGACCGATGTGACAGACTAGATGTTAACTATTGGATTAGTATTACACGACCAAGTTACAAACATAGGTAATTGGCTTAACAATCCCTGTTCGCGATGGTACTATACTTGTGGTTTATTGATGAAGCGTCACTTTTTGATGATTAGTTGTGTGAATGCTGAGTTAAAAGTATTGTAATGAGTGTGGTTTACGAAATGAGTATTTGTATGTATGTATGTAACTCTTTATTGTACAAAATAAAGATGACAAATAACAAGTACAGAACAAAACACAAGTATAGCGTTCCGTAACCAAGGGGTAAAAACGGGACACTATTACTGAGACTTTGCTGTCTGTCTGTCCGTCCGTCGGTCGGCAAGCTGTATCTCATAAACCATGCTAGCTACACCGTTGAAATTTTCACAAATCACGTATGTAATTCTATTGCAGCTATAACAACACATTCAAAAAATTTAATTAAATAGTTATTTATGGGGGGCTTCCATACAACAATCGTGAGTTTTTGCAATGACTTGTCACGAGTTTGACAAGACACGTGTCGAGCAAATCAAACAATGTAAGTATTCAAAGAATCACATTTCAGAACCAAAAGAAAGAAAAAGACGATAATGAGCTAAAAATACATAAATGCAGAAAATACAATAGTCGTTGAGATGCTATTCGTTCAAAGAACTGAAGAATCCGTTTGTGCGAAATTTTTATCCTAATTATGTTGACATTCTCGATCGTCGAAATTTTCTGGAATTTACTGCGATAATGAACCTTATTAAGCTGAAATTTATTGAACCATGTGTTACTTAACGAATGTCCACTAATGAGCTGTAAGTGATTCCCGTGTGCTGTCGGGTTTAGAATATAACACCTCTCCATTTCTTCCGTGGATGTTGTAGGAGGCGACTAAGGAAATACGTTACGGTATATCTTAGGCGACATTTTGTCTATGTAGCGTTTCGTGTGCTCTGCCTACCCCATTTGGGAATACAGGCGTGATGCGTGTATGCATGTAAGCAATTACTTATCTCGCTTGTGATTTGTCAGAGTTCAACGTTAATACGACGCAACCATGAAAATCAAATAGTTATTTTATGTGTCAGGTACATAAAATAAAACACGGGTGAATTTCATAAATAATCGCGAATGTTACATTTATTTGACGTATAAATAACATCCACAAACAATTGCGCATCGGTGTCACAGGCTCTCACCACCAGATGCCCGGACTTCATATTCTATATTCAAAATAATTTGTTTCCTTTATTAAATAATTATGATCATCCTGTTTGGTGTTCGAAAATTGAATACCTATTAGGCGCTGCGCAGACGACAGACGTTTGTGCGATCGAGTCTGCGGAGCAATAAAAATTGTGAATGGAAACTGTCTGCGCGCCATTGAGAGATTTTATTGCTCCGCAGACTCGATCGCTAAAAAGTCTGTCGTCTGCGCAGCGCCTTAATCCTATTATTGAGTTTCGATATCGGTTATGTTACGTAAACATTAAGCCAAAGATACAACATTAGGCGACATTTGTCGCGATGTAGCGCGACGTCGCCGGACATCGCTCGACATATCGCGCGACTTACATCCGCGTATATACACGGATGTCCGGTGACGTCGCGCTACATCGCTCGACATGTCGCACGACAAATGTTGCGCTACAAATGTCGCCTAATGTATCTTTGGCTTTATAATGCAACCATGTAATACAGGTTTGCTAATGTTCAAGCCACGAACTGTGAAATAGTGATGGTTTTATGAATATGTGTGATAAACTCCAACAGAGATAAAATCTCTCTTCATGAATACAATTAATTAACTTGTAATTAATTGTATTCATTACATTAGGAAAAAAAGAGAAGGAAGAGAGAAAGAGGACAGAATCATATGGAAAAAAAAAGTATAGAAGGAAGGAATGAGAAAAGAAAAAAAAGGAAAGGGAGAGGGAAGGGAAAGGAAAAAAAAAGAAAAAAAAAACTAGTTGTAATTAATTTTAAGAGCACAATACTGTAAAACTGTTGTCTTTACGCGGAGCGCACAGTTAAGCTAAAAAAATATATATATATGTATCCTAAAATCATCAAGGTACGGACCACGAGACCGTAGATGAAAAATTTGTTAAAAAAAAAAAAAATCTCTCTTCAGATCTCTTATTTTTGGGGACCGAAGCCCTCAAAGAGAAAGTTGGAACTTGCATGTGCGTTTGATCAACAAAACTTCGTTAGCACGATGTAGAACACTGTTGATAACGTCAAGACCTGTCGCAAGCACAGATCTCTGTCGCATATATCGTACTAATATTGCCGTCACGCTTGCACTTGAGCACGTGCGTCGCACTGAGCGAGCGCGAGGGCAATATTACTGCGCGCGTGCGACAGAGATAAACATCAGCGGGTCAACGCTTCATTTACTCTATGCTCCGCGAGCCTTTAGATGACGTTTGTAGAAGAAGTTCCACTTCTCTACGATAGGTGGAGCTAGGGGTAGTTCCATATGTTGCATAACTTAATGTTCATATAATGTTTGTTCCAGTGCCCACTGCGCATGTGCAAGGTGTCCTGGGCAAGAAGGCGGCGCTGCCGTGCGACATCCAGCCCCTGGCTGCGGGCGACCAAGTCTCCATGGTGCTCTGGTTCAAGGAGAGCGACGGGGAACCCCTGTACAGGTAGGGTAACGAAGAATTGCGTAGGGATCCCCAATCTTAGGTGGCAAGCTAGTAAGGTACAACATAATTGCAGCATACGTAAAGTCAAAGAAATTAATACCTGTGCAGTTAGTACCTTTTTACAATCAAAGGAATATGCAGCTCATTATGAAAAGGTTCAAAGTGGCACAGGTATCAATTTCTTTGACTGTACACTAGGCTGCAAAATTGCATGGATAGCTTAGATGCGGCAATCGTTTAGCATCAGTACGTCTAGTGTGTTCATTTCGATGGTGCAGTCGTTAACGAATTCGTTTGCGAGTTATCGCAAAATTGTATGAAAAGCGAGATAGCGCCGCCAGCGGAACGTTTGCACAACTGCCACGGTCGACAAGTCTCCATACATTCCGCAACAACTCGCAAACGAATTCTTTAACGACTGCATCATCGAAATGAACACACTAGACGTACTGAAGCCGTGTTTTGATAACCATCACTAGGTTGAAAAAAACCTAAAATTATGCTAGAAGTAGCTGCGAAGCGTGAAACAAGCGTGAACATAGGCGTGATCGTATAAATATGTCAAAAAAAAAAAACGTTCATTTTGGTTTCCATTTTTGTGGTTACACAGAAACATGGTTGGGACCTTCCATATATGTATAGCTAAACACATACACCCTACCTATAGTTACAAAAAGTCAGCCGAATATTACAAGTACCAACTCAACTATTCCTTCCAACTCGTAGTAATAAATTGAATCAAAACATCAAAAGAAAAGAGCGCGAGGACAAATCTTGAAATCCCGCGGGTCGCGAGGGTCTAGCAACGAGTTGCTAAAAGAGGGTAGATTCTCCAACATCAAGTCTATTTTTAGGGTTCCGTACCCATAGGGTAAAAACGGGACCCTATTACTGAGAGTTCGCTGTCCGTCTGTCGCAGGGCTGTCTCTCAAGAACCGTGTTAGTTAGACAACAAAAAACAAAGGGGGATCTCATACAACAATCGTGGTTATTTTTGTTGTTATTGAGTCGATATAAATAAGTAGAGACTTGAAATATTCGCAGAAAATTAAATTAAGTCTTCTTAAAAAGTAAATAATGATCCCACCAAAAACAATCTGTAAAAAACTAGCCAAGTCTCGATGAAGCTGCTTGTTCATCTCTAAAAAATAATGAAATCTAGATAAAGTTGTGTCAAGTCTAAGGTTCCTTACTGCGATTTCTTTTTATTATTGTAGTTAACATTGTGTGACATCGATTTAGGAACATAGGCATGATTAATTGTGTATGTTCTAATGATAGACTACAGGCAAACTGTACAGGTACAACATTGTCTCCCAACAGAGGAAATAATTGTTGACAGATACACAATGAACACGTGTATCCTCGCAAATAAGCCGCCCTTTACCTATAATAAAGTCCGTAAACGGTCAGAAAACAGCACAAAACGAAAACGAAAGCAATTTGTCAACAAATAAGCCAGCCTATTACAGATCGCCGATACGCTGCAGAATCGACAAAAAATATAAAATAGTCAACTATTTTCGTCCAAATCATATCGACTAAGGATTTATTCTTATCCTCTTATCTATAAAGGTTGTTTTACCTTATGAATAGTCGTCGAAAATATATCAAGATCAAACGTGACATACAATTATGTTTCCGTAAGATTATTTAAGTAGGTCTGGTAGGTACTATCAAAACGGAAAATTCTGGGAAATCGTGGGTTTAAGTGATATCGGACATAGGGACATTCCGCTTTTAAACTCCCGGTTTATTTCGTACTAGTTCCTCAGTGCTATAAAAGTTGTTCCTTTGTTTTGTCGATTTTCAATTATTTTACGAACAAAAAAAATACTTTCCCATATTTTGCAATATTGTAACTGACTCATTAATTAGGATCATAGAGTATTTAATTTATTTAAGAGTAAACTGGTGAAATGTCAACATAACCATATTTATTCAGGACAAAAAAAAATGGTAGGCAACCCATTATGCAATTTATTCAACATCTAAATAAACACCTCCATTAAAGGAGTTTTATTTCGAGATCCCATATTAAAATAATAATACTATCTTAATCCAGTCGTCATCTCTATTCTAGATCTAGTAAAGAAAACAAGTCATACATTTATTAGTCTCCAGCAAATAAAACTAGGTTTTAATTTGGCCTTCTGTTCCTATAGCGGTCTGATTAAGCCACGAGGCAGTGGGCGGAAAATTACTATTTCGCTCGAGACAACAGAACTATAGTGTTTTTTCTCGTAATTCTGACCTTTCTTAGGAGACTGGGATAAAGTAAAATCCGACTCTAAGGCTCAATTCACACCAGAAGAGCAGCGCAGCGCGGCGTAGCGCAGCGACCCGCTCCGTGGAGAATGAGCGAGGATTCCTGCGACTGCTCGAGAAGCCGCTGCAGTGTGTAGGAAGTCGCTGGAATTTACATAATTATTGACATATTGACATACGTATTGACAGCGGCCGTCGCGACTACTCGAGCATCGTCGGGCATTCCCGCGACAGCTTGCGCAGTCGCACGGCTTTGTTTATGGAATGCGTTGGAATTCCCGCGGATCCGCGGGCATCCGCGCGCATCGTTAGAGTTTCTCATGCGATAATAATAAGTCTTATTGTAATGAAAATAAAGTCGAAATTCTCAAAACACTGAAACTGCGTTCCGCTACGCCGCGCTGCGCTGCTCTTCTGGTGTGAATTGAGCCTAAAAGAGCTGTTTGGAAACCAGGTCAAAACTAGTGTTTTATAGCTTTTAATATGTCGTCGGTAGAACCAAACCCTTACTTAAAAAGTAACTCTATATCTCTAAGTCTCTCTGTCACGCTTTAATACAAAAACTTATGAACCGATTTGTATTCCCAAAGTTAGACAGAAGCACAGAGCATGCAAAACGCTACTGAAAAAAAAACAAGCATATTTCACGTTCCATAACCATTTCTTGCATATTTTTTTTAATTCTAAGTTGACAGGTGTAATAATGATACTTCTCTTAGTCGCCTCTTAAAATATCCACGGGATGGGGAGGCTATTTTAAACCCGAAGCCACACGGTCATAATATAGGGTGATAATGAAATCCGTAACTATATCATAGATACCTGTTTGTTAGTAAAACTTAAAAAAATATTTGAGTGGGTAGTTAGTTGTTTTGTAAATTAAAAATTATGTGTCATCTAAGTTTTCCTGAAAAGTGCTAGCAATATTTCCACCGCGTGGGCAACAGGGTACAAGCGCACGCGGTACGTCGTCCCGCGCCCGCCTTCACCCCCCTTCGCCTTTAGGCCCTGTCCAGAAGTACGCGCGAGTTGGCCGCGTATTGGAGTACATTGCTTCTTCACGATGCGTCGTAGTTTCATGAAGCGTGGCAAAAGCAGCAATGAATAGTCAAACGCGTTCAAAATCGCGGCGTATTCGCTCCTTCTGGACAGGGTCTTAGCGCACCGCGTGCGCAACTGCGCACATACAATATTTTTTTGGGAATTTCCCGATGAAAAAAAAGATATTTTTTTTTAACTATTGTGTTGTGTTATTATCTGACAATTTTATTATGTAATGACAATGTTATCTGACAGTAGATGATTATTATAAAAAATAAAAATTGATTCTGAGTTTCAGGAATTAACTTCGTTACGGATTTATCACCCTGTACGTTCTTCGCAGTTACGACGTCCGCGGGCGTCTCGTGACCCAGCCCAAGCTGTGGTCCTCCCCCACGGGGTTCGGGTCCCGAGCCTACTTCAGAGCGGCGGCCTCCACGGCCGTCCTCCTGGTGGAGGGGGTGGCGCCCCCCGACGCGGGGATGTACCGCTGCCGGGTGGACTTCAAGAACTCTCCGACGAGGAACCTGAGGCTCAACTTTACTGTCATCAGTGAGTATCTTGACAATAAGACAAGTAGTCATTACACTCATGGGCCCTGCGCAGATGACAGACTATCCGTGACGGACTTTTTAGTCTGCGAAAATAGAACCAATGGAACTATACGCAGTAATCCACGCAGATTTTTTGTGCGCCGCAGACTCGATCACACAAAAAATCTGTCGTCTGCGCTGCGCATTGTAAATGTTGTATTTAAAGACAGTCTGTTGTTGATTGTTGGTAGATATATATTTTAGTGTCAGCATTGCACCCGTGGGAAACCGGGGCGGGTCGCTAGTTTAACAAATTACTTATAATCAGTCGAAAAAACTAAAAGATACATAGGTACGTAACATTTTTGTCTTCGGTTTTAGGCTTTAAATTGAACATTAAGTCAGATTTAACAAAAATAAATTTACTTCCATAAACTGAAGTCAACTCATAGTTTTCTGGTAATTCAATACAACTGTTATTATTTTTATACGTTAACAAATTTAATAGACATGGAAGCGAGCCTTTATTGGGGAAAAAACTTCCAACGTAAAGTCAGCAGAAAATGAACTCAATCCTATTAAAAACAAACAACTCGAACGAATGTCGACATGAAACAACAAAGATAATGATCTGGCAGGAAATAAAAGATGTACAGGCTCGGGGTATTGTCACGTGGTGAGGTAATTGAAAGCCAGGTGATGATGGACAGTATTTCGTCCCTTAGCTAACAATACCGCGTAAGTCAGTTTTGCTTAGTTTTCAGGAGACACAAAAAACTGCATAAAAAAATTAATTTTTACAATACGGGCATGATATAAATGCAAATATTATGGGGTATTGAGTCTAGATAATATGAATATTAAAGTGTACATGTATTTGGCTTGAAGTGGTAATTTTCATGACTTACGCGGTTTTACTCCAACAAAATTAAAGACTTAAGCGGTGTTCGTTACATACATGTTTTAATTATTTTAGCAAACAATATTGAAATATAAAGTAAACATACAATGATTTTTAAAAAGGATTATCACCAGTAACATAAACTATTGTCCTTCATAAAAAAAATATTTAGACAAAAATTTTACTACGACAAAAACAAAAAAATCTTCACTAAATATATTATAAAATAAAGTAATAGAAAATACCTTGTAACGAGATTGACGAGATTTTTCTTTGGCTTGAATAACTCCATACTGATATATCAATAATACTATCAAGTCCATTTTCTTAATTTCCAATTTACTCATAATAATTTTTAGCTATCACTAGTGCCTAACGGTAGGTACATTAAACACTCCATAATCCAAATTAAATGCATACATACATTACATACTCTCACGCCTGCATTCCCAAGAGGGGTAGGTAGAACACTTGAATTCAAAAATCCAGTGCCACGTTTAGCAATTTCAGGGTACCCTGACAACGTGATATTACAGTGACAGGTTGCTACACAACAACACAACATACAAGGTTGGTTTACAAGATAATAATCCAAATTAAAAGACTCGAAATATAAGTTTTAAAATGAAGCGAACTTATCCAAAAAAGTCTTCATAATTTTCAAAAAATTGATACTAACATCTAATGACAATAAACATTTTAAATTTTAAAAGGCAACGCGTCGTTTCGGCGTCTAGGCCTTTCTAATCATGAAGGTCCTTACATCTTTGCAGGTTTCCAAAAATAATTTGGGGAGCTCTTTTAACATTCTGATATTAGTGATATTTATTGGCTGATAAGGCAATGGCTGCAAAGGTTCATCAAAAATTTGCTACACCAAATTGTTTCATCTGGTTTGAACACCCTACACTCAGTAACAGGGGTGTCTCCGGCTATTCTTTAAGGACAAATCTTTACAATTAGTGAATTCAACGTTTGTTATTTTTCTTTGGGACCTAGTATTATTGGCGGATGTATCACACTGTGCTATTTCCTCATCTGAACTAGTTTATTCCGGACAAGCATAAAGGGCAAAACTTCAGGTATCGTTTCAGTCTTTGGACTTAATGTATACCAGGACTTGCACATTTATGGTCGTTCATTAATAAGTTTGCCTCTAATTGTGCAGGTTTTGTTAATTATAATCGTTTTTGTTTAATACAACCATACTTCTGTGTAAGCCTTACCTACTTTTGCAAACCATGGAAAGTACTTAGTGACTTCGCATGGAGTCTCAAATTTTGAAAACTTTTTATCACCACAGCAAGTCGCGTCATTGTCCACGATCTCGCTCATACATAATTCTCACGCCTGTGTTCCCAAGAAGGGTAGGCAGAGCACATGGATTTAACAATCCAGTGCCACATTCAGCAATTTCAGGGTAACCAGATGGATTCAGATCTAGTTCATAGTAAGTAAATAAGTAGGTACAAAATGTGAGTAAATACTTTTTGCACAAAAAAAGCACGTTATAAAAATACGCTCTAAATAGTAGAAAAGGCCAACTTATCCCATAAAGGATCTCTTACCTTTGAGAACCTTTTTCTTAGTTATTTTGTTTTCAGGAGTAAAATAAATTTATACTTTCATAGCAGCAATCATTAGTTAGTACATTTCACCTTAGATACATTAATTTTACACCAAAAACGCTCCCGCAAATAACGCAGTAGTCAGAAGTTTATAAAAGAAATACAGCTTAAGCCAGCGAAACAAGCACAAAAATTTATAGGAAATACCGCTCAAGTCAACAAAACCTTACATTGCAACACCGCTTAAGTTGTACCATGGTTTTAATTTAATTTTTATGCAGTAATTAAATGTGTACTATTATAATATTGTACATTAATTAATTAACTTATCTTTTAGCTAGATATTAGTATACAGTCCGTTTGAAAATCTCTACTAATTTAAAAACTATACACAATCTAATGACTAGCGACGTGAACCATGCCAATTTTCTATGGCGGATTGATGACTTGCGCGGTGTTTGGGCAAGCAATGAGTTGTGTGGTGTTACTATTTCTTAAATAACGCGCTCTAATTGGTCGATACAGCCTCCAGGGTGAGCCCATTAGATGCGCAAAAAAATAATCTACCGATTGGTATACAAAACGTCATATGGCCAATTTTTGACTTACGCGGTATTGTTAGCTAAGGGACGATTTTTAATTAATAAATTTGGAGGCACATAAATTTGTGCCTCAATAAGAAACTGATGATTATGGATGAAGAACTGCTTGAAGACAGGATATGTATTGTATTTGTAAATATTTACCACAGCACACAAAATCACAATAACAGAAAGGAACAGAGTGGATATACTGATGATACTAGTAACTGGGAATTAGAAAATTGGTGATTATTTGGACTGGAAAATATGCGAGAAAATAAACGTCTTCACTGTCTGAGGACAGGATTCTGAATGTGTCAAGCCAAAAGGGTTCCAAAGACGTAAAGATTTTTGAATTTAAAATTTAGAAATGTTATTTAGAAATGTTTTTTAATAAAAATAAATTTAGAGTAGTGGCCAAAAAGGAAAAAAGTTCAGGTCGGTAGGACCTCGTCACAGTATTATTACATACAAACATCACGGTCGTGTTCCTAAAAGGGGTAGAGCACACGAAACATTATTATGGACAATACACAGGTACATACATATTCTCACGCCTGTATTCCCATGAGGGGTAGGCAGAGCACATGGATTCAAAAATCAATTCAATTCACAAGGCGTTTAGTAATCACTTTGAACATAATTTTAGGTTTAAATAAAGATGAATGAGCTAAATAAATAGTGACAGGTTATTAACCTGTTGCTTAAAGCTTACATAATGTTCCTCTTGTATTCCTAAATGGGGTAAGCAGAGCACACGAAACGCACCATAGACTAAAGCATGACTATTCCAAGTCTCGTATTACCTTCATTTTTTTAAGGTTTTTATTATAAATAATTAAAAAAAAACCGACTTAAAATTAGCAATATTTTAAAAGTATTCTGTTTACTGAATGTAAAATCTTGATTTCATCAACAAATTACCGAAAACGCCGTACATCTCCATAAAAAATTTGAAGAGTTCCCTCGATTTCTCCAAGATTCCATCATCAGATCCTGGTTTCGTGCCAATGGGACCACTTTCGAGTTATACCCTTTCGATTTATTAAAAAAATTTGAAAATCGATCCACGGATCTCCGAGATATCGAGTAACATACACACAAAAAAAAAATAGGTCGAATTGAGAACCTCCTCCTTTTTTTGAAGTCGGTTAAAAAGAGGTATGATAGTGACAAATTGCTAGCCTGTCACCTAAAAGATACCTTAACCTATTCCCCTATTCGCATCTTCAACATCCGTGGAAGAAATGGAGAGGGTATTTTATGCTAAAAGTGGCTGAGACAGTTATGTATGTATGTAGACTAATCTTAGAAAATCAATGCTTCCTATTCACGACATAGAAACTTAATCAAGCATTCTTAACACGTTCATTGCCACATCACGCGACGTCGCGTGATGCAGTCCAATACTCTGTGGCCGACCACGCGACGTCGCGTGAGAGTGCCTTACAATTTTGTTCTCGCCGCCAAACGTTGGCCATAACGTATTGGCTTATGGCATTGATTTTGGCCACTAGGGAAGGGAATTACCTATTCGTTAGTGACCGTGGCCCGTGGGTAGCTACCTTGCATTTTTTTTTATCGCGCTCATTAGTCGGCTCTTTGCAGCCGCGCGGTATAGGCGTGTTGCTCTGTTTTATTACGTTATTTATCATCGGATTACGTGTTTTTAGGTAGCTTTTACAATTAGGAATAACGCTAAGTCGATAAAGAGGTCTGCTAAGTGATCTACGTGATATGTTTTCACCACGCGAAGTCGCGTGAAGTGGCCATGTAGGCAAGAAAGGCTATATTATGGGAACAAATTCGACCCGTATGGCCGTTCACGCGACGTCGCGTGACAAAAACATATGTATTTATTTTGACATTAATTTAATATATAACAATGGATTTGATATATAAAAGTTCTATTATGACCAAAATAACCAATTTAAATGAATTTTAAATTTTGGCCATCTCGGTATGTTCACCATTTTTGGCTTGGCAATGAACGTGTTAAAGAGGATAAAGTGTCTTCACCTCGGAATTTCGGGAACTATTCACTAGTTCATTATTCCAGCACCGGTTTCCACCATATTGGATTTATCTACGGGTTAATGGGAATCTATCGGGACCTCATTTGTCATGGTTAAGGCTCTTAGGTTGCCATGGTTACCCGTTAACTGTTTTCTTAGTCATTCGTTTTGTAAAGAGCTTGAAGAGGTAAGTGAGTATGAGTTTGCACTTTCATGTTGAAAATCTATTGGCTATTTGTTTAGAAATTGCGCCTTGCTTTTGTCTACGACTTCATCTGCGTACAATTCGTTAACTTCAATTTTACCAAACAGTGCATTTTGTTACTAACATGTAAGGACAATGCCTGAAAAAAATGTTTTTTTTTCGGGATAAACATTATCCCATGTGTTTATCCTGGGTGGCATTTCATTAGGATTGTTCCAGCTAGCTCATGAAAAAGTAATAAGCACACATACTCACAAACTTTAACATGTAGGTACTATGTGTACTTATTTTAATTCATAGTGTGCAAAAGCAGGCCACACAGGCTGTCATGGTACCTAGTATCCGAATTAAAAAATTTTTTGCTCGATAACGATTAATGTTGTAAGTCTCACGTGCTTAATAAAGTACAGATAAGTATTTAGTATAACAGCCGAATGTACTTCACAAAGTACTAATTATTCAGTGGAAAAAACGTAAATTAAATAGGGTACGTAATGTTTTTGTGTAGGTCAGTGGCTCTAAATTAGATATTCAGAGTCAGGCCTTAGGCTACAGGCTTTAAGCTAGGTTATAGAATTATCTGTTAGATAGTTAGTTACACGGCTATAAGGCTATAGGAACCTAAATATGTAAAATTAAGTAAATAAACGGATTTAAAAATAAATGTGGACGCAATTACTCAGCTCGGAGAGCTCAGATAATCATTCAAATAATGGGAATCGGGACGAAGGCAGGACTCACTAAAGTTAATTGAAAACTGCTGCCGATTAGTATTTAGGCCGTCAATATTTGACGGTGGAAATTGGAAGCGTATCGTTATCATTTGAATGGGACTATTGGTAATTTCATGAGACTTATATCATTTTACCCTTAGTAACAGTTTTTTTTCTATTTCAAGAATCTACTTGAGACAGCAAGATATGAAAAGGAAAGCTCTAAGATTTAGCAAAATAATGATGGAAAAAATACAATAAGGAAAAATGTAAAGTGTTTTGTAAAGGAATATTGCTTCTAATTCGTATACACTGTCGACGTTAATAACTGATTTTAACCACGTATTTTTGACGATACTACGAGTAAAAATAATGTTAAATCAACATAAGGTCTAATCGTGTCTTGAATAATTACTATTTTAGAACAAATTTAATCATATTGATTGCACGCTACTTCATTGTCAGCAGTAAAACCTCTTGGTAGGATAGATACCGAACTCTTTTTAATGAAACTATAAAATATAAATCACATGCGCAGTCATTAATTTTCACAGCTTGACAAATAATGGTCCTTGAGCATTCTTTTAAATAAATTAACTGTAAAACGTCACAAATTGATTTGCAAGGAGTTTCACAGAAGAATAGAAGTTTATTTAGAATTTGGATTTGAAGAAGGCAACAGCGAAAAGAAAAATCTACTTACATCTAAGTTGAAAATACAATCATAGCATTTTTACGTCTCTTAAAATATCAGCCGCTAGCACATTTTCCTTATCTCTGCTAATGAAATAGAATAATACTTGAGCAAACTCCTTTGTCTTTAACTTCGCATCACTTGGCAAATTGGCCTCGTTTCGCGACGTACGAGTACAGGCGTCATATAACTGAGAACTCGACGCTCGAATACGACCCTATTGCTAGGGCCGTTGGAATTACTATGTTTTTCATCTTTCTGCCCATGGAGGAGTTATGCGGGAGATGGCGTCGCCTGTTTTCGTTGGTGTTGGATTTTGGTGGTGTTGCTTTAATGTTATGCTAGGATTTTAATGTTATCCTGTAACCTTTTTTTTGCACAGAATCTCAACGATTAATAATTATCTAACAGTGTTTTTTTTTTTCGATGATTAGACAAACCGATTGCCAAAAACGGCATAGTTCATTTTGAACTGCACGTATACATGCTTGTCTGTGGTATCTCGCTCTCAAACGAGTGAGATAGCGAATTTGTTTGCAGTTAAATCTTAGCTGAGTTTTAATAAATTGTGATTAGAAATTTCGAATAACTGTGAAACTGAAATGTTGGCAGTTCAACTTTTTATCCTGATTTTGATTGATGATGATTTATTACGATTTTGACCAATCTTACGCCATTTGCTGTTTTTTGTCAAGGCAACTCCTGTATAAGAGCTCTACGTTGAGATGCTATATCACTTTGAGTGTACAGAGTAGAATGGAATTCAGTTTAGTTTGAGAGGCAATAATGCAACAAGTAGAAGGAAGGGTGATATAATTCGGGAAGTTTGTAATAAAACAGAAATAACGATGTAGTTAACGTTCCTTTTACACATAAATACGTCACGCTTGTGTGCCGCAATGGGGTAGGCAGAGCAAACAAAACATGGGCAAAACGATACAGGCTTAAAATCGTGCTAAAATTGGATTTGAAACGTATGGATAGTCAGCATTTTGTCTATGGTTGCGGCGTTTTGAAATACAGAAGTGATATAAATATGTAGGTTGGTATATTGTTATATATATCGGGTGTCCCGTGGCAGATTATGGATTTCAAAGTTAATTTTAAAGATGTTTTTAATCGAGAATAATGGAAAGAAAGATGAAACATTTGGATTTTGCTTCTTAAAGCGTACTTTATTGTGTTCCATCGCAGTGCACTCACTCGGGCAATATTTCCAGTGCATTCTGATTGACGCGCTGCAGTACTGACGGAAAAATAGCGTCAACTTCGCGCGTCATATTATCGTTTAATTCCAAAAGATTCGTCCGGTCATTATCGTATACATTTATATCTTTAAGTTTCCCCCATAGAAATAAAATCCAAAGACGTGAAATCTGGTGATCTGGGTGGCCATGCGATGTCTTCAAACCGGCTAATCGATTTTCCGGGGAATATTTTCTCGAAGAAGGCTCAAAATATGTTCTCAAAGAACTCCTTGCGCTCTTTGACATACTAAGTTTTAAATTCCTGTACCAATTGGATCTTAAAAGGATGAAATTTAATGTCCAAGCTTGAAAAACGGTGCGTCATGGTTTTTGGCAGCCGCAAACTTCATGCTTTCTTACACACGGAATGGCGGGGTCTGTTTTGCTCGCTGGCTCTGCTTTCAACACGTGCAATGTTTTGATCAGTCTGACGTTTGGCTGGCACCTGGATGTGGCTCCTCTATTGTTGAACGTGTTGCACGGAACTTAGGACGTGGGCGTCCTAATCAGAATTCTACCCGGTGCGTCACTTAATAGACGAATATTGTAGTGAGAACAAAACGACCGGTGAGGTACAGCGCACAAATTTGTGCTTTAAAATACGCTTTAACTGCGAAACCGCGCTGCACGCCAGTCCACTGCTGCACCTTGGCTAAACAATCCGCACAAATGCCAATTCAAACGGTAACACTTTCCCGCTCTCACGCGCAACCGTTGGAAAAATATTCGAATTTCAAATCCTAAATCTGCCACGGGACACCCTGTATACGACTTGAATCTACAAATACAGTCCCTATCAAGTAACGTGGCAATATTATTTTAAGTAGTGGAAGTCAGTTATCGAAGTAAGTAGTAGTTTAGATCACGGGGACTATAATGTCGCTTTGACTATGTTTTGTTTATATTTATCAAAAAAACTTGCCAGAAAACATCCCGAGCGATCATCGCCCTCTTGAATTCGTGTACATTTAAATCGAAAATATGTTCAAAATTATAAAAAATACACCACAAATTCTCCCACAAAATAAGCGGATTCCGGCCCAAATTCCCTTAAACGTCTATTCAGAGCCTACGCAAAGCATCAATAGCCTTTATACACCTTTTCACAATAATCCAATACCGGAGCAAAATGAATATTAAAAGTTAATTAACAAGCCTGTAAAAGAGTAGGTATTTGATTAAAAATATAAAATCCCGGGCGTTGATTGGCTTCTTACGCAACAATGCTTTTACTGTTTAATGACTGCCTTTACAGCACTGTAAAGCTTAGGCGCTACTGCTAGCTGTAAGCTATAGACTAAATTCTCGCTTAAACCTGTGCTAATATCCCAACTCAATTATTGTATACACCTATAACCATTTGTATGCAGTGACGCGTCAGTGCTTGCGCACAACTGAGTTGAACTCTCTGTATAAACCTTAAACTTTGAATTTGAATCGATTTTAGCTCGATACGTTTTGGGCCTTCGTCGTATTTTTTCTTATCGTATTTTTCATACATACATACATCACGCCTGTATTCCTAAACGGAGTAGGCAGAGCACACGAAACGCTACCTAGATAAAACCGTGATCATTTTAAGTTTCGTGACTACTTCTAAGATATTTTTTTAGATTTTGATTTTGCCGGTAGAATAGTGACAGGTTGCTAGCCTGTCGCCTAAAATGTACCTTAACCTATTTCCTTAGTCGCCTCTTACGACATTTATGGAAGAAATGGAGAGGTATTAATCTAAATCCGACACTACGAATTTATGTTTCATTATGAGGAAGTGTGTTAGGGCAAATCGGTCGAGGGCGCCCTCGAAGATCGTATATTTCGATCAGCTATGTTCTGAAAAGAGGCCAAATTAGACGTACCCGAAACCGTCGAGCGTGTATGACGAGAGTGATGAATGTGATTGGTTTCTGTGGGGGCTCGATTCGCAATCTCTAATCGCTTCTCACACGCTGTTGGTGGTGCAAGCCCCTAAACTGACCCACATCGAGGAAATTATTTGAAAATTTTGTAAAACGGAAATAATCCAACGTGCCAAGCTCGTCATTTTTGGCCCAGTTTTCAAAAGTATTCCCTTTGATGTCGTGTCGTATGGAAGCAGATTACAATAATACTGTTTTTGTGTCCGCTACATAATATATGTCAAACTTTGGAATCAGGTGCCAGTTGATATCCGACAGTCGCAAACTGTGGCAACTTTGAGGAGACGTTTGGAGGAGTACTGGCTTGACAAATCGTCGTAAATGTTGGTTGTTATGTGTCCTGTCTGTCTATTGTATGTTATAATATTTTATTTATAATATTGAATGTTATATAATAGCGATAATTATTATGTGTATTAGGATGTAATGTTTATGTATTGGATATATTTATTTATATATGTTTGTTTGGATTCAGTAGTTTTAGGTTTATCTCGTTTACTTCTCTTTTTTTTGTATGTATGTCTACTCTATCAAGATTTCCTGTCAATCACCCGAAGGTTAACTGGAAGAGATCCCCTCGGGGATAAGTTCGCCTTTGTGCATAAGGCTGTTATCGTTATAATTGGTTTTTTTTGTAAGTGTTTTTGTGTACAATAAAGAGTCATACAATACAATACAATTATTTGCCCGTGGGTGGTTTGGGTCCTTTTGGGGTTTTTTTGGTGTATAAAAGTTTTTTTTTATGGGTAACGGTTTTGGCAGATCGTCTATTTTTATTACAAGTTCCATCAAAACTTTCGAATTTCTCATTCGTGTCGGACATGTCGGTCAGTGTAAACTGTGAAATTGTGTACGTATTTTCGTATGTAAATAGATAGAACGGTATTTATTTGGATGATTATTCTTTCTCTTTTAGTTTCCCTCCGTTAGCCCAAAAAACTTTCATCCTAATTTCATTGACTCGATTTTTGTAACTCTTAGGTAAATACTAACCTTAATTTTCATTTATCCTAATAATTGAATAACTCTTATTCTCAATTCTGATTTTTTTTATTTTTTTTATTCAAAATTAATAAAATCCTTATGAAATTGCTTTCGCGGATGTCGAAAGAAGCGACCAAGGAAATCCGTTGTCATCTAAAAGTGCCAAAAATAGAAAATCACCGGTTTTGACAAAAATGACAGTTGCTTTCCTTTTCCGTATGGCAGCCGAATAGTCTTAAGCTCGTCACACACTAAGCAGATACGGTAAGATATCCGTTACAGAAGATATATCTGTCAATATCGCTCCCTATACAATTCAATGAGCTACCACACACTGTGCAGATTTACCGTTAGGTATCTTTTGACATCGACATTTATGGAAAAATGGCATTTATACGCAGATAAAATATTATCGTATATGCGTAGTCTGTGACGGGCTTAAGCTATATTTTAGGCAACAATCTAGGAACCTATCACTATTCTTTTAACTTAAAACCTAAACGAATATGCAAGAACTGGCTGCGAATCCTGTGGTTTTGAAATGTAGCGTTTTGTGTGCTCTCTCATTTATTTTGGGAACACAGGCTTATAATTGAATACAGGTAAAGTCCGAAACTTTCGTAAAACGGGACGTAAGCTAGTAATTTCATAAGTCATTTTGAAGAGATCCTACCTTATTAAACCATAATTTATTTACGCAGCCATTCAAGCCCCGAGCCAAATATTTACAGGCAACTACGGCACAATGCCGTCTTTGACGTTCCGTTATCAATTTCATTTCGGGACATCCCAAATTTACTGATTCTCAATCTGGGAGAAGCGAATTTCATCGGTCATTTTTTATTTTTAATTTACACGGCGGAGGCAGTGACGCGAAATGTTCGGATCTTTTTGGAACTTTTATTAGCTTTTTTTGTTGGTTTGATAACGTTTGGAGGTGGTTTGGACTTAGGTTTGTCTGTATGATGTGCGATATACTCGTATGCGCTATACGCTAAAAGATTTAGCTGGCTTGCAAATGTTTGCTTTAACCTTCTGCCACTGAGGTGGTAGTCTGTCAGACACCGCCAAACGAAAAAACGTTACCAGATCGCAATGTGACGTGATGTAGTCCTGTCTCGCTCAGTACCTTCCGCTATTGGTTCGCGCCACCCGAGAGTGCAGCGCAAGCGGCGGTGCGCTGCAGACGAGTGGAGTTATGAGCATTTGGTGTCCCACAGACGTAAGTTCAGCAATAAACGCTGGAGTCTATTAGACGTCACCACCAATGACGTATTAAATCCATAGTGTCTGCCATACGTTAGGTACGTCAGTAAAATAATTTTTTGCCATAGTATTTTAGACGTTACCTAATGATATTTTTTTTTAGATGACGACATAAAGCAAAGACGGTAAATTTGGCTAGAGGACTGACTGCCCAGGGAGCTTCGTTTTACTATTAGGCGAGTTTTACGAAGAAATTGTCCCCCCCCCCATGTATTCGGAACTCAGGCCGAAAGGCCTGCTGGGAGAAATTTGTGCAGTATATGTCCTAGCAAGCTATAAAGGCAGACTAGATACCGCTGCTGGGCATGTAAAAGACACATTTGTCAGCAATTTTCTCCTCAGATTTGCCAAGACATTATTGAAATAAGGGTCATCTTTGAGACTGATTTGTGCCTAAATACACCGTGGGATCTCGTTGAGTTTAATGTCACTGAATTATTATAGTGTGCTAAGAAAAATATTATTTTTAGTTTTTTACAAATTATGTTAATTTTGACTTTTCTTAATATTTTTCCAATCTTAGGTGATAAAGTCATAAAAATGTTGATCTCCATAAATAATTACCAAAAACCACAATCTATTCTTTTGAGAACCCTTATTTCTTTGTTTTCTATTCAATTATGAGTTTTTTGATTATTATATAAAACAAGAACATAGTGTACTCCTTAAAATTTATACAGATTTTGACAAATGAAAATGACGTCTGACAGACTACACCTCAGTAGAATGTTTATCGCAAAGTCACCTCAGTTGCAGAAGGTTAAACTGGAGTGAGTAGAGATAGCTTAGGGATGAGGAGAGTACCCGATACAGGTTTTGAGTCCATTTGCAAATGTCTGTCCTGTGAGGTGTCGGGATAGAATAATACTTCTTCATTTCTTCCGTGGATGTCGTAAGATCACCAGTTGCTACAGATTTGGCATCTGTTTCAATGTTGTATCTCCCCAAGTTCCTGAGGCAAAAGGTCTTAGTAGACAGACTAACGAACAACAAAACAATCCTATAAAGGTTCCTTTTTCCTTAAAATTCACGAACCCTAAAAACTAATAAAATACGCCTAGTAGTTTTCCAGTAGTAAATCGTCAACAGCATTCAGGAAAGGGCTAAATCAACTCAATTGGCAGTTGTACGTGATTTAGACTACGGTACGTTATCGAGCCCGTCCCCAGAGGTTTGTCCAATGTCCATTTAAAACTAGTTTGGGCTTGTTTGGGACATTTTTGTTAACTCGTCGCCTAACCGAGTTATTGGGTAGTTTGGCCCAATCGATTTGTTGACTTGTGACGTCGCTCGCGGCTCGGCCCTTCGAAAGAAAGGTGGTGTGAACAGGGATGCGACATGTTTCATAAAAAACATCGATATAAAAAAGATAAAATAGAGACGATGGCAAGAGGCCCGACGGTATGACGTTGGTTCCTTGGCGAATGGGTCGCCCCTTAGTGTGGGATGCCACTTGTGTAGACACCCTTGCACCGACCCATCTTCCAAGGACCCAGCACACTGCTGGCACTGCCGCGGCCTCGGCAGAAGACTTCAAACGCCGCAAATATAGCGCCCTCGGTGATAATTATTTGTTTGAGGCGTTTGGAGTCGAAACGCTGGGGCCTTGGGGGCCTAATGCGCGCCGCATTTTCAAAGAACTTTTGGCGCGCCTCATAGAGGCCTCCCGTGACCAGAAGGCTGGCCATTATTTCGCCCAGCGCATCAGCATTGCCATACAATGTGGCAATGCTGCCAGCCTTCTGGGAACCCTCCCTATTGGCGGCGATTTGGGAGAAATTTTCTATCTCTAATTTTAGTTTTAGATTTAATTTTAGTTCTAGTTAAGTTTATTTTTAGTATAAGTTATTTATAAGTTTCATTGTTATTTACCTTCTTTTAAATGTTATTCAATAAATTAACCTCTTTGCAAACGAAAAAAAAAAAAAAAAAAAGATAAAATAAATTCCATTTAATTAAGTTATTTTTGGCAACAGGACAGACTGAGGTAATATAAAATTAATGTTGTTGAAAAAATTATATCGATGTTGAAAATATTGACGTTCGTCAATGATTTACCGCCACTTTTGATGGGAACATAGGCTTGATTGTATGTATGTACCTATATTTATTATGTATGTGAATTTACACGAAAACCCAATATACAGATATTAGATAGCAATAATAATGATTATAATGGATAGGATAATACACATGGTGGGAACTAAGAGACAGTATAGCAGGGTAAAAGGTACCTACTTCTAACTATTCTTTTATTAATATCACTGGATTTATTATTCTGTTATTTGGAATATTGCCGTGTGGTGTCGGGTTTAGGATAACACCTCTCCATTTCTTCCGTGGATGTCGTAATAGGCAACTAAGGATTAGGTTTAGGTTTGCTTTAGGCGAAAGGTTAGCAACCTGTCTCTATTATACTCTTCCATCTGTTTTTAAACCTAAAATTATACTTTAAGAGGTTGCGAAGCGTGAAACAATCATAATCATTGTTTTGTCTATATCGCGTTCCGTGTGCTCTGCCTACCCCGTGGGAACATAGGGCCTGGCCACATGTCCACGACACGACGTCGTAGTCGTAAACCGACACGATTTTTGCCGTGAAAATCCACGACGCGCGTCGTGAAATTTTCCAACCGCTGCACCCGGGCACCGACGTCGTGTCGGAGCGCGACACGATTTTTGCCGTGAAAATCCACGACGCGCGTCGTGAAATTTTC
>BHDV01071742.1:276709-301170 GCA_005406045.1 Adoxophyes honmai
CGCGCGTCGTGGATTTTCACGGCAAAAATCGTGTCGGTTTACGACTACGACGTCGTGTCGTGGACATGTGGCCAGGCCCATAGGCGTGATTGTATGTATGTATAATTTTACGCATATTTTGCCATATCCCAATGGCAGACTAAGAACAATACATTAAATAAATCGGCATTCCTCAATCAAAACACTTAGTAAAGATGACAAGGTACGAGAATTCCCGGCACCTCTAAAACCTTGTCACTCCTGTCGGCAACAGAACAATACTTTATTAGTGACATTTTGATTTACTAATGACTTTGTGAAGTGGGTCAGCTCAATCAGTGCGTAATTAGTGGAGGTTCCCTCAATTTTCACTTCTGATTTGGTACTCTTTGATGGCATATTTAATAACAGAAGTTCGTATTGAGCTGGTGAATTTAGAGAATAATTTGGGTGTTATTGAAATCGTTTTATCAACATCCATACTTCCATACTAATATTATAAATGTGAAAGTGTGTTTGTTTGTTCATCTTTCATGGCTAAACGGAGCGACGGATTGACGTGTTTTTTTTTGGCAGAGATATTTTAGGGTACGGAGAGTGACATAGGCTACTTTTTGTCTCTTCATAACCCCCCCACTTCCCTAAAATGGGGTGTGGAAGTTTGTATGGAGCATTCCGCAATTTTCAACGTAAAAGCTATAAATAGCATGTGGGCTTATAGTGACTAACAAAAAACTCGTTATATTAAATATAATTACGAGATCTCTTCTGTGTTGCCCGGAATATAACGCGAGCGTAGTCGCGGGCAAAAGCTAGTCAAAATCATAAACAAAACAACCGTGAGACTCACTCATAGTGAAATAAACGGATCTACTCACGTTTTTTATATCGATATTACCTCGACTTGTTTCGAGCCAATCCCTGTTAATATTTCATTATCTTCACTTAACTTAAACTTAAACTTCAATATTGAACGTCTTAAAACAGATAAAAATTCAAAGAAGAAAATTAATGATTTCAAACTTGTAACGCATCGTTGATGCGCAATCGTTTTTGGGATTCCGTTTTAACGCCATTTTACCTATTCTTTTGTCTTTTAGTATTTGCCAAAATTATACATCAATAATAATTAATGTAGATAGAGTTGTGTGTGGCTGTAAGTAAGTAGGGACATTCGTTTTAATGTATTTTATCATCCTGCACTGCAGTGGCATAATTCACTGTTAATGTATTTTCCTTTCTTTTATTTTTGTTCCAGTTATTCATTTTTGCACCTAGCACCACTTGTTTTGACCTGTTTGCTTTTCTTCATTCTTTGTTAAAAGCGTTTTTAGTGATTAAGCCATCTGCTATCTTTCTTTTTTATCATCTTTAAAGTTTTTGGTATTCTAAAAAGCATACTTACCTACTTATATTGTTTGTACCACGTAACGTCACATAATCATAACGACAAATTTAATTTCCCGACCGATTCCTTATGGTTTACCTACATCATAATCTGGGTTTTCGTAATAATAGATTTATAAGATAGATACAAGATCCGAAGACCTTTTGTTGCCGAGCGTATACCCGTCCTAAAATACATTCCTTTATGGTATTAAAATGTATGAATATACCAGTATTCTTTATTGAATATCTTGGGGCCTTGGCGATAGGAATAACACCTCTCCATTCCTTCCGTGGATGTTGAAAAAGGCGACTAAGGAAACAGGTTCAGGTATGCTTTAGGAGACAGGCTAGCAACCTGCCACTATTATAATCCTTTTGGCGCTGCGCAGACGACAGACTTTTGTGCGATCGAGTCTGCGGAGCAATAAAAATTCTGAATGGAAACTGTCTGCGCGCTATTCAGAGATTTTATTGCTCCGCAGACTCGATCGCACAAAAGTCTGTCGTCTGCGCAGCGCCTTTATCTAATTTAGACAAACATACTTACATCTCGCCTGTATTTCTAAATGGGGTGAGCAGATACACGAAACGATACATAGGTAAAACTATGACTATATTTTATTATTTGACTTATAGCATATTTTTTTAGGTTTTGAGTTGGCAGGTATGATTAAACCATGACAGAGGTTGCTAGCATGCCGTCTAAATTAGGTCAACCTTTCTAACTTGGAACCTGAAAAAATATTCAGAAGTGGCTATGAAGTATGAGATAGTTCAGACTTTGTGATCGTTTTGTGTGCATTTGTGTGTATTCACGGATACAGGATTTTACTTTATAAAGAAAACTGTGAAAAAATAACAGAACGGGTAAAAGGCATTTAAATTTGAGCAAACAATTTCCCCAGCAATTATAATTAACACACACAACAACTCGTATTTGAAACGTGTTCGCAACATAATTTAATTTTCTTCATAAATTGTACACATCAAAGAGTTTTTCGAGCCAATTAATATCAAATTAGCCTTTTGGCAATTCAATTCCTCGCCTTAAATTGAGCTTCTAATGAGGAACGTGTCTTTATCACATAAGATGGGTTATAAATTTACTCTTTTATTTAATTTGGTAGACACTTGATGCTTTCCGACGCCTCAAGCCGTACGGCTGTTCCTAGCATATTAAGGATACTACGTATCAAGACCGCATTTTTAAACGGGGTAGGAGCACCCTCCAGAGTTTACGAAATGTCATGCACACAACCATGGCTACGTCACGTTTGGTACACACACGTCACAGCTGTCCAGGAGACCCTAACGGGCTGTACTACGGGCGCCCGGAGCGGGAGCACAAAATGAGGAACTAGAGCATCGTTTCACAGCGACCCGGGTTGGTGCGCACGGGACCCGCTCCGCGTCGCTGTGAAACGATGTTCTAGTTCCTCATTTGTGCTCCCGCTCCGGGCGCCCGTAGCAACAGCCCGTACGGGTCTCCCGGACAGCTGTGAAACCAGACTACAGTACAAAAATTACCTATAAAACTTCCTTAATTTGTTCACAGCTCCTTCCAACCGCCCTACGATCCTGGACGCGAAGACCAAGGATCAGACGAGGCTGCTTCAGCCCTACAACGAAGGGGACACCTTGGAGCTCATTTGCGAAGCGTTTGGAGGTAAGACACAGGCACACAGATACAGGATACAGGAGGGAGGAGTACAGGATAGGTAAGTGTGGGTGCGGCCACTAGCTACAGCCACAAACGCCGCCAAGAGAAGCTAGACGCAGGTATAAAAAGTAGTTGAAGCGCGCGACAGCCACTTGTTTAGTTCAGACTGCCGTTTAGTGGCCGGTGCGAGCCACAAGAAGCGAGCTGCAACGATTGTAGCGTGTGGCGGCCACCCAGCGTCATCCTTGTGCGACGAGTCCGTATAAAATGTATGAAAATCTTAGGAAATATGGCGGTGACGGCGTTTTGTTGTTGTGGCATGTGGATTGTGGCCCATGTACCATTCTTTTAAAGTACTAGGTTAGTTAAGCAGAGTTATTATTTTTCAACTATTCTTTCGATTGGCATCATAAAAGTAGGGTGATTTTTTTTGACATTTAAGTCGGTTCGATTCCCAGACGAAGCAAGTAATTTTTAGAAAATCTATGAATACAGAATTACTAACTTTTAAAAATAAGATAAAGCCTTCTTTGCGCAAAACACACTATCTACGATATTTAAGGTACTTCCCCTTCAAGTCCCATAAATTTGGGACACCCTGTATAGCGTTTTGTGTCCGCTGCCTACCCCATTTGGAAATACAGGCGTGTTGTATGAATGTAAGTTAAAAAACAGCGGAACGTCGCAAGATTTCATCGCTTAACTTGCCTCTCCCGTGGGAAATATGAATCGCAGTCTCTTTGTATGTTTTAAGCATACAATATGTCATTCTGAAAGTGAAAAAGGTGCGACAGGAAGGTGTTGTAGGAATTGAAATAGTTCCACCGTTAGCGTAAAATGGAACAAAGGTTAAAGGGAAAAATGTTATGTTCCAGGGTTTTGGTACGTAGAATGGAACGCTAGGTCACTTGTTGGAAGGAAACTTTGGCACCTGTCCTGTCCATTGGAAGTTGACCATGAATATTTTAATCTGTGGTCGGGTCGGGGTAAAAATTAAGTGCCAGAACAATGCGATATTTTATCCCAGAAACGTGTTCTATGTGCACAGATTTATATCGAACTAGATGACTCAAGTGTATTACTTTGCGTGCCAAAATGGAGCCAAAAGGAAGAGCAATGCTCCTCCTTTGACGCGATTTCATTTACTTTTATAACACTTAGATTAAGTTTAATTGCCTAGAGACAGGATAATTTGAATGGGTTTTACTCGGACTGTCAATTCCCATCACAAAAGCGCTCATGTGACTACCGTTGAGAAAAAGTGACACGCATGGTTTACATACAAAATGCAGGAACTCGCGGTATCTAGTTCGATATAAGTCTGTGTCTATGGTACTATCGCCAATAACCTAAAATAAGCATTCCTTTACCTTTGTTAATTTCGGTATTCAGTTTTTGATAATTTGACGGATTCGATGTATTTTAAATCAACTTCCTTGTTATTACGAGTAATTTTATAACACAAGTAAACATTACGTCTGTACTCGTATTCCCAAAAGGAAAAATTATGAACGCTGTTTAACAAAATTTCCTTCAAACAGTTTAAACTTTACTCTTTATGTTTTGGATAAAGTCTGAGTTTTGTTTAATCACGGACAAAATAAATACTTTACATTATCTACGTTCGAGAAAATAAAACAGGGTATTTCCACTCATTGTTAGAAACAGTGCACAATTGTTGAGTTTATTGAAGCAGATACTTTTAATTGCAATGCAAAATAGTTAAGCAGAAGAATTGGATTTAAAATTTGTTAGCAAGTCGCGTATAAACTATCTTTATTAATACAATGAAACGGTTTTTTTTATCATTCAGCGTCATAACAAAAAAAAACAGTCAACCAGCACTTTTAAAAATTGGCTGACATGATTGTCAATAATTTTAAACAAAAAAAAACCGACTTCAAATTTGGGCTATACTGAAAGCATTTGTCTAATAATGAGGGTGACCTTCCATCACCAGCAGGCCTCACTAATTACTGAAATTATAATTTCCAGTCTGCAGGTGCATTCAGTATTGAAAGAATTATCCTTTAACTCCTAAGCATTAAGGAGTTGACCTTCCATCATCAGCTCAGTCATATTTTTTTTACTGCCAGACGTAAATACTGGTGTAGCTTTGAAAAATGTACTAAAAACATTACCTGTGCCAATAAAATTTGAGGGTTGCCCTCGATTTCCCTCATATTCCATCACCAGATCAAGATATGCTGGCAATGGGACCACCTGGAAACTATACCCTTTCAAACAAAAAAAAAATTTCCAAATCGGTCCAGGCGTCTTCGAGTAATCAGCGAACACACATAAAAAAAATAATGATGATAAAAAAAATAAT
The DNA here is from genome assembly GCA_005406045.1 of Adoxophyes honmai. Taxonomy (NCBI): domain Eukaryota; kingdom Metazoa; phylum Arthropoda; class Insecta; order Lepidoptera; family Tortricidae; genus Adoxophyes; species Adoxophyes honmai. The sequence goes on from BHDV01071742.1 coordinate 282,070, forward strand.
AATAATAAAAAAAAAATATCCCGACGAATTGAGAACCTCCTCCTTTTTTTGAAGTCGGTTAAAAAGATTGTTACGCTACAGGGAAATAGGCATATGTACTGGGTTAAAATATACCATTCTGATTAGTTCGTTAGTTGAAAAATATGAGAAACGCGTTTTTTGGTTGCTTCAGTTGATGAACGTTGTCTTTATACTAGGATTTTTGTCGACCACCTTCACATAGGCTGTAACAGCCGTCGCTCACCAAATGAGGCCTAGTGTCGCTATCTTTACACTTTGGTGTTACTGCAACTATTAATTTAACTGCGTCATCTTAAACTGATGTTCCATACAACTTGTTCCCAGGTGATCCCAGACCACGAGTGACGTGGTACCTAGAGAACACGGTGATAGACGACTCGTTCGAGCAGCGGGCTGACGGCGTGACGGCGAACACGCTCACCTTCCCCAACGTGGGCCGCCAGCACCTGAACGCGCGGCTGGTCTGCCAGGCGGCCAACACCAACCTCGCGCCGCCGCAGACCAAAGTCCTCATCCTCGACATCAACTGTGAGTATACTTACAGCTACACACGACACTACTCACTCCACAGCTGATCTAAACAGCTACAGAGCTTTTTAAGGCTACGGTCTTCGGAAAGACCACCTGGACCAGACCAATATATTCATTCTTGACATCGACTATAAACATACCTACATTTAGACACGACACGATTCACTCAACAGCTGGTCTAAATGCCACAGTGCATTTTTAAGGCCATGGTCTTTAGAAAAACGATCGTGATCAGACCAAGGTCCTCATCTTCGACATCAACTGTGAGTATACCTACAGCTATACACGACATGATCACAAGACTCCCTCGTTAGCTGGTAAATAGCTACAGAGCATTTTTAAGGCCATGGTCTTCGTACAGACCACTTCCAGACCAAGCTCATCATCCACTGTAGGTATACTTATCGCTACTGACTCGGACTGTTCACTTGGTATCGCTGAAAGTTTAAGTTTTAGTGTGTATATTTACTAACAATTTTATTTGAATTGAAGTCACATTATGTTAGAAATATTCACAAAGTATCAGCTACGTCACATGCATACAGTCATGTTCGAAATGCCTCCAATTTGACACAATCTCCAGCTGAGTCTGTATCACCATTAAATTCAGCGCCATGGCGGCGTCATCACGTAATTAGCGCGACGTTAACAGGCGTGCGACCCGAGTTGTCGAGTTTCGATATTCCGTGCACATTGGGTTGCTAAATTCGTTAAAATTTACGTGGAACGCGTAGATGTCAGTGGCTGGAGTGATGGGAATCTTTGGTTCAACGTTGATGGACTGGAGACTGCTTTTAGTTAAGGACTTGTTTTGTCACTGGTGGCTGATGGTGATAAAATAATAATGTCCGTCTTGGATCATGACTTTATTCCAACTGAAACAAAAACCAAAATCATCAGGTTAAAAGTCAAAGATAAAGCAATAAAGCCAAAAGGGGCTCTTTTGTACGTCTTTTATTCATGTCTACCAGTGTTTCTTAAAGACCAAGATTGCCAAGAAGAATGAGCCGCAAGAAATCATGATGAAGAATCGGCACTGAACCATTCCAATCTAACTAAGTACAAAGCTAAACAAGGTCTTTGCTAATTTGTGGTGCTAGAATTTCAAAGAGACAAATCAAAAACCAATTTCAAATATTTGGAATCTTAGAATGCTTTGAAAACGCGACATACGTGTGACCCTACTATTCCAGCCTGAATTGATCAGAAAAATATAAAACTATTGGAACTAATTTCTTCAACTGACAGTAGTAACTTCGAAGGCATCATCAATGCCATTTTTGTCAATAGCTATCAAAGCGAGGTGTCGATTTTGCGTGGATTTCTACGATATTTTGCTAGCGAATTGAACGCCCTAAATCAGGTTTTCTATTTTCCTGATCGAACTTTACATGCCAACTCCCTAACTACCAAAGTAACCTTGCATCCTCCTCTAGCCTCCCAGACTACGGTCCACCCTAAGCATACCAGTTGGTTCCAGTGCGTCCGTTGACTGTGAACATCCTGAACAAGAGCGGCCAGCTCTCAGCCGACCGGAGCTACGAGGTGGAGTGCAAGACCACAGGCTCCAGACCTGAAGCCTTGGTGACCTGGTGGAAAGGCAACCGCCAGATTAAGAGGGGAGTGAAAAATGTGAGTACAAATAGGGATAATATTAATTTGGCGTCTTTATAAGAGAGCACTAAGACTCTTTTGAGTTTGGGTGGCGCATTGCTGTGATTGACTCGTTTTCAGTATTGTGGATATTTTTTTTTTAATATGGGGTGTGGTGTCTGACCGCCAGGAGAATCCTTTATGGACACCGAGAATGGTGGGCTCGGTCAGTGCCCGACTCGCACGGGCTAAACCTTAGCGGCCAGGACCCACACCCCCCATGGGTTATCGCCGATAATTTTTTCGGCGTTAGCATTGTGGATATTATGGCTTATTGGTCCCATGTTATAATTATGAATGATAAATGAAAATAGTATTGCAACACATTCATAAGCCCCACAGCACCCCACAGCTAGTGTAGTAATACGTTGTGTGTGTGAATATTCAAAGGGTAATAACTCTCTTCTCCGGGATTTTTGAAGCTTGTCCCTTTTTGAAGCTTATAGAACTAGCTTAAAAAAAGGATGTCGTAAGAGGCGACTAAGAAAATAGGTTTAGGTATGTTTTAGGCGACAGGCTAGCAACCTGTCACTATTCTACCTCTTCCATCTTCGCAAACCTAAAACAATGCTAGAAGTGGCTGCAAAGCGTGATATAGTCATAATCATGGTTTTGTCTATGTCACGTTTCGTGTGCTCTGCCTACCCCGTTTGGGAATACAGTCGTGGTTGTATGTATGTATGTATCTAATTTATCTTTCACGTGATTTTTGTAATTGGTCATATTATGGGCCTTTGACAGCTCGACGTCAAGTTCTGACTAAACCTAGTCAGTTACATTAAAAAAAAAAAAATGACACCGCAGTATTATCCGTGCATGTCCCATCACTAATTTCGTGGCAAGCGTACGCTCGTCAAATGCAGTAACCGCTCACAGCTACCTGGCGCACTCAGAGTAATGAAAGCAGTAATTACTGGCCATACGGTTGCTAAGCGAATCTTAATCGACGATTTGAAGGCTCGATTTTGCTTATTACATTTAGCATTAAATTTAGTCGTACGTCACTGTGGAACAAATGAGAAACGGTTTCTACATTTTGTTGATCCCTGACGCTCCTTTCCACTTGAAGTTGGCTGGCACGGATCTCTTTTGAGATAAGTCCGTCTTTGTACTTTTTTGGGACCTATTTGTATTTTTCATCCTGTGTGATGTCGGGATAGAATAACACTCCTCCATTTCTTCCGTGGATGTCGTAAGAGGCGACTAACGAAATAGGTTTAGGTATGCTTTATGCGACAGGCTAGCTACCTGTCACTACTACTACTACTATTATTACCTCTTCTATCTGTTTTAAAACCTGAAATCATGCTAGAAGTATCAGTGTAGCGTAAAATATTGGTCACAGTCATGTTTGTGTCTGTCACATTTTGTGTGCTCTGCCTACATTTTGGAAAACAGGCGTGATTGTATTGGCCGGCGCTCACTGCCGGCATGGCAGAGGACGGCATGGCAAATCGTGCCGCGGCATCCAAAAATATTACCCGTGAAATGCTTCGGCATGCCGCGGCATGCCGCGGCCTTTCTCAGATCAGTAACAAAATCCTTTGCCACGCCGTGCCACGCCGTGCCATGCCGGCAGTCAGCGCCGGCCCTAAGTATTGAACTAAAATAAATGTAATACAGAGTTTACTACTTTATTTTACATTACTTTATTTTCAAAACGTAAAAATAAACCTCAATTAGCAAACTCCGCCAAAGCGATCCATCAAACTTCGATATAATATAAAAATGTCCAAAACTAGTTCTCCACAATCACAAAAGTCATAAATCCGGAATAGCATGACGGGGCGCGATCGTTATGAGATCCTATCGCCGCGGCGCTAGCATGGTGCTACCAGAAATGCAAGTCATATTTTAGAACCTATTTTCACGCGCTAGGAAATTTCATAATCATACAATCATAAGCCTATCGTCCACTGTTAGATATAGGCTTTACTGACGGTACATACATACATACATTCATATTCTCACGCCTGTATTCCCAAGAGGAGTAGGCAGAGCACATGAATTCAAAAATCCAGTGCCACGTTTAACAATTTCAGGGTAACGAGATGGCCAAACGTGATATTGCAGTGACAGGTTGCTAGCCCATCGCCCACAATACACTAACCCTTTCCCAGAGTCGACTCTTACAACACCCACGGGAAGAAAGGGGGAGATGCTATTCTAACCTGGCACCACACGGGACGGTACAACACAGTATAATCCTGGGCAACTCTCATTCAGGCCACTTTTATCAAATTCTTGCCTTCACCAAGTCTGAGGACGTCTTACGCTATATTTGCCGAACCGCGGACTCCTCTTTATATAAAGTGTTTACTCACTTACTTAATGATCAAAAAATCTTCATATTATCTCTTCTTCTTATCTTCATATCTCTGTCACCAACTGGGAATACCAATGTACATTGTTTTTACATGTCACATACAAACAAACACAGTACAGAATTAACTAAACATACAAATTAAAAACTCCGTAACGAAGCCGGTTCAAAAGTTCCCATAACCCCAGCACTGCAGCATTGCCCTACTGAATAACCAAGGAATGGAAGTCAAAGCCTCATAGCCCCAACGCAATCTACGGCCCAATTCCCCCACCAGAGATTTGGCCTCAGCACCACAGGGACCAGCCATTGCGATCGTAAAAGCCACAAAGTCATTCGTTGGTTGCAAGGCTGAGTATTTGGATGTTTGATCGCACATTCTCAGCCGCATATCCAGTAGACCTTGACGTGTAACCTGAGTAAGGTGGAGTAAGTGTACGTTACAAGTAGCATTCCACAAGAGTCAATGTCCTCTGGTAGGGATTCAAAAGTTAAAAATCTAAATCAAGACTGGCCAATAGATTTTTCAGGCGAGCAAAATTTTTAAGACTGTGGTGACGGCGGGCCACGACGATTTTTTAAGACGACCAATGTACAGAAAGCGATGCCAACACGCGCTGTCAGCTTGCCACCTGACGCGCTGGGCGGGCCAACTCAAATGCCTTGGTGGGCCTGGGTTTGGCCAGCCTTGATCTAAATGATCATCAGATTTTGTTCAAATTTAACTAAAAACGTTCACAAGCAAATTGGTTTCATGTAATGTATATCACAATCGATCCGTTCGAGAGAAAGGCACAGACAGACGTTGATATCAAACTTATAGTAGCTACTTAAGCCCTAACCTGATCTTGAATTATTTTTATCCCCCGCGTGGTGTCAGGTTTCTCATTTTTTCTCAATTTCTTACGAGGATGTCGTAAGAGGCGTCTAAAGAAATAGGTTTATTATGCTTTAGGTAACAGACTAGTATCCTGTCACTATTATATCCCACACTGAGAATTAAGCTGAAAGTGGCTACAAAACTTGAATTAGTGGTAAATTTAGGTTACGTTCTTTGTGTTCTGCGTACTCAATTTGGGAATACAGGCATCATGAATGTATCTATGTATGTCTGTTTATCAAAGTTATTTGGCTTGAAAAAACTGTCAGCAAACTTACATTTGCGTTATTTATCACAGTCTTCACAACTATACAGATATACTTTTAGTCATAAAAGGCCGTTCATGTTTTTAGTGTATGATCAAACTGAAACCAGTGTAACTGCGAATTTCATTCGATAATGTATGCGGCGTGCAACTTTGCCCGGGCTTTAAAGTTCCCGGGACGAGTTTTCTGGCGAGCCGGGAATGTGAAATAACGCGCGGTGCATTTACAATATTATAATAGTAGGTATATTGGTGTGAGACCATTTAATGCAACTGTTGTCAGAGGAGTCGACAAGGGAGGTCAAAAGGCAAGGGACATTTTTCGGAAATATGTTTTATAATGAATCTGCCCCAAATTTTGTGTCCTTACTGCAATTATTTCACCCGGTTTTTTTATTTACAGAAGAAAATAAGAAACTACTCAAATTATATTTTTAAGTTTGATTAACAAATATGATATCGTAACAAATTTCATTATCTATCACCCTGTTTACTAAGTTTCAAAAATCTTTAAGTATTATTTCTTCGTACATTTTACCCTTAAAGTAACTTGGGACTAAAGAGGCACATGCTAGAACCTCTAATTTGAAGTGGCCCGCACGAATCGCAAATTAAACTCACATTATTGGTAGTTGTCGTTAAACGAGACTAGCACACCAGATGGTAGGCGTACTTGCAAGGCGTACTTGAACTGTCAAGGTGACAGTAAAATTAGAACTTAGAAGCCAAATATCTTCATGAGTTTGTGATTGGTTGGCGTATAATGGAGGGCTGGTTCAAAGACCAGCCTGTATTAAAGGATTTAAAAATAGTTTTGTACAAACCATTGTAGTGTTGGCTGCTTATTTTTTTGGTTAATGTATTCAAATTGTAATTTTTTTTCGGCTTATGATGAAGTGAATTTGAATTTAAAATGAAACCTGCATTAAATACCTTTATTACCTATAACATAATGTCCCTATTAAATGTTCAGATGGAAAACCTACGTAATGTGGCAGCATTGTAATATTTACATTATAAAATCGATATGGATGCTATAATGATTACGTTTAAATTATGATGATTAAAGGAAATTCTACAAATAATTGCGCATCGGCGTTATGGAATCATGTGCACCAACCGCGTAAGGTAAAAGTACCAATGCTCGACGCCTCAACGCCCAGTAGATGACACCCATCTGTCACCTGTCTTGCTATGAGATAAGGTTGTAAGCGCCAAGTATTGGGTCAGTTTCGAGCACAGGGACATTTAGCTTAATCTTAATTTGTAATAATATTTTATTTTTTAAACAAAGTAGATTTGTGGATTTTTTCGACTTGAATTTTCTATGTATTATTCCTATCTGAGTATCTGTTTGTCTATCCACGCGACTTAGATTGAAAAGGGAAAATAAAAAAGGTCAAAGAAAAAATCTGAAAATCGGTAAAAAAGGCCTTCGGTGTCTGTCGTATTTTTTAACAAAGCAATTCCTCTCGGTATTCGTTTAGTATTCTAAACGCCGGTTGTCATGTAACAGAAACATTAGAAGTGTTTGTTACAAGTCTTTGTTTCAGTAGACTCATAAATAATGATAAACCTCGAGTTGCTTGTTAATTTGTTTTCAGTGAGAATAATTATTCAATGAGTTCAAAAGTTCGGTTCAGTAAAACCTCATAATTTCGAATGTTTATTAACCGCTTTCAATTCTTTGATACAAAAACCACCAAACTTCTACACCTCAAAAAAAATGTATTTTTATCTCATTTGTTTTTACCTTTTCATTTGTTTTCAAACCTCAAATTATGCCTATAGTAGCCATTAACATGGTTTTGTCTATGGCGCGTTTCGTGTGCTCTGCCTACCCTATTTGGGAACACAGGCGTGTTTGTATGTATGTTTGTATGTGTATGTGTAATTTAGATTTTTAACTTCATTAACAATCATTTACGATTTTACGACCCTTTTATGAATCACTTGTACAGTCACGAACCGGGATTGTTGAGCCACTTGCCACTGTTCGCAATTTAGACGTGTAATCAATGACCGATGTGACCGATTAGATGTCAGCTATTGGATTAGTATTACACGACCAAGTTACAAACATAGGTAAGTGGCTCAACAATCCCTGTTCGTGATGGTACCTATCTGGGATAAAAATTAGGTATTGTAATATAACATACATTGAGGCCGACAAAGTTCCACATATTTCATTTTCTCGGTACCGCGAAACCTTATCACTACCCTTATTATTCACCCAAGTCTCATTTAAGACTCCTTTAAATACAGAGGATTAAACTATTATACAGTAGATTGTACACAAATTAATTATGCATACATGCGAGTATGAGGTTCGAGCCCTGAGCTTATCAAAATGGCGCGAAGACTGGTACAACGCAATTGCCAAGATCCTTGCCTTATCTCATATTCCATTAGTACGTCTATTCTGGCATTTATAAGTAAATAAATAAACATTTTATTGTACAAAAGGAAAGAACAAAAATACCAAAAAAAAAATGGAGAAGTACGAAAACGGAGTTAGTTCTTAAGGGATCACTGACAGCCAACCTTTGAGAGGCAGAGAGCAAACTTAAGGCCCTGAGCAGACGACAGACTATCCGCGACGGACTTTGAAGTCTGTGAAAATAGAATCTATGGAATTATATGCTGTAACGCACACGACGCGCAAAAAGTCCGGCGCACATTGCATACAATCCACGCAGACTTTTCGCGCCGCCGACTCGATTGCACAAAAAATTACAGTAAACTAGTTAGTTAGTATGAAACAATCATATTATAATAAATGGATACAAAATTTATGTGATAATAAGGGTCTCACCAAACCACTAGACGCCTTTTCGGCAAAATGCGGGTAGAAAAAGCTTTATGTCAACGCAATAAGGGCGAACAAAACGTGAATTGGCTCGGCCATTCTCGGTCGAACGCGCCGAGCCGGTTGACGTCTTGTTCGCCCTTATTGCGTTGACATAAAGCTTTTTCTACCCGCATTTTTCCGAAAAGGCGTCGGCTAATGTGGGGAGACCCTACTGATGTGTACAGATTTAGAAAAACACCCCTCCGTTTCTTCCGTGGATGTCATTAAGGAAATAGATTTAGGTATATTCTAGGCGACAGGATAACAACCTGTCACTGTTGTACTTCTTTCATTCTATGTTTCAACCTAACGTTATGCTAAACGTGGCCTCGAAACGTAGAACAGTCATGGTTTTGACTACGTTACGTTTCGTGTGCTCTGCCTACCCCATTAGGGAATGCAGGCGTGATCTATGTATGTAGAAAATAAAGAAATAGACTTGTAGAAAGTCTTCCTTTCCGACTGAATCCTAAAATAGAATATCATCGTCGAAATCCTTATAAACAAAGTGATCCGTCAATTTAAAATTTCAATCTCGATATAAATAATTTAGTTTGACAAACGATTTGTTTGTCGAATGTAAATCATACAAATGCTTGAACGAAATAACATTGCACGAAAATAATTCATCGCTGACGGTGATGGCTTTTTAAACAACGTGTAGCTGCACAGTGGTAGGTTTTATGTCTCATTTTAGAGGTGAACAAATTTAGAGTTATTGTACTTGAAAATAAAGATCAACTTTGATTACCTCCGTGTAAGTTTTAGTTCATAAAATCGTGGCTATGTGTTTTTGTTTATTAATCCAAATACAACCCCTGTCAAACCTATTGAAGCTGAATTGATAACGAAATCAATTGAAATAAAAATAAAATACTTAGAGCAGAATGCATTTTATTAAAGCATTTTTCCTATTACAACTCATTTATGTGGTTACAGTTGTATACGAATTGGTCTTACGAACTAATAGGCAACATTACACACGTAATGACTGAGTTAGGACAATCCTATTTAAAAAAAATATGAGAAAACACATTAAAATTTGGAACACGCGTTCGGCACGATGGTTCGAAAGCGCAATTATTTGTCGAATTCGATTTCAGCCGTTCCTTTTACATTGTATATTTGTTTCAATTATTAAAATTTATAAGGTTTTATGAGCGCGGTATGTGCAGTACGCCGTACGGCGAATTTCATAAAAGGACACGACTGTAATGTGCTTTCAATGTTTCAATGCAGTAGCCACAAATAACCACCACGTCACTTCTTTGAGTCTTCGTATCATTCTATTCACTATGAGAAATAAAGCACGTCACCTCACAGAGACGTCTTTGTTTGAAAACAAAAACAGCCTCAAAGCTTGCTGAACACCCTTCTGATATTAAATGCAAACCCTTCAAGTCCGCAGCGAAGAGCCGTGTTACACGATCCTCCATTGGAATGGTACTTCAAATTAAGGTACAAGTTTGTACCCGACGATGTCCAGCAGCTGGTAGTGACGACGCGACTTGTCGCAACAACACGTCAGTGCGTAATGTTGCTGCGGTGATTGTTTTTAAATTCGATCGCAGACGGATAAGTAAAAAAATAAGTATATTAATTCATCTTTAGATGTTGATTATTTTTTGTAGATAACCTTTCGAAAATTAAATTCGGTGGGATGGCGGTTTCTTCGTACTATAATACTCGTATTTTTCTTACTTACATCATACATACCTACATACGTCATGCCTGTATTCTCAAATGAGGAAGACAGATCACACGAAACACTACATAGACAAATCCATGACCATTTCACGCCATGACCACTCTAACATTTTTTTTTGTTTCATTTGGAAGGAATAATAGTGACAGGTTGTTAACCCGTCGCCTAAAATATACCTTAGCCTATTTCCTTAATCGTCTCTTACAACACCCACGGAATAAGTGGAGAGGTGTTTGTTATTCTGAATCCGACAGCACATGGAATCTTCGATACGGCTTGTAACTGTGATGACTTTTTGGTCATTTATTTTACAGAGGTATCTCCTTATTTCACTGCTAAATTAGTATAAGGTAATTACATGCTGTAAGTTATCAGTCGTGTCGCAGCGACAAGTCGTCCGCTGCCGCTGCATGTCGTCGGTTATGAAATTGTACCTTTACGCGATTTCCCACTGGGATGGTGCTTGGAATTAATCTCTTAACGCGCCTTTTCACGTTCCGCGAGTGGCTTGACGAACGTCTTCATTCCACGAGCTTGATATGGTTACATACATACATACTTCATGCCTCTAAAAATAGGCAGAGTAAACGAAAGGCTACATAGACTTTTAGATTTTATTTTACACTAGCTGTGTCCGCGACTCCGTCCGCGTGGAATAGTGACCAATTTCCCCCGTTTTTTCCACATCGTTCAATGTTTCTTCGCTCCTATTAGTCGCAGCGTGATGTTATAATTATAGCCTACAGCCTTTCTCGATAAATGCTCTATCCAACACAAAAATATTTTTTGAATTCGAACCAGTAGTTCCTGAGATTAGCGCGTTCAAACAAACAAACACTTTAGCTTTATAATATTAGTATAGATTTTAACTAAAGAGCTACATTGGTGACGGATGGCTAACCTGTCGCCGAAAATTTAACTAAACCTATTTTCTTAGTCTTTTCTTGCAATGTATACTGAAGAAATGTATGTATGAAGAGAGTTCTGTTGTAATCCTAAACCCAACGTTACACGGGCTAACAAACTGTAACTATAAAGCGCATACTTATTTTAAGCTTAAAGGTCTAATAAAATAAATATCACTGGACAATGCACACCAATCACCTAGTCCCAAATTAGGCAATTTAATGCCTGTGTTATGGGTACTAGACAACGGATAAATTTACTTATACATAGATAAACATCCAAGACTCGAAAGCAAACATTCGTATTCATCATGCAAACATCTGCCCCGACCGGGCATCGAACCCGGGACTTTAGCTTTACAGTCAGGTTCTCTCACCGCTGGGCTATCCGGCCGTCGTAATGGCATAAAGGTAACAGTTGCTAGCCTGCCGCCTAAAATATACCTTAGCCTGTTTCCCTAGTCGCCTCTTACGACATACATGGATGAAATGGAGAGGTGTCATTCCTAACCTAACACCACACATACAGATTGCAAACGAAAACTCAGCGGTACGGGTCGAGTTTTTTGAAGCGATGACCCTCGGTTAGCAGCGTGGCTTCGGTACTTCAGTATACCCAAATCAAGTGATTCTTGACCCACCTTAGAACTTATTCACAATAAATGTTATAGTGACAATGTGTTGCTTTACAAAGGAAATCCTTATTTCGTTTACTGTGATAACGTTCTACGGTGAGTCAGAAATCTATTGTTACATCCCCCTCATTATGGATGTATTCAGACAAACTGTCCAATTAAAGAAAATGAAAGTTCAGAACCCGAGTTATCCCTGTTCTCATTTTCCCATTACTCTTTATTTGACGGGATCTCTTCCTGTAGTGTTGTGATAGTCAACTATCGATAGTATTTTGGGAATATTGATTATCATCATTATTATATTCTACTAGCAGCAGGCCTGCTGAGTTCCGCTTCGTTCCGCTTTAGCAAGTTTTTTTTTTGAAGTTTTCCATATTTTCTCACTTTTAAACTTCCGCTGGACTTCGATAAAAAATTTAATACCAAATTCAACTTTTTACATTTTATGTACAGTACTACTTTTGTTGTACGTAATGTTTTTGTATTGAAAAAAAAAGTTTATTTTGTTGTAATGTATTGTAGAAAAGCAAACAGTACAAAGGTAAAAGGAGAATATCCATAGAATAGCACGTTATCTAAAGTACAGTTTTGATGCAATCAGTGCAATCTGTCAATCCTGTAAATATTTCCATCGATGACGACATCTCTGGATAAAACTATCGATATTCCGACAACACTAGTATCATGGCGGTAATCCTGCTGCTTCCTAAATACCGTCTACCTGTAACAGTATTTGTGTGGTATTTATTTGCGCAGTATTTGTATTCAGAGCGACCCCATGTCAAGGGTTTGGCCAACTTATAGTTCGGACGCAAACTTTTGGTAACCTGGTCTAATTAAACGAACGTGATATTTAGATTGTTAAATACATACACACATATATGCATCACACCTGTATTTCTAAACGGGGTAGGCAGAGCACACGAACCGCTACATAGACAAAATTATGACTATTTCACATTCCGTGGCAATTTCTAGCATATTGTTCAAGTGTTGAGTTGGCAGGTGTAAATAGTGACAGGTTGCTAGCTTGTCGCCTAAAGCATGCTTTAGGCGACAGGCTAAAGCTAGATAGGTTAGGTCATGACCTAAACCTATTTCTTTAGTCGCCACTTATGTGATCCACGGAAGAAATGGAGAGGTATTTTTCTAGACCCGACACCAGAAAAAACATCTGTGCATTTTTTTAGTGGATGTCGTAAGAGGCGTGTAACTAAACAGGTTTAAATGAATTTTGAGCGACAGAGCAGCCTGTCTATATAGTGCTAAACCTGTCAGTATTGTACCTTTTAACCTAAACCCTAAAAATAAACATGCTGGATGTAGCTATTAAACGAAAATTGCCCTGGTTTTGAGTGTAGGTATGTAGCATTTTGTGTGCTTTGCCTGACCCATTTATGAACACAGGACTTATGAATTCTTTTTTTTTTTTCGAAGTATTCTTTGATTGAGTAGGAATTAATGACCTATATTATGCACCAGTCTAAATTACTATAAAACAATGCCAGTTCTGTAAATACTGTGATAACCCAAATGAAAATACACTGAACAAGCTAAATACTCCACATTTTGCGTCTACATGAAACAACCTAATACCTCCGCAATAAAATATGTACACAAAAGAAACAGGTCAATTACGAGGTGTATGTTGTTATTTGTTTTCGTTGGTTTTGTTTGCTACAGCGATATATTATCTGTATTTTGATATAATATCACAAGGATTATGCATGGGGGATACAAATTTTGCCAACACTGTATACGAATTGTAACATAAAAGAATTCTTTGAATTTTTATAGGCGTTACTCGTGACTTCTACGTTTCTTGGTCTGGATCGGATTTTCAGTATAAAAGGAAGATTAATATATAGGCACCATCGAACCAATTGATTCCTGACCCACAGTGAACGTCATAGTGACATTGCATTGCCTGACAAGGGAAATGTTAATGACGTTTATTGTGACAACGTTCTGCGGTGGGTCAGGAATCAGTTGGTTCGATAGTACATACATAAATTCATCACGCTTGTATTCTCAAATGGGGTTGGCAGAGCACAGAAAACGCTACAAAGGCAAAACCATGACTATTTCGAGTTTCGTAGCGACTATCATATTTTTTGTTCGAACTTCGATGTATGATAGTGACAGGTTGCTAGCCTGTCGCCCAAAATACCTTAACCCTTAGTTGCCTCGTACAACATCCACAGAAGAAATGGAGAGATAATATTCTAAAGCCCAAACCAGACGGCATATATTTATACTTGAATATAATAAGAGCTTTATATGTCGAATACAAATGTCGTGTGCCAGATTCCCAGCGGCTCTAACCTCGTGTCTCAATTCTAGGCTTGAATTCGAATATTTCCTTCTAAGTCTATAAAAGCTTTGGTGGCAGCCATTTTGATGTGAATTCAAGATGGCGAATGGAAGAAATATTTAGTGAGTTTTTATTAATAAGATAGCATAAACGTAACGCCTTTATTTTATTTTTTTAATTAACCGCTTTTTTGGTAAAATGCTTTAACAAACAGAGAATACGAAGTGCGAGTGAGAAGGCACGAGAAAGCTGTTAAGGGTTTATTCGCGAAAGAAAAGTTTTTAACTTTGCTTTGTTTGAATCATTTGATGTGTCACTAGCATTGAAACAATTTCAATTTGAAATTTCACTCAGGCAAATGTTTTCTAGAATTGAAAAGTTTATTTATTAGTTCTGTTACTTCGAAAACAATTTAAAACATTTAAAACGTAAGTAATTAGTCGAACAAAATAATTACTAAAACAGTTTCAGTTTCATTAAATTTTGCGCAGTTTAGCTTTTTTGACACACTTTTTGTTTTTAAATAATGCGACAAAAATAGGCACGCTCATTATTTTTGGCCAAGTCTACACATATGTATTACTAATCTCCGTGTCTTTCTTATACATCTGACATTTATTTTAACTCTGACTTTTAACTCTCAAACGAGATCCCACCGCACCCTCCTTATAAGCAAACAATAAAATAGTACAGAATCCTGCCTGACGTTAGCAATTTGGCCGCTCCTCATTAGAATTCCCGGGCGGCCGATCATCTGCCAGTTTAATTTAACTTATTCGGTTCCAATTCCAAGTTCGGGATAACGTCATTAGTCCGCCCTGAAAAGATCAAGATATCACGTTTAAACTGTTCACGCGGTCGACGTGTAGCCCTCTGTTGTTCCTGGTATCCTGGTACGATGGTTTTGTTACAGAGTTTGTAACGCAAAGAATTTTGGGGAAAGACAATAGAGAGATCTCTTCCAGGCAGATGTTATGTTGCTGTGAGTCGGTACTTCAGAGGATACCATGTCATAGTTTTTATAAGGCAAAGAAATTTTTTGTCTTGAAATAATAAATTACCCGCTTTTTAATATATGTTGTTGTTTGGCTATTGTGGTGTCGGGTCTGGAGTAACACCTCTCTATTTCTTCCGTGAATGTCATAAGAGGCGACTAAGAAAATAGGTTTAGGTATGCTTTAGACGACAGACTAGCAACCTGCCTCTATTATAATTACTACAACCTCTTCCATCTGTTTTCAAACCTAAAATTATGTTAGAGGTGGTTGCGAAGCGTTAATAGTCGTAATCATGGTTTTGTATGTCACGTTTCTTGTGCTCTATGTACCCATTTTGGGAATACAGGCGGGATGTATGTAATAAGTACATAATATCAGCATATCTAATAATAATCGGTCCCAATGTTTAATCAACCGGCTGTTTTGCTCTAGATATAGGAAAATGTCAAGACGTTCCTACATTATCTGTAATTTCTAGGGTTCCGTACCCAAAGAGTGAAAACGGGACCCTATTACTCAGACTTCGCTGTCTGTCCGTCTGTCACCAAGCTTTATCTCACGAACCGTGCTAGCTAAACTCTTGAAAATGTCACAGATGATGTATTTCTATTGCCGCTATGACAACAAATACTAAAAAATAAAAAATAAAATATTTGCCGATGGTTCCCATACAAAAATCACATTTATTTTTGCAGTTTTTGATACGGAACCCTTCAAGGGCGAGTCCGACTCACACTTGGGCGGTTTTATCTACCTTTTATAAGCTAAGCCGTCGATAAAAGCTCGTTTGAAATCACAGTAAATATAAAATACGACATATTTTTTCAGCGCCATTAATTAAATATATATTTAATTAATGGCGCTGAAAAAATATATATCCATGTTGAAACCTGAAATTCAGCAAATATTTGCCGAGTATACAAGTTAAGTAACGATTGGTAAACACTTCTCGACGTACTTAGCTGTTCTATGAGTTATTACAATATTTACACTACTACATATACAAACATCACGATTGTATGTATTCCTAAATGGGGCATAGCACATAACGTTTAGCGGGGTTTACACCAACTAAGGTAAATAAATCGACGCCTCAACGCCCAGTAGATGACACCATCTGTCACCTGTGTTACTATGATATAAGGTTGCAAGTGCCCAACATTGGGTCAGTGTCGAGCACAGGGACGTTTACCTTACCTTGGTTTCTGAACGTGGTTTTTAGACTAGACTGTCCGGCGACCGATGTCGCCTAAAGTGGAGTCCAAAATTAGGCGAACTAACTTGACAGTTCATTGTGCACTAAAGTTGCCACAGTTTGGCCAGTGCTGTTAATATCGATGTTTAAAGTAAAAAGTCTTGTTACAAAATCGATGTTTAAAGTAAAAAGTTTTGTTATCTTTATTATTGTGTTTGGAATCAAACTAATAATTTTACTAAGTAAATGAAAAATAATTAAAATTGGTAGAAATTAAAAGTACACCAACTTGGATAAATTTTTGTTAGTAAATCGTACATCCTTCAGATCATATTTAGGGTGAAGTTACATCTATCAGCATCGAATCGCATTTTGCCATACAAAAACGCGCTATTGTATGGATATCCGTCAGCATCAATTCACCCTTCAGCATCGATTCAGCTTCAGCATTAAATGCTTATAAGTGTAACAATCCACTTCTCATACTGAAGAATGCTTAATCAAGTTGAAGCATGAGATCGGCTGCTTAAAGCGTGAGATTAGATGCTTTCGGATGAGAATAGCTGCTTACGCATGCGACAGGACGCTTGCGATTGATAACGGCTGCTTAAGAGTGGGAGGCGGGATGCTTACGACTGAGAAACGCTGCTTACGCAGAGAAAAGGAGGAAGAGTGCGAATGGGCGGCCGAACGCGTCATTAATGTCATTATCACAACGTGTTCATCTATCAAAGTGGACAAATTTGTTTACTTCCAATAATTTCAAAAATTACCTATATTTCATCAATATAGATGAAGAAAAATTTAAATAAACATTTCATTTGCGGCGTCGTGATTGCAGATAGAATGCGGCAGCATACGATAGCAGGCGGCAGCATACGATAGCATGCCGCAGCGTATAAAAGTACGCGATAGGATACTTAAGCAGATAAAAATATGCTATAACAGCTGAACGCATGCGATGCGTATAGTGAGTTTAAAATCATCCAGCTAAATGCGATTCGATGCTGATAAATGTAACTTCACCCTAAATCGCGGTAAATTGCAGTAGTTCGTCCATATTTGGCAAATTATGTAAGAGTGTGAAAGTTTCGACGAATTACTTGATAAAATTTAAATAGAATCAGATTTATAGAAAGCACATGGTAATATCGACATATTTATGTCGACATGAACTTATCACTATTTATTTTTTCCTATGTCTGGCAACATTTTCGGCTGTCAAGTTAGTTCGCCTAATTCTGCCGTCGTACGGGGAAAAGACGTATCTACATAAACATCGAAACGGAGAAAAAAAATGTTTTGTGATTATTCTGGACTTCACTTTAGTCTGCCGTGACAGCTGGCGCTCGACGCATGCGGTCAACTATCGTGCTTACACTGTTGCGATCGATGCATGCAGCATTTACATAGACAAAACACTGACTAAGTAGTTCACGTTCCTTAGCCATTTATAGCATACTAGAATTTACCGTGTGGTGCCGGGTTAGAATAGCACCTCCCCCTTTCTTCCCGTGGGTGTCGTAAGAATCGACTATGGGAAAGGGTTAGTGTATTGTGGGCGATGGGCTAGCAACCTGTCACAGCGATATCACGTTAACCATCTGGTTACCCTGAATTTGCTAAGCGTGGCACTGGATTTTTGAATTCATGTGCTCTGCCTACCCCTCTTGGGAATACAGGCGTGAGAATATGTATGTATGTATGTATGTAGAATTCCGCCCGCGGCTTCGCCCGCGGCTTCGCCCGCGTAGAATTCGGTTATATTCCGGTATAAATCACAACAAATTTACATGTTTATATTCGTTTGCAATATTTTACCGTGTTTCAATTTGATGAACGTGGCACTGGATTTTTGACTTCATGTGCTCTGCCTACCCCTCATAGGAATACAGGCGTGAGAATATGTATGTATGTATATATTTATTTAAACGACACACAGCGCCATCTCCAATCTATCTATCAAGCAAACTATATTTTTGTTTTCCCTCGGGAATCTAATTTTTTTCCGGGATAAAAAGTATCCTATTATTTAATCCGGACTTATAACTTTAAGTCTGCAAAATTTCAAAGCAATCGGTTCAGTAGTTACGGCGTGAAAGCGGAACAAACATACAAACCAACAAACTCACTTTCCGATTTATAATACATATAGTAAGGATTTTTAGGTTTAGAGTAATGAAGTACGATAGCGACAGGTTGCTAGCTCGTCATCCAACCTTAACCTTTCGTGAGTCACCTCTTACGACATCCACGGAAGAAATGGAGAAGTGTTATCCTGAAAACTTCTTAAGGTGTAAACGAAACGCCGGTAAACCAAACCTAAAACTACAATGAGACTCACCCATAGTGAGTTAAAACGGATCTAATAACGTTTTTATATCAAGACTAGCTTTCCGCCCGCGGCTTCGCCCGCGTGGAACTCGATTATATTGCGGTATAAAGCACAACTATAAGATAACTTCTCGTTTAAAACGACACACAGCGCCATCGATCTATCATCTATCGATCGATCATCGACCGATATCGATCTATCATCGATTTATATCGATCTATCAAGCAAACTATATTTTTGTTTTCCCTCGGGAATATCATTTTTTTCGGGATAAAAAGTATCCTAGTATTTAATCCGGACTTATAACTTTAAGTCTGCAAAATTTCAAAGCAATCGGTTCTGTAGTTACGGCGTGAAAGCGGAACAAACAAACAAACAAACCAACAAACTCACTTTCCGATTTATAATACACTAGCTTTTGCCCGCGGCTTCGCTCGCATTAAGTTCGGAATGACACAAAAGAGATCTCGGAAGTTTTTGAATACGCTGC
>BHDV01071742.1:303153-321715 GCA_005406045.1 Adoxophyes honmai
TCGCTCCGTTTAGCCGTGAAAGACGGACAAACAAACAAACAAACAAACAAACACACTTTCACATTTATATATTGGTACGGATTAGCTCGACATGTTTCCGGCCAGGTCGTGACCAATCATATAAAAACGTAGATCCATTTTATTTCACTATGAGTGTGCCTCACGGTAATTTTATGTTTTCAACCGACTTTAAGAAAGGAGGTATTCAACTTGGCTGTTTTCGTCATGTGTGTATTCTTCGGCAGTTTTCGGAGAGCAACGCGACCGCCAGCGTTCTAACCTTCGTGCCAGAGGCCGAAGACCATGAGGCGAGTCTGGTCTGCCGAGCTGAGAACCCCCGGGTGCCTGATGCTGTCCTGGAAGACAAGTGGACCCTCAACGTTCATTGTAAGTCATCACTTATAAAGATAACTTTTGTACAGAAAATTGGATGTTGTGACATGAAGACGTCGGAGCAATAGGTCTGTCATCAGGGTTTGGTGGTAGGGCCAATCACTTTTGATGTTACAATCTCATCAATAATGAATGAATGAATAATTTAGAAGATAAGATTCGTTAGGTAAGTGTTGTCAGCTCAAGCGTCTAAATGCGAATAAGACTTTCATCAACCTTCAGCTAACCGATCCTGAAGCCAGTTACGACACAGTGTTCCCGCCAACTCGATCAAAACAATGCTGATGTAGTCGATCTATGTTGCTTTTATCATATTGCCACGACACATACAATCATGTCTGTGTTCCTAAGACTGAGCACACGGAACGCTTCATGGACAAAACCATGACTAGGAGCTACTTGTAGCATAATTAAAGCAGGTAAGGCGTCCCAATTAGCACGATGCGATTTTTGTCGCATGAGCACAATAGGTGTCCTAATAAGTTCATCGTGCGATGTCTATGCCCCACGCGTTGCCATGTCGCGCAACGAAGAACGCGTCGCGTATCCAATCAGGACACTTAAAAGAGTTCTGATGTCTTGATTGCACGATCGCACGACCAAACCTATCGAACGATCGTTATTAGACATTTCATGTGATCGTACGACTACTTTCAAGGTTGAATTAGTACACTGAAGAAATTTGCTTGTTTGAATTCATCGCACGGCAAGATCACATCGCGCTGTTGTACGACAGCCACCAATTAGAACGATGGATAAGAGTGAATCATTTCACGACAAATTTTCATTCTTGATTAAGTTGACTCTAAGAGCGACAAGGCTCAAAAGTGACCACTACATATATGCCTGTCCAATCTTCAACCCGAATAAATATTGACTAATCCACACAGCTCTAAAATGTTCACAGCAGGCTCTTTATCCAGGGTTTTCATCTTCCCAAACATTTCTTGGAGGGCTTCTCAAAAAGTAATCAATTCATCTTATAAAATATCCAAGGAGGGAAAACGATAAAAATCCCTGCGCAAGATTAAAGTTTAACCAAATTATCTTTTCGGGTACTCCTTGAGGAAGTATATTTGGAGCACGGAAGTTTCAACACTAATCAAGTTTAAGGATTCTTAGAATCATCGTGAACCAAACAAAATTATAATGGGCGTAAATAGCTAGGGCAGATTTTTAGTTACGGACTTTTAAAGCGTCTTAAGAACTCACAGCAACCAAAGAATATGAAATATTCGTAAATTATTTTCGATGATTTTGTTATATTTAGGTAAGGCCGTGTTAAAAAGATAATATTTAAAATCGCTAATGTGATAAGTATTTTTTTTTCCGGAGCGGCCATTTTTTTGTTATCCGATGTTGCCAGACTAAATAATTATTTTTTCCTATTTACATTCATAAATGATTTCTATATTTAAATTGTTTATGAATATAATAATATACTTTATTCCATTATTTATTTATTTTAAGATAGATTTTATATGAAATAAAGCATTTTAAACTCTTTTTGACAATAAAAGCGGAAATGGGCGCTGGCTCAAAGACTTCCATCCAGAGCTATCAACTGTCAAAGTACAACTGACGTTCCAAGTTTGTTTTCACGACTTGACACTCACAGCTCGCTTGCGCCCGCCATTTTTGGATTATTCTGTCAGATATTTCAAGGTACGAATACAGAAGCATCTGATAGATTTTGACGACTGATGTCTCTTTAAATTCCCTCAACAGCCTTATCTCTCTCTCTCTCACACTATACACAAAGAAGTTTAAGTTATAAGGTGGTCACCAATCCTAGTGTGATCCACATCCCAGGTTGCTTAACTTGTGTGATGATCAATAATCTTTCCTAGCAATCGTAATCTTCATTTCCCATACCCAGGCTCTTTAATTCTGAATATTGATACATTATTGTATGCTACAGTGCATTAAATCATATGATAAACAGTGACATAACCTCTATATTTTCTAAGTATAATAACTAAAAATCCTGGCCTCCTAAAATTACGATTTTTTTTCTTAAGTATCAGCAATACATGCTCTTTAAAACAAGGTATATTTCATTCATAGACGCTTACTTCATTTATGAACTAAATTCATGTATGGGAAGCTGCCCTACCTCTTTGAGACCTTTCGTTCGTTCGTGTGGTGTCGGGTTTAGAATAGAACTTCTCCTTTTCCGTGGATGTCGTAAGAGGCGACTAAGAATAAATAGATTCAGGTATGCATTAGTATTCCCCGTGTGGTGCCGGGTTAGAATAGCACCTCCCCCTTTCTTCCCGTGGGTGTCGTAAGAGTCGACACTGGGAATGGGTTAGTGTATTGTGGGTATGTGGGTGACGGGCTAGCAACCTGTCACTGCAATATCACATGTAACCATCTGGTTACCCTGAAATTGCTAAACGTGGCACTGGATTTTTCAATTCATGTGCTCTGCATACCCCTCTTGGGAATACAGGCGTGAGAATACGTATGTATGTATGTATGCATTAGTATGCTAGAAGTTGTCTGTTTCTTTCTCTGTAATCAAATCTTGCAAGTTTTTGATCTACGTTCCGATTACCGATTGAGCTAAAAGTTGTGGACTTGCAAAAAATACGCGCAGGAGGAAACTCTTTCAAGAGATGGTCCGATTTAGTACACACTCTACGATGGATGCAAAAAACAGAAACAAACTATCAAAATTATAAAGCAAGTCGCCTCTGTGTGGCAAGACTGTGGCATCCAAAATGTTTTGGATTTATAACAGTTTTGTTGGATAACACTTAATTTTTTCTCAGATGTTCCTGTCGTTACATTAAGAATGGGTTCAAGTCTGAACCCAGGCCATATCAAAGAGTCTGATGATGTTTACTTCGAGTGCAGTGTCAACGCTAACCCCAAAGGTCATCGGTTAACCTGGTACAAAGGAGTAAGTAACTTTTTCTGAGTTAATATTTTAGGTTACTGAATAGCTTGATGGGGTATTTAGTGTTTACTATCATCCTATTCAGTCCCTGATCGTCCACTGCTGGACATAGACTTCTCCTACGGCATACTCTATGGGAACCTTAGGGTTCCGCGGTACTCTTGTTAGGATTCCGTAAAAAAAAACCTACCTCAAGGTGTTTGATTTTTCTTTTATAAGTACTCCTTCCTATCTACGAGTATGCCCGCGACTTCTTCCGCGTAAAATAGTGACTTTGGGTAGCAGTTTTGCCCCCCCCCTTTCAACCCCTCGAGACTATTTTTTTGCATTTAAAAGTAGCCTATGTAAAAGTACTCTCAGACTATCAGACCTGTACTTATACCTAATTCCATTTAAATCGTTTCAGTAGTTTTCACTTAAAAGCGCAACCGACAGTCATAGCTACTTTTGCATTCATAATATTAGTCAGGATTGTTTTATTGTAGGGTTCCGTTAAGTATTTCGTTTTCCAAAAGGGTTCCGTCGCCAAAAAAGTCTGAGAACCGTAGTAGTACCAGAGCCGACGACCAAAATTTTTGTCTCATAGCAATACGGCCAAAACCGCATCAAATCGATAGATACGATTATCCTGAACTCGAAAATACAAATATCAGACATTTTCCGCGTAGCGTTTGATCTGACCAAATTTTTTTCGTTTTTGGGAGTATATGCTACACTTAAAGTGTCTGAAAACAGGTTTTTGGTAATCCTGGCAGCAATACGAAAAGTTAAAAAAAAAATATTATCCGTATTGCTATGATACAGGTCGACTAAATTTGTTGACATTTTCAAAAATGCGCTCAGGCTATATGCTACGCGCAAAATGTCTGAAAACAAACTTTTTCGTAATACAATTATAAAATCTATGTACGTTTTCACTATCAGACGTATTGCTATAATACCGACTGCCTTTTTTTTTGACACAGCAGAAATGGTCTCCCACGCAGTTGCTACACTTTCGACCGTTACTACACACCTAGTCGGGTTCAGTATCATACAATCTAACGATTTTATAGGGTTTTTACCGTATTGCTATGAGACATGGGTTTGGTCGTGGGCTCTGGTACTATAGTTATAAACACTCATAAAGCAATCCTCTCTTTTGCAGCCTTTGTAACATCTATTGTTATAGGTCCACGAAATCACCCACAATGCAAGTTCAGGCGTCATCCTGAGCGACCAGAGCCTGGTGCTCCAGAGTGTGAACAGGACAGCTGCTGGGGACTATAGCTGTCTCGCTTCAAACAGCGAAGGCAGTGCTACTAGCAACCCTGTGTCGCTGCAAGTCAGATGTAAGAGACTTTCAAGTATAGAAAAGATGAAATTTAAGGCTATTTAGGATAAGATTTGAAGTGTATATTCAAAAATATCTATGACATGCCAATGATGGACTGGCCAGCAACATGTTAATCATAATTTCGTACAGAAAATATGTTTACTTTGTTGAATACAGTATTTTACTAAAGTTTAGAGTGATGTGCGACGACGCACGGTCTTGGTACCTCTCTCATCAGTGCTCTTTAAGCTCCACTCCTTACAATACCTACTTTTTGTTGGTAGAATGAAGTGCAATAATTGTTTTAGTAGAATTAAGGTGGCCTAACTAGACCCGTCTCCAAAGGAGGGAACTCTTCAGTTTTTGGTCTCATTGACTTGAAATTCGGTAACCTTATCGCGTGCCTAAGCATTAAATCGGTGAATTTCATTAGGTACACAATGTTGGTTTTTGTATTGTATTATTTTTTAGGCTTAATACTTTCAAAGTGTAATTTTTAAGTGACTTAGTCGTTATTCTGAGGTCAAGGTCAAGTCAGATGTGTAACAAAACAGTGCATTTTACAACAAAAACAATAAATAAAAATGATCGATGGTTTTTATTAAGAAGATTGTTGCAATTATTATTCAGATTATAGATATAAGCTCGAACCAATAAAATTAGTATAATCGTATTCAAATCGCATTCAAAAACCTTTTCTATTCGTAATTTTCATCTCCCCGGACTGGCAATTCAAATTATCACGCAGCAAGAGAATGAAAGAACTTCCATTTATTTTATGTTAATTTATTAAATGTTTAAACGTCTTAAATAATCATCACAAGATTTTTATTCTTTTTAAAATTTATAATACCTAAATCCTTTATAAAGATGTAACTCGAACCAATTGATTACTGCTACACCAAAACAAACTAATGGTTAGCATTATAATTATTGTTTACGCCAATACATCGCTAGTCACTAAGTCTAGAGCAAAAGTCGTTACTTGTAGCGACAAAACCGCTAAATTCGCAAATGTAAATATATATGAGTGAAAATCGCGACAGTTTAAAATATTAGATTTTATAATTATTTGTCTATACTTTCGATAGGCATGTTATAAGTCAGTTTGATCTTAGATTTTTTTTTTTTTTTTAATAAATTACTATAACTGCAATCTGTCTCTGGGGGACATTCAGCAGCAAGTTAAGAACGTGTGCGATGTCTTGAACGGTGGACGTCCAGCGACGCGCCCGTTTCTATAGGCTTTTATTCACTTGTTTAGATCTTGAGGCGCTCTCCTCTTCAATCTTCTAAAAGTGTTCTGTTTCGTCATTAATTCATTTGCCAATTCATTAGGGTGATTCTTTATTCTATTGCTGTATCTCGCTATGCTTGTCTGGATTTCCTCTTTTACTGTTGGAACTCCTAGGTCATGGTGTAATCTGTTATTTTTGATATACCAAGGTGCATTGGCAATTAAACGTAGCATTTTGGACTGAAATCGCTGAATCACTTCAACATTTGAATTGGCAGATGTACACCACAATTGCAAGCCATATGTCCAGATTGGTTTAAGGATGCATTTGTATAAAAGAAGTTTATTTTGTATGGGCAATTGGGATTTCCTATTTACGAGCCAGTACATCTTGCGTAGCTGTTGACTCAGGGCTTTACGCTTCGTGAATATATGGGTTTTCCACGTTAGACGTCGATCCAGGTAGAGGCCCAAGTATCTAGCCACATCTGCTTGAGGTATTTGTGTTCCATTAAGTTTTACAGGTGGACATGTCTCTCTTCTGGTAGTAAACGTCACTTGTGTTGATTTAGCCTCATTAGCTTTGATCCTCCAGTCTTTTAGCCACTTAGAAATTTGGTCTAGGCTATTCTGTAATTTTTTTGAAGCCTTGTCCGGGTGCGTGTCTACTGCCAGTACTGCTGTATCATCAGCAAATGTTCCCGTAACCACATTTTGGTCTATTGGGAGGTCTGCTGTGTATAATAGATATAAGACCGGACCCATTACACTACCCTGTGGTACCCCAGCTTGTATTTTGTGAAGGCATGTTACCTCATCGCCCTGTTTTACAAAAAAGTGCCTGTCATGTAGATAAGATTTGATAAATAAATAATAGTTAACAGGAAGAGTATTTTTTGCTTTGAAGAGGAGCCCTTCATGCCAAACACGATCAAATGCCTGAGAAATGTCCAAGAACACAGTAGAGCAATATTCTTTTTCTTCAAAAGCTGAGTGTATTCTTTCTACAAGTCTATGGACTTGTTCAATAGTCCCGTGTTTCTGGCGAAATCCAAATTGATGATCTGGTATGAGTTTTAGTTCATAAACTTTTGGCAGAAGTCTCCCCAAGAACAGAACTTCCATTAGCTTGGAGAGAACAATTGGCCTCTTCAATTTCTTTGTAGCCTTCCAAAGCGAGTAATCCGTAGTCGCAGTTGCATCCAGACTCTTTAAGTAATTCTGCATACTTACTTCCCTTTCCTCACAGAGGAGTCGTTTTAGTTGTGATGTCAATGCATTTAAGACTTTCTTATCATTTGGGTGTCTAGTTTCTTGCCATTTTTTCCTCGCTTTGCGTTTTTCTGTAACTTTTTCTCTAATATTGGCATTGCAATGAGGAACAGTAACGACGCACAGTTCAGGAGTGGCTGACCAAGCTGCTTCTTGAACACATTTGTTGAAGTGCTCAACTGCATACTCAATATCCTGGTCACTTTTCAGCGGTATGTTAGTACGAAGAGAAGAAGTGACAATCTTTTGGAAGAGCTCCCAGTCAGTTTTGTGATTGTGAAAGCCAGCACTCTTTTTTCTTTTTGATGATCCTTCTACTCAGAGTGACAATAACCGGAGAGTGATCCGATGATAATTCTAGGCAGGATTCACATTTTATATAAGCACTTGCTATGCCCTTACTGACGCAGAAATCCATAAGATCAGGCCTTTTGTTTGCATCGGTAGGCCAGTATGTAGGTTCTCCGCTTGAATGTGCACTAAGTTTAAGATCCTAGCAATAACTGTCGGCCTTTTGGGGTAGCAATTCTCGATCCCCAGAAGTTATGTTTTGCATTATAGTCTCCTCCAGCTAGGAATCTGTGGCCTAATGATGAGAAGAAGTCACAGTATTTCTCTTTTGTAATTGTATGTTTGGGGGGGCTGTATATAGCCGATATTGTTATTGGACCTGTCCAGTCTTCAACAATTATTTTGGTAGCTTGAATCTCTGCAGTTTGGTAAGAAGTTGATTCGAAATGTTTTATATTGCTTCTTGTTGTTGTTGTTGTTGTATGACTCTTTATTGCACATAAAACAATTACATAGAATAATATTACAGAACAACAGTGTAACTTACGTACAAAGGCGAACTTATCCCCGAGGGGATCTCTACCAGTTAACCTTCGGGCGACTGACAGGAAAAATGGAACGAGCAGACATACAAACAAAATAAGAGAACAAAAAAAGGAGGTTAAACCTAAAACTACTTAATATAAACAGACAATTATAAATAAATATATCTCATACATAAACAATACATCCCAATACAAACAAATAACTATCACTATTATAAACTAATACATAACATCCCATATTATAAATAAAATATTATAACATACAATAAATAGATAGGACACATAACAACCAAAATTTATGACGATTTGTCAAGCCAATACTCCTCCAAACGTCTTCTCAAAGTTGCCACAGTCTGCGATTGTCGAATGTCAATGCTTCTTATGAGTATTGCGCTTCCACCGTGAGCTGTTCCATCTGGATGCATGGTGTGATATAATTTATATCCTGGTATGATGATGTGGCTTTTTTGGGTAAAGTGCGTTTCAGAGATCAATAAAATGTCAATTTTTTGTAGTTTAAGAAAAGTTTTAACCTCTAAGGTATGTTTTGACAGCCCATTGGCATTCCATATAGCTTCCATATATCTTAGATGACCCAAGTAATTAAAAAAAAACTTTCAATAGAATAAAACTAGGTTTCAATTCAAGTGATTCTTACTTGATTGTTGCAATATTGTTTAAAAGAAACACCCTAAAACAACGTCACCGTGCACCATAATCACGTTCTTTGATGATGTGTCTTCTTAGATGCTCCAGTCTGCAAGCTCCCGGAAGACGGCGAGGTGTTCGGAGCCCTGAAGCAGGAGACTGTGCTGCTGAAGTGTGCCGTGGACTCCAACCCTGCTCCGAGCAGCTTCACGTGGACTTTTAACAGCTCTGGGGAACAGTCGCAGATAGCTGCTGGGTAAGAACATACCGTGTCCCTTTAGGCGCTTCGCAGACGACAGACTATCCGTGACGAACTTTTTAGTCTGAAAATAGAACCTTTGCAATTATATGGGGCACGATTATTATTGCGCGATTGAGTGACGGCGCACAAAAAGCCTGCGTGGTTTGTATGCAATGTGCGCCGGACTTTTTGCGCGTCGTGTGCTTTACTGCATATAATAAATCCATAGGTTCTATGTTCATTTTGTCCGTGTGGTGCCGGGTTAGAATGGCACCTCCCCCTTTCTTCCCATGGGTGTCGTAAGAGTCTACTCTGGGAAAGGGTTGGTGTGTTGTGGGCGATGGGCTAGCGACCTGTCACTGCAATAATCACGTTTAACCATCTGGTTACCCTAAAATTGCTAAACATGGCACTGGATTTTTGAATTCATGTGCTCTGCCTACCCTCTTCTTGGGAATACAGGCGTGAGAATATGTATGTATGTATGTTCTATTTTCACAGACTAAAAAGTCCGTCGCGGATAGTCTGTCTTCTGCGCAGGGATATGTAGTAAAGCACTCGACGCGCAAAAAGTCCAGCGCCCAATTCTTACAATCCATGCAGACTTTTTGTGCGCAGCAGACTCGATCGCACAAAAAGTGTGCCGTCTGTGCTGCACATTTTTCTTTATTCACAACTTCTTCCATCAAAGCCTCCAGAATTACTTAGAATAAGAATTCACAAGAACACATTACATACTTACCGTTATGCCTCTTTCCCATATTGGTGGGTGGGTTACTTCGTTCCACTTGCTACAATCCTGACTTACCTCTTTTGCTTTATCCACACTCATTAGTCTCTTTATAGATGCTCGTCGATTACGGGGACTTAACGTGATCTTTTTCCCAAACGTGCTCGATTTGGTCATAGATATAATAAAACTACATTATACATAAACATTACGCCTGCATTTTCCAAAAAAACTAGGCAATACCGATATGAGTTGCCATCGCAAACCGCATTTAGGTTACTAAAGTCGATAGTGATTGAAAGCGTTTCGAATTACTTTCTGTTCATCTGGTCGATGACATTCTATCAAAATATATTTTTAGGCACAAGAAGTAAGTATTTCTAAAACCAAATAGTGCCTGGACTGGAAATTTACTGTACAAAATTCATATTCTAGAAGTTACCACAGCGAATCGTAAATTCGATGAAATTATACACCAGGCAACGAACAATCAAACAAGTAACTGAAGTTATTGAAGTTTCATAGAATAAAACAGTTCCCAAGTTGTCTAGTATAACACACAATACCCCCACTACGAACAAGAATTTAATTACTTTACTAAAACTTTATTACTCTTTTGATGAATTAATTAAACTGCTGTGTTAAGTGCCAATTGAATTTAGTTGTGTATTATTGTTTTGGAACGCCAATTTGGGCGGTATGTTTTGATGAGGGACTAATTTGAAATTGAGACTGGATAGAAATTCGTGAATTCTAATGTTGTTTTATTAGATTAGGCGCAGTTTCAGTTAAATTTTGAAGGTTTTCTTACTATAATATAAGTAAAGTAAAGTAAAAAACTCTTTATTGTACAAAATATAATTTTAAACAAAAAAAAAACCGACTTCAAATTAGCAATATTTTGAAAAGATTCTGTTTACTGAATGTAAAATCTTGACTTCATCAACAAATTACCAAAAACGCCGTACATCTCCATATAAAATTTGAAGAGTTCCCTCGATTTCTCCAAGATTCCATCATCAGATCCTGGTGTCGTGCCAATGGGACCAATTTCGAGTTATACCCTATCGATTAAAAAAAATAATTTGAAAATCGGTCCACGGGTCTCCGAGCTATCGAGTAACATACACACAAAAAAAAAAAAAAAAAAATTAGGTCGAATTGAGAACCTCCTCTTTTTGAAGTCGGTTAAAAATAAAAAGGTACAGACAGGTTTCACAAAAAAGAACCATGTACAAAGGTGGGCTTATCCCAAAAGGGATCTCTACCAGCCAACCTTTGAGCCGTAGAGAGGAGCAGCAATTAAGGTAATAACAAATAGAAATTTTCACCATTTACAAATGTAATGATTGTAATAAATGTAGTGTGACAGTATATCACATAAATGTAGCTACACATAAGAGTTAACATAAGCCTTAAATATACAATAAGACCTGGTGATTCGGGTATAAATCAAATTTTGACGATGAAAATAAGCTTGCACTTGTTTTTGTATTTATTTATTGTGGTTCCGTTTAGAGTCGAGTGTCAAGTTCAAAAAACATCTCTCTGTGAATCTCTGTCGTTCTTTCTTTGGATGTCGGACATGTCGGTATGGGTTAACAACCTATCATTACCTCTTCTATTATGTCAAAAAACGGTGCAAAGCGTGAAATAGTCATTTGAGAAGGCGCGATGTATGTATAAATTTAATGATTGACTAATCATCATCATCATCAGCCTATATACGTCCCACTGCAGGGCACAGGCCTCCTCCCAGTATGAGAGGGCTTGGGCCATAGTTCCCACGCGGGCCCAGTGCGGATTGGTAACTTCACACACAACGTTGAATTACTTCGTCGCTGCGTGTAGGTTTCCTCACGATGTTTTCCTCCACCGAATAGCTCGTGATAAATATCAAATTTGATATCGCACATAAATTCCGAAAAATTCAGAGGTGCGAGCCCGGGGTTTGAACCCACGACCCTCTGCTTGAGAGGCCACAGTTCGAACCGCTGGGCTATCACGTCTTTTTAAATAAATATCGAGCGAATCTCTTTCACGGAGCGAGCTAAATACCACAATCCTCTGCTCGTAGACATGGTGTCCTTAGATTTGATTCACAATTTGAATGTTTTTTATC
This sequence comes from Adoxophyes honmai, assembly GCA_005406045.1. NCBI lineage: Eukaryota > Metazoa > Arthropoda > Insecta > Lepidoptera > Tortricidae > Adoxophyes > Adoxophyes honmai. The sequence goes on from BHDV01071742.1 coordinate 314,853, forward strand.
AGATCATACACCAAATCGGGGTTTACTTCAACTCTTCGATACACTCCCGTGACTGATATGGACTTTGGCACCATATCTTGTACAGCCACAAACTCAGTGGGAAAACAGGAGACACCCTGCGTGTACAAAGTTGTTGCTGCTGGTACGTATGTTTATCTACCTCATCAAGACTTAGCTACAAAATGTTCAGAAATAATGAAAAAATAATCAGTGAGTTTAGTTCTTCTTAGTCTTAAATTTAAGATTTATGCCCTTTTTGGAGGAGTAAAAGACACTTTGCGAGATCTTTGGCCAAAATTCTTGATACGACAGAACTCTCACTTTCTCCTTTGCCTAGTTAAAGTCAATCTTGATGTTCCTCTAATTCTTCTCTTCTTCCTTCCACTTTTCCTTCTAGCAGGTTGTCGTGTGGCATCAAGTATCCTAACATAATGACCCCTTCTACAATTTGTTGTTTATTTAGGTGATTTTCACAGCTGTTCGGGAGACTCGTACGGGGCTGTTACTATGGGCGCCCGGAGCGGGAGCACAAATGAGGAACTAGAGCATCGTTTCACAGCGACGCGGAGCGAGTCCCGTGCGCACCAATTCGGGTCGCTGTGAAACGATGCTCTAGTTCCTCATTTGTGCTCCCGCTCCGGGCGCCCGTCGTAACAGCCCGTACGGGTCTCTCGGACAACTTTGAAATCAGCTTTTTAAATATGTGTTTAAATACTTACACTGTTTTGCAGGTAAACCAATGCCTTTAGAAAACTGTACAGTGACGAATCAGAGTGCAATAGGACTGCAAGTGGACTGCCTGGAAGGTTTCGATGGTGGACTACCGCAAGTCTTCTACATGGAGGTTCTTGAGCTACCTTCTCTGTTGGTAAGGTTTTTCTATAGCTTTTCATTCTTCTCTTCTTAGATCTTAAGGAATTTTACTAAACAAACTTTGTAATGTCAGTAAAAAATGCTTAAAAGGATTTCCACCATTTTCATCAGCTTTGGAGATTAATTTTTGGACGTGTGGTGTTTGGTTTGGAATAACATCTCTCCATTTATAACGTCGATGACTTGATAGGCGAGGTAGACTAAAAACCTACCACTGTAATACCTCTTAATTTTTTTTGTTGTTGAAAAATTATGCTAGAAGCGACTCCAAAACGTGAATAGTCTAGGTTTTGTGTCAGCGTTTGCCTGTCCCACTTACAAGTGTGACCTATGACGTGTGTCTATGACAAGCAAGTATCATCAATGACTGTCAATAATATGTCTTCTATTTTTAGCTGAATAAAGCCAAGTTTCCTAATGGTTTTGTCTTGTAATTGTATCAATTTATTCAGCTATGTATTTTTTTTCCCAGATAATCTTAAACATGTTTCAATATAGCAATTTATCCCATCCAATACTTACGTGTGTTTTAAAGCTATTCTACATGATTCTCACTAACCACTCCATTTCCAGATGAAGGCCAACATATCCTCAAACACGACACCCGTGTTCGAAGCCCGAGACCTTGACGGCAGATCGAGCTATGCCCTCAAAATATATGCGGCGAACGCGAAAGGGAAGAGCGACGAGATCACAATCTACACGGTGGCTTTAAGATCCCCGGATAAGTTCACTGGTGAGAAATCGACGCCATGTTTCGTGCTTTGTATCGCTGTTCGGGATTGATTAGGATTCGTGTTGGCTAGAAGTGTAGACTAGATTGTGACAGGATGTGTCTTAAAATCAGCTTTAAACATAAAACTGCTCTGTTACAGAAGTAAAAGAAAAGAAAGTCCGAGCGATTTGGAAATTATTTGAATTACGTACTTACTTAAAATCGGCGACCGGAAGATTCCAATTTTCGACTAGCAACACCGTTACCACAGACCATAGCAGGACGATTTTTCGAGCGTTTCAAACAAACGAACAAACAAACAAACTCACTTTCTGACATATAATATTAGTAAGGATGAATCTGCTGCAGATATTGATATCGTTTTTGACTATTTGTTAAGAGTTCTTGTTCCTCTTATAGATGACAAAACAACAGTATCAGAATATTCTTTCATGTTTACAGAAAAGTGTCCAGATAAATGAGACGGTTGAAACGCTCGAATAAATGCCCAGGAGTCTAAGATGAGACTGTTTATGCAAGCGAAACACACGCTTAATGCTTTAAAAATAATCATTACAACCTATCACTATTACACCTCTTTCATCTGTTATTATATCAAAAATTACGCTAGAAGCGGTTACAAAGCGTGAACTAACTATAGTTTTTTCAATGTCTGATTTTGTGTGCTCTGCCTACCCCATTTGGGAACACAGGAGTTATTTTTATATAACTGAATTCTAGCTTGAACTGAAAACTAGTTTTAAGCATGAGCCTATGGTCTCGAGTTCATTTACCATGTTGAACAAGCCTGTAAAGCTTTGATTAATTAAGATTTCTGATCTCCCAGGCCCAATTAATTCCCTGCCACTATCGCCCATGCTGGCAACTCTGATGGCACTGACGGCGTTGCTGTGCGCAGCGGTCTGTGGGGTCATCACGGCCCTGTACCGACGACACATGTCTCGAAGACATGACCTGGACAAGCATCCACCACCGGCGTAAGTAGACACAGAATAGCTATAAGGATAGGAAGAAGGTTTAGTTTCCACACATTCCCCTTCAAGCAAATGAGAATAAAATTTTGTCTCGGAATAAGTCAGTCAATTCCACTTTCCCTTTACGAAAAATTTACTTACTCGCGAGTAAAGAGAAACTTATTGATAAACTTAATTTTATTGTCGTTTGGTTGAATACAGCTTTAACACATAGAATGTCATGTCATGATGGACAACGTGTGTCTCCAAATAGAGTACCCCCCGGAGCCATACCGTAAATCAAGAAACCTCGAGTATTTTGATAATTCACCTTGAAATACCAACAATTTCTAAGTTTTTTCAACTTTTTTCGTGTCAATTGACCAGATTGTACTTTAACACCACGCGGGTCTACCGCCAAAACAGTCAAAACGCAGTCTGTTGGCTGTCTGGAGACGTCGGAACCGAGGGCGCGTGGACACCTTTGTCCTACGTGGCCTCCTGGACCCGACATGTTGGCGGTCACACGGTCCATCCGCCGCGGCCCATCGGGCTAGTCATAGTTTTTAAGCTAGCATATTTTCATGACTGTGACAATTCGACATTTAGTTCTTGACAATTTAGTATCCATCGTTGACTTTTTTTACTCGCTCATAAGTATAGCATGTCTTTTCGTCCCTAGCAACGCGCTGTATATGCAACGCAGTATGGAATCCTTCTCCAAGCCAGAGAGTCTGAACACCTATACTGCAACCCCAAAGTTAGACTACTGCAGTCAATACGAACTCAAAATGGACGGCGACGTCGAAGAGACGGATCCTGACATAATTCCGTGCCATTACGGTAAGTAGATAATTTATTTATTTTGGAGGTAGTTTTCTGAGGCACCGTTTGTGATCTACCCTACGAGACGATCAAACACTATGAACTTACCAAATTGCAAATACTGGCGAGAGATGGGGCTATTTTCCATTGAGTGACACCCTGTGTGATACTTACATAAATATGTAGGGATATATTCATGACCAGCTCTAGAATACATAATAATATTTTTTTTGGTCTCCAAAATTACCTTTTTTTATTCGGTGGTGTATTGTCCGCACCTGATAGAACTCAACTGATTTAATACGAATCTTACCAGGCACGCTTAAGAGGATAGGAGTCGCCCCGCTTCAAACCGCTTCTCCATACAAACGTATTCCCCTGTTTTCTCCGTGAATAATGACATTAGAGCAAAAATTTTTTTTACGTTATATTTGTATCTGTTTTGGCTATGCCCCTACGTTTTGCTTTTATCGATTTTTATTTTTATTTATTTTATTTTTTAATTTTTTTTAGAAAATCGATAAAAGCAAAACATAGGGGCATAGCCAAAACAGATACAAATATAACGTAAAAAAAATTTTTGCTCTAATGTCATTATTAACGGAGAAAACAGGGGACTACGTTTGTATGGAGAAGGTGGTTTGAAGCGGGGCGACTCCTATCCTCTTAAAGGTTAGAGAACACAGTCGGGATGTATGTATGTAAGTACAGTCATATAGCTTTGATTAGTAAGTAGGTAGTCTATCACAGTGATGTTTCTTGTAAAAAGGTACTAAGTGGCACAGTTATCGGACTGACTGTATGTCAAGAAAAGTGTTGAATTCAAACGTTTGAATATTAACCCTACAACTTTTTCGTCCTACAAAGCCTTTTATATCGTCCTAGATTACATAGTTCTTCTGTCTTGGGAACCTTAATACAAGTCAAGGAGTCGTTTCACCTCTTTTTGTCGATAAGGGCCGAACAGGAAAAACTAAGGGCGGTTCAATTATTTTTAGATTTCACCCGCATCGCCCTTTATCCCCTTGACGCATCCTTTGTTTTATCCTCCTCTATAATTAGTATGTGTGAGGATCAAGGATGTTCTTATAAATTATAGCTACGATAGGCTAACCGTGTGACAATGAACTTTAAATTATTAGTTTGCTCACCCGTGTGGTAGCTATAGGTCGTGAAGCTAAAGCTGACACATTGTTAGTCAATAGAATTTCCCAAGAAAAAGTATTCCTATTGTTGGATTTTTTGGTATGGGTTAAGTAAATTATGGTGGGTTGTGTAGGTATGTATGATTTTGTATAATGTTTTAGTTTTGATAGTCCATTTCTTCCGTGGATGTCGTAAAAGGCGACTAAAGAAATAGGTTAAGGTATGAAAATTTTAGGCGACAAGCTAACAACCTGTCACTGCACTAAACTTTTTTCAAAAACATGCTAGAAGTGGGTACAAAACTTCCTAAAGCGTACAGGATATGCCGTTAATACTGTCAACAGAATTTTCAGATTTATTTGACTATGCCTTTGCTTGCTTGCTAACGGAATTGACGGACTTCAATGAGCTAACTGTATTAATTCACGTAAGGGAAAAGAAAAGTTTTCATATCTATTTGTAGATACAACAACTAAAACAGTTGGTTAATTTATTGTGAAAGCTACCACGTGAAAGAAAACCGATCTAAAATTCAGATATCCATGTTTGTTGACTTTAAATCTTTCACTGCGTACATTTACGCGCGTGCAACTCTGTATGTAAATTCTGTTTGATGAAACATCAACATAGTATTGGATACGGAATAGTCTGCCTACATCAAAACACGTTAAAGTTAAGCAAAACAAAGTAAACGGGGCGTAGGAAAGTAATACTTCAAATTGTTATCTCTTCCTTCTTGAGATTACAATATGATACGGCTCGTCACCGTTTTAAAAACGGCACCCTATTACTGGGATTTCGCTGTCTGTCTGTCTGTCCGTCTGTCACCAGGCTGTATCTCACGAACCGTGACAGCTAGACAGTTGAAATTTTCACAGATGATGTATTTCTGTTGCCGCTATAACAACAAATACTAAAAACAAAAAAAAGGGGGGCTCCAATACCAAAAACATGTTTTTTTCCTGTTTTTGGTTCGGAACCCTTCGTGTGCGAGTCCGACTCGCACTTGACCGGTTTTAAGCATTGGTGTGGTTGCAACCTAAAAAGTTTGGTAATAAAAGAATAATGTTTTGGTCACAGATAAGAAATGCAGTGACTATTGCAAGCTGCCACTTCCTGACTCTGAGAGTGAGGCTCTCAGGTTATACTGCGACCCTTCTCTGCCTCCCAGTATGGTAAGTAGACTGGCATATAGATTTCTAAGGATTTTAAAACAAACAGATTTAAAAGAAACAGGTGTCCTTCGGGTCTGTACCGACCGGTGCAGGGTCATCTTGCAAGAAACAGGTAAATCTGAAACTTGTTGTTTTATAAGTGAGCGCATAAAGTAAACACAATAATTATTATACCAGCACCGGTCAGTAATATTAATTTGTCCGTGCCGGAAGTTTGTTTCTTTATGTGTAAGTGTATGTGTGTGTGTGTTACCCTAAGTGTATAAGGAATCACTGTTTTAATTTATATTATGTTATTATTATTTATTTTAATTAATAGTACATTACATTACATTATACATTGTAAAGTATTTTGAAACTATGTCGTCGAGCTTGTCGACATAATTTTAATTAATTACGTTAGTTAGACAGTAACACCATAGGATGATTTCAACTTTGTTTCTACAAAAGTATCTGCCAAAAAATAATACTTCGAACTGATGTTTGCCGTGTTAAAATCACTTTCGTTTCAATATACCCCTTTCATGCTGGCTTCTAACAATTCTCTCTCAAACCGGAATATATTACGTTACACGTAGAATACCTCACTCGTTGGAATCTGCGACATTGAAAAATGGAGCGCCTCCACGCGCCGACATAAAAGCATGGAGAGAAAGAATGTTATAATGGACGACCGTGTATAATGTTGCGGATTAAAAAATAACTGTCTTTTGGAACTAGTTTTTTTTCTATGTAAGATTTTAGACAGACAACACCAAGGCCATTTAAATAAACTATCGTGAGATTTAATTGTGAAATAAAACGTATACACTCACGTCTTTTCGACAAACATGTCGAGCTAATCTTGATATAAAGGCGTGAGTGAATTCGTTTCATTTCACAACAAGCATGATTTTGTCGTATTCTCAAATAGTAGTTAAATGTAATGTAGATATTTCTTTATGCTCACAAAATGTTTAATTATGGCCGCATTGAAATTACAACTGTAGTAAAACTGTAGTAAGATTGGGTAATCGAAAAAAAAAACTATTTAGTCCATCAGATAGATCACTAAAATATATTGTACACGTATTTTTTCTTTTATTTGACAAACAAGAAATGACGAGGATTCAGTGCTCTGAAGTTTCGAGTGACGTCACTACGATTTTTACCACG
>BHDV01071742.1:324128-341488 GCA_005406045.1 Adoxophyes honmai
ATATAACATTTATTACTTCTTATAGCCTCTGGAATTCGTGGTTGAAATCTCTCGCAATGCTCACGAGCACCATGTATATTTTTAACCCGGTACATACGCTTTTTTTTTCACAGTCATCACAGAGTATATCAGTGGTGAACAGAGGGGTCACAGCTCGCAGTGCGGACATCGCCTCCGCGAGGTTCCGTCCAGAAGTCGTCACTACCAGTCGAAGGGTCAAAGAGAGCTGTATTTAAGCTGAAAAACAGCAGCCATTTGTAAATTGTTCGGACGTTTGTAAAAAAGTGGATTTTGAACGACCGTGTGCTGTGAGTTTGCGTGCGATTGACAACATTTAATTTGTTGTGATGTGAATAAAAAAATAGATTTATTGTGATCGGAGGAACTCATTGAAATTTTGTTGTTAGAAAGTATGGTTCTTATTTCGATCGAATGAATTCGTTATGTAATAAAAAAAAGTTATAATTGAAAGTTAAATGTTGTCAATTAAATAGTTATTATAAGATTATTTGTAAAAATACTTAGTTCAAGATATTGGCGGGTTGTGCGAGACGGCAAATAAATATATATTATGTTGTATATTACATTTATTTATTATCAAATAAGATAGAAACACCTCACAGTAAACTGGCAAAGATTATATTTTATTAGCTATGTAAACGTCTATAAGTTTAATTACGTTGTATTTATGACTCGTCCAGACTTTGCTTTTCTAATTTTATACGGTCTTTAAAAACATTTTTTTTCCTTTTAAGCTGAACTTAACAAACTTAGTACTTGACCCATTTTTAGAAACTGTTGATTACGTAGGTAGTAATTTTCCTGAAAAAAATGTACAAAAAGGACTACCTATGAGTATCAGCGAATAAAATAACCTTGTACAAAACCTTGTAATGAGACACGCCGTAACACAAGACGTCTGGTACACAATAACACGTATTTAATGAAATTTGTGTCGAGAACATAATCTGCGACGCCATTCCAAAAGATGAGAGAAACACGGCTTTTTTATCCTATTTCAGAATATTAATTGGTGTTTTTTCGACGCTCAATTTGTACCAGGTGATTTGAAAATAAAAGATGATATTTATATAAGTATACGTACTTACCAATTATCTGTAGCTGACGAGTCTGTGAGCTAACTATTGGTCTTTATCGTGGTATATCAAATTATTGGTTAAAATTTTTTTTTGAACTCAGAAAACTCTTCACTTCTTTTTGAATTGAAAGAAATTGCGATTTTATTTCAGTTATTTTGAAAAGTTTAATTAAAACAAAACCTGGACTACTGAATACTATTAAAAATATTTTTTGTACGTGTTTTCTAGCGTCGAATCATACGAAAAAAAAACCATACTCGTACACAGGCTGGTATAATAGTGGTAAATATAAAAAAATACATTTAAAACAAAATTGTTTTTTCATTTCCACAAAAAAGCTACAAAATTTTATACATTTATGAGATAACAAAGATATAAATGTTAAAAGAATCTTGTTGTTTAATGTAAGTTAAAATAAGTAAGGTCTTGTTTAGGTAAGACAAACCTCGACTGACTGTAATTTAATGATATTAAAAGGTGATTGTGATTGTTTAAATAAATGAATATGTGATAAGTGTTGTATTTTATTTATTTTCTTCATAAGATTGCGTGGAAAAATCATGCAAACCTTGCGAAATCTTGAAATGCAACTTAGATAGAAAAAAAAAACAGTTTTCAATAAAATTTTGTTTAAATTTTGTCAAAATACATTGTAAAAAACGCATTGTAATAGATTCATCCATTTAAGAGTAATATACAGACAGACAGACAGACAGACAACCCTGTCTATGCGACTGGGATAAAATATTGCTCTAACCAGAGTTACATCTTATACTTTTGTTTCACCTTAATATTTAAGTTAACCAATTTAACCAAATGAATCATATTCGATACAAGCTTTTTTGCTCCCTGTACTCTTTGCAAACAGTTCGTCATTCTTCCTAAATTATGCGTACCGAATAATAAATCAATCGGACCAATTGTTGAAGAGTTTCCTCTTACGGAGAAGGTCCCGGCTTCGCTACCATTTTTCTACTACCAGACTATTGCATTGTCGCCCAACTTACAAAAGTATACAGGATAAGTGAAACTAAATGGGTATTATAACACGTTGTCTCTGAAGATGGCAATAAAAAATATTCCTCACGTACATTATTTTACTCTAATTGATCAGTTTTGTAACGCACCTAGGCGTACATATTTTAGGGAATGTTACATACCAAACTAATCAATTTCGAATGGTAAATCAATGATAACTAAGGAAAAGCTAGGTACAGTTTTTTCTGAACTAAATGCATTTAAAATTAGACACCACAACGTTTGCACACGCACTTTATTTCAAAAATATTCCGATGGGCACACCTGAATAATAATGTTTAAAACCACATACATACATACATACATACATATACTCACGCCTGTATTCCCAAGAGGGGTAGGCAGAGCACGTGAATTCGAAAATCCAGTGCTAAAATTGCTAAACGTGGCACTGGATGTTTAAAACCTTTCTCAAAAAATCTTCCATACTTTAAAATAGCAAGCAAAGTAACTTCTTCTTTTCTTTTAAACGTCAGAATGTCGCATTAAGAAAACAATTCCAACTGCGTAAGGCCTGTTTAGTAGAGCGCCCTGTATCCGCATTGAAATAAATCAACGCATAACCTTACAAACTCACAACCACGTGGTCGTAGCACGTGGTAATAAAATCGTTAACCCTTCGGCTGAGCAAGCAAGTGGCGCGAGGCGCGGCTGGCTACGAAGTTCGGGCGGCGGCTCAGAGGTGGCGCTGTTATCAAAGATACTTTAGTTCTATGGTTTGGACACGTTTTGCAGAATTTTCGTATGCTTTATACCCAGTTCTTGTTGAATTATCAAGTATATTATTCAGGCAAAGGTAAATTTCACAATTATTGAATGATGATTAGAGGTATGTTTTATTAAAATGTATAAAAATAAAGGCACAATATTGAATGAATTAACGCTCTTAGCTTTTCTGTGAACCAAAGTTCGTTTTATTGACTTTTGGAGAGAAGTAGAGTTTATGTCCAGCAGTGAGACGTATAATGACCGGACTAATTATTATAACGTAATTAGTTGTTTGTAGCTAAAGATGATACTAGTAAGATACTATAGTATGTTCGTACAATAATTAGTTCTATAATTACATTATAAGTAGTAAAGTACATTAAAATTTTAGATGTTATCCTTTTTAAAATCATTATTTAAGTAAGTAATAACTAGGTACTGATGTCCATGTCTGCGTCGAGGTATTGCTAATAAAATTAAACGCCATCCGTTCTTCATTCTTTTCAAAATGCGATTTAATTTCAGCCTCTTGATTTGTTGTGTTTAAAGTGTGATAATTATATTGTCCGTTTGAATGGAAGCTGAGCGATGGATGAAACAAAGAGAACCCATTAGAGCTTCGTTTATAAAGCGATATAGTTTCAATGGCAAGTGGCAGTCATAGGACGGATAGGACCACCTTAAATAATTATTTAACTAAACTGTAACTCCAGGATTGATGAAAAATATGCTATAAGACCGGAATTAACATTTATTCTTAGTATTCTATGGAAATCAGTGAACTTTATATGAATAGGCATAGAGGTAAGGTGAATTTATACACAAGTTACAAAAAAACTTAACAAAGTATGAAAATATTTTTAAACTAACTAGCTCCAGACTAGTAGGCTTTTCGAAAAGCCCCCTCGTTTCGTTCCTGCTTCAAAAGTAAGTAACTCAACTTCATTAGGCATTAACATTAATTCTGTAAGTTGATATAATTTTGATTATAAACTGATTCTAATTATTTTAGTTTTCCATCCCGTAATGTTATTAGGTAATCCTTTTCTACGATATTAAAAATTAACACATAACGCTCAATGTAGACTTAGCCATGACATGCTTTGTAGTCACATTTAACTAGGTATATATTTACAGACATACATACATATTCTCACGCCTGCATTCCCAAGAGGGGTTCGCAGAGCACATGAATCCAAAAATCCAGTGCCACGTTTAGCAATTTCAATTTTATTTATTTAGATTGACATAAGAGCTACAATAGTTGCAACTAGCAACCCTTTCGCCTGAAATATACCTTTACCTTTCTCTTAGCTGCCTCTTACCACGAAAAGAATTGAATCAAAATTCATCTGAATAAAACTCCCAAACAAACTCAAAACCCGTAGCAACATTTCCCCGTCAGCAATGAAAGGGTTAATTTCCCGTCACCCGTCCGTAATGAGTCTCTCTAAAAACGCCCCAGTCCTCAGAGCTCTGATTAAGAAAATGTACCCAGCTATAGTAGCACTATAAAGCTAGCTAAATACATCGGTATAGTAGCACGATAATGTTCACTTAGCTAACTACATCGGTCAACAAACGTCGTCTTTAAACTACTGTGCGTCGACCGCCGTCACCTCGTCAAGCTATGACAGCAGTTGCCGCTTGCCGAAAGCGGCTGACTACCTTTTTTTTTTTAATTTTGGCAATCACTGTCATGAGAATCTCATTATAATATATGTCAGAAGAATGCTTTAGCCAAGCGTGAAACAAAGGGATGACATTCTTTGTTTTGATCAGCGGTAAATATTAGAGTGCTAAGGTCCCAGTAGTTTAAGAAAACAGTTTTGATTATGGGCACTTGTGGTATATGGTTAAGATTTTTCCATAGAGGCAGCCTAGCAACCTGTCACTATGTCTTAAAATACTAGCCTAATCCAAACAAGTCAACTAAACGAAAATTCACCATACAAACATCTGCCCCGAACGAGAATGAAACTCGAGACCTTTTCTTCACAGTCAGGTTCTCTAACCACTGGGCTATTCAGCCGTCGAAATTGAATTATATTCTAGTTTTGTTTTAATCAAACCAGAGTCACTTCCGACGACGTTCCCGGAAGAAATGGAGAGTTTATTCTAAACCACACGAGTGGCTGCATTAAAATTCCTTCCAAATTATTTCCCATCGCGTCCCCTTCTCCCCCACCAATGATACCCCATGAAAAATGACGTTGATGTCAACGTGATATATCCTTGAAATGAAGAAAAATGGCCGCAATGATCTCAGTGCAAGGGGCAAGTGGGGGCGATGACGTCTTCATATTTATTATGACGTTGAGGGAGCTTGGGGACACTTATGGGTATTACTCGATGATTATTATGGCAAAAAAGGTTATTGCGGTCGCTTATGGCGTAGCTAACATAGTATAAGTGTCACTAGACTAGACTAGACATACATCACATGTAGCGTATATTTTAGTTTTCTGAAGATGAAGGTGAAAATTTAGTTTTCGGAAGACGAAAATGAGGCACCCGTGTGGTGCCGGGTTAGAATAGCACCTCCCCCTTTCTTCCCGTGGGTGTCGTAAGAGTCGACTCTGGGAAAGGGTTAGTGTATTGTGAGCGATGGGCTAGCAACCTGTCACTGCAATATCACGTTTAACCATCTGGTTGCCCTGAAATTGCTAAACGTGGATTTTTGAATTCATGTGCTCTGCCTACCCCTATTGGGAATACAGGCGTGAGAATATGTATGTATGTATGTATGAAAATGAGGTTCGTTTCGTCGCGTTTGAGTAGCGTCGTGTGTGAGGTACGGTTACTAACGGGTTTATAATTGCAATTACTAATCAGTTCCGTTACTTTTGAGTAGCTCCGTGTGATAAAGGTTTGAACCATAAAATATAATTAACTTACCCATTTTCTCTTCGCTTTTGCATATTTTTAACTGGCAGAGATCCCCTCGGGGATAAGTTCGCCTTTGTACATAAGCCTGCATTCTGTTTTCTTGCTTTTTTGTAATTGTTTTTATGTGCAATAAAGAGTCACACAATACAATACAATATAATGTATACCATTTATAAACAGCTGGCACTTACTCCAAAATACGCACTACGAGTACATTGTAGTCCATTAGGATATACTACACATAATGTTAAGATTCATTTTTTTTTGCTTTTTGGTTTTTCGGCAATCCAAACAAAAATGTTCCACATCGACAAAACCAAGGGTAAAAACTACTTTAGAATTAAAACTAATATAACAAATAGACCAATTAAAGCATCCATTACCCACACAGGTTACAATCATTTGTCTCTAAAGTGAATTGGTAGATTCAAAAATCAATGACGTTAATAAATGACCACTCAGTTTAATGAATGAAAATTGGACTGATTGAATGTTAGTGTCCCATTTCATAATTAAATGGTAGTATTAATTGATATATAACTGTAGGAATATTTTTCTAACGGAAAAGAAAAAATAAGCTTAAGGTTGGTCTCAGGTTTAGAGCAACACCTCTCCATTTCTTCCGCTGTTGTTGTAAAAGGCGACTAAGGAAATAGGTATACCTAGGTATGCTTTAGACGACAGGCTAGGAACCTGTCACTATTATATCTCTTCCATCAATTCTTAAACCTTAAACTATGCTAGAAGTGGCTGCGAGCCGTGAAGTAGTCATTGTTTTGTCTATGTCACGTTTCGTGTGCTCTACTTAACTATTTGCGAATACAGGTGTTATATACACGAGTGTGTGACACTTATATTATTATAACCTCTTCTTATATAGTTTAATTTCTCAATTATAATAGAAAAAAGGCCAGGTACAATTTTTGAAAAACTTTCAACATAATCTTACAAATCCTCCAAGAAGTCTTCATTTATAAGCTGTGTAGAACTGAAAAAGAATTATCCAAGTTAGATGAGATTAGAGAAAATTTAAATAAAGCGTTTGGTACGAAAAGCAATTTTCTTAGGTTAGGAACTTTGTTCCTGGGGGACTGTGTTTGGGCGACGACACAAATCAGGCGAGAGACAGTTCGGTCTTATCATTAATATCTACTCTACAGTATACAAAATAAGTGTAAACTCCGCTAATGCTGAATAATACATACATAATACTAGAGGTATAGTCCCAAGAGGGGTAGGCAGAGCATTCTTCCCATACAAATCACTTAATTAAGAGTTTAGTTCCATATCATGTCATTCCACTTAATAAAATCCCCCGTGTGGTGTCGGGTTTAGAATAACAACTCTCCATTTCTTCCGTGGATGTCGTAAGAGGCGACTAAGGACATAGGTTAAGGTATAGTTTAGGTGACAGGCTAGCAACCTGTCACTATTGTATCTGCCACCTCAAAACCTAAAAAATATTATGCTAGAAGTGTGTGTAGTATGTAGCGTTTTATGTGCTCTGCCTACCCCGTTTGAGAATACAGGCGTGATTGTATGTATGTATATGTATTGTATATAATAAAACAGTAACGTGGCTACTGACATTTAAAGTGCATAAAGAAATTTGATTAAAAGATGAGATTTGAACTTAGGTACTACCTTGGTAATTCGCACCTGCCTAGTGGCTTAAACATTACTTGGATTACTATCTACTAATTTCTGTGCTCCCAGTACCAGATTTAGTGTAACTACGAAAATCGAAAGTTTAATGTAGCCTTGAGATAAACCCAGACATTCGTTAAAACTTTTTAGATCCCACATAAATATTTATCGCATAATCCGTAGAAATATATTGTCCATATCACTCATCTCATCAATAAAACATCTTCAAACATGCTGAGCATAAATGACCTAAATGACGCTGCCAAAGCACGAAATCATGCCAACAGCCATTTGTTATCCCTATGGCTACCACACAGAATATTGTTTACGACATCCTAAGAAGATAAAACAAAGAATAATACATTGTCTGCCCTGCTTATCGTCAATCATAAAACAACGATAATAAAACACGTTAGAGCAATATTTAAATTCATATTAAGCGTCTTAAAACAATATCCACGTGAGGTGTCGGGTTTGGAATAGCACCTCCCCTTTCTTCCCGTGGGTGTCGTAAGAGTCGACTCTGGGATAGGGTCAGTGTATTGTGGGCGATGGGCTAGCAACCTATCACTGCAATATCACGTTTAACCATCTGGTTACCCTGAAATAGCTAAACGTGGCACTGGATTTTTTGAATTCATGTGCTCTGCCTACCCCTCTTGGGAATACAGGCGTGAGAATATGTTTATGTATGTATGTATGTATGTCGGGATTGGAATAACATCTTTCCGTTTCTTCCATGGATGCCGTAAGAGGACAGTAGGTTACCAAGAATATAGGTCAAGGTATACTTAAGGCAACAGGCTAGCAATTTGTCACTATTATAATTCTTTCATCAATCTAAAGTTGTGCAAAAAGTGTCTATCAAGCGCGATGTAATGGTTGTTTTTACAATGTAACTTTTCGCGTGTTCTGCTTACCCAATTTGGGAATACAAGCCTGATGTATGTACAGTCAAGGACTTTAAGGCTCAATTCACACCAGAAGAGCGGCGAAGGGCGGCGAAGCGCAGCGACCCGATCGGTAGAGAAGGCGCGAGGATTCCCGCGACTGCTCGAAAAGTCGCTGGAATGCGCGGGAAATCTAAGATCTCTGGGTGGGATACTGCCAGCGGCCACTCGCGACTGCTCGAGCGTCCTCGGGCAGTCCCGCGACTATTCGCGCAGTCGCCCGGCTTCGTTTATGGTATTCGCTGGAATTCCCGCGGATCCGCGGGCATCCGCGCGCCTCATTGGAGTTTCTCATGCAATAATAAGTCTTATTCTAATGAAAATAAATTTAAAATTCATTGACACTGACATGACATTGACATGACACTGAAACTGCGCTCCGCTACGCCGCCCTTCGCCGCTCTTCCGGTGTGAATTGAGCCTAATTCATGAGCCACTACGAGTATGGAATCAATTCACAGTAAACGCTACGGTGATATCGTATTAATTGTCAAGGGAAATCGTAATTATTTTTGCTTTGAAAAGGTTCTATGGTGGCTCATGAATTAAAGTCCTTGTACGTTCGCACACCTGCATGATAGCAACCTGACACTATTGTATATCTTCACTTAGAACCTAAAGAAATGCGGAATGAGACGTAGTCATGGTTATTTATGTAGCGTTTAGTGTCTGCCCCATTTGGAAATAAAGGCTTGACTTATGTATGAATGGATGTATTGTCAATATAAACAAAGCCATAATACATGCAACACCGCACACACTCAAGCTGTCACGCCACTACTGAACACACACAACATAAACCATAACATAAACACAACACTGAATGAAGTCATTCAAAAAAATCATAAACACCTGGATAACAAGCAGCAGATAGTTGATGCTGACGTCCAACATGACAACAGGGATGCCGAGGCTGATGGGGATGTTCTGGCTCGTGGTGAACCTTGGCTGCTGGAAGAGGACGCTGGCGTGCCACCGGTACAAGGTCTGCAGAGACTTGGAAGGTTTCTCTGTGAAATCACACGGAATTTTGTATCCTATGCAAGTACAGAATCGTGTGCCCTAGGCGAGTACAGAATCTTGTTCTCTTGGTAAGTCCAGAATCTTGCTCCCTAGGCAAATGTAGAATTTTCTTCCCTAGGCAAGTACAGCATATTGGACTCTAGACAAGCACAGATTCTTGTTCCCTAGGCTAGTGCAGAATCTTGTTCCCTAGGCTAGTGTAGAATCTTGTTCCCTAGGCTAGTACAAAATTTTGTTTCCTAGGCAGGTACAAAATCTTAACGCAGTCGCTGCCATTTACGGTTATAGAGGGTATAACAAACCCCTTCGGCAATGACTCACCGGGGTACATATAAACAGTTATAGAAGCTTCCAATATACATAAATGAAAACCAGCCAAGTGCGAGTCGGACTCGAGGTCCTCAGGAGACGCAATAGAACAGACAATTTCTGACTTTGAATACGTAGGCAATAATTAATAACCCAGTATTTTAATGAAGGTGAATCAAATTACTTACCAATTTTGTTGCACAAAGCCACTTTTGCAGTCAAGTGGAACTGCAGTCGATTACAGATGCACTCAGTTTGGTATGAAGCCAGACAAACTAACCACAGAGAATATATCAGCTTGAACTCTCGCCAGACTATGTAATACACTATGAGACTGTCCTGAAAAAGACAAGGAATTGTTTGAAAAAAACTGCACTCAGGGCTTATTAAAAGCGGAAAGAAGTGGATAAATATAGAAGCCATAGTACATATATGTATACACATAACTCTCAAATAAGGTGGGAAGAGTATACGAAACGTTACATACTAAACGACGATGATAGAGATTGTTGTACGTTTGGCTTTTAGTGCAATTTTAGGATTAAAATTAGATGAATAATGTTATTACCGTCCGATTACAATCCTGTCAATCTGTTTTTTAGTCTCATCAAACAGGAAAAGCTACTGAAATATATCAAAAACATTAAGCGTAAAGTTTTACCTACCTCGTTCGTATTAAGAATCACAATAATGAACCCATAGATAATAGTTGTCAGTAAAGTGACAAACCACATGAGTTGAATCTGTAAAGAAATTACAAAAAGCCATTACATCCAAAGGCTTTTAAAATATTATAAAAAGAGAAAGAAGAAAGGGAAGACTTAATAAAATATAACATAACTACTTACCCCAAATTGAAACCCTTCGTTGAAATACGACGTAGCTATCAAAATATGCCTGTAGACGGATGATCCGTGAAAAGCATTGGCTTTTACCAGCTTAGACATTCTAATATTGATGACATTGATGAATAAAGAAATAAAAGACAACTCAGCATCGTGAGCAGCAGCTCCCAAGCAGAAGATCATCAGACTACCAGGTTTAGCAGTCAGAAGAATCATTCCACAAAAATCAATGATGATAGACGCAGCTGTGGTTATAGTAGCAATATTAGCCTTGCTGCTAATATCTTTGACATAATCGTCATCTAAACCAAATTTGAGGTCTAATTTTTCCAAAGCAGTGTAATGCTTGGTGAATCGCGCAGAAACTGTCAAACCGAGTAATTCAAGTGTAAATAACATTTGAAAAGCGAATAAGCTATAGCTGATCTTGTCGTCGGAGAAATGGTCGTAGAAAATGACGCTGATGATAGAAACGAAGACGCAGAAGTAAATGAAGTTGCAAATGGTCTTCAATAGTTGATCACGTATGAGGTAAGAGCGGTTGATGCACAAGAAAGTTTCGAGGACTATGAGATTCCTAAAGAAATCTACGGTTTTTGTTGCAGCCATTTTTTAACGAACGTTAAGAGTAGTTTACGGACGGGGTTTTGAATTTATTTGAACAGAATGATTCATATAGAGTTTTGAGTAATGAAAAAAGAATTGGAAACAAAATCGGTGGTAAATTGGACTGTTATTCCCTATCCACTATTAAGTTTTACCATTAAAGTATCGAGGGATTGGTTAATGGACATCATTACGTCGTACGCATAAGCTAAAAGGTTAGTGTTGTTTTTCTAAAAACAAAACAATCAAAATTAAATTTAGATAATTTCCGAACCCGTGGTAATGATCTAAATTCCTTTCTTCTATCATACTCTCGATATGTATGCGATATAATGTATACTATAAAATCTCTAGCTTTAATAGTTTATGCTGTGTTGTGTGCAAGGAAGCCATGATGCTGTATGGTAAGCACAAGATAATTTTATAAAAGTAATAATAATTTTAGATTAAAAGTAACAATAATAATGCTAGAAGTGGCCACGGAACCGAAAACAGTCATGTTTTGTCTATGTAGTGATTCGTGTGCTCTGCCTACCCAATTTAGGAATACAGGCGTGATGTATCTAAGTATTTTTTTTTTTAGCTGACTACGCGAGACAAAGTAGTTAGACGCAAGATCATTTGAAAGATAACATTTTTAGCAAATAATGTAATAATATACACATCCTCTATATTGCGTTGCGCAGTCGAAAAAAATTAAACAAAACCCGAACGAATTCAAAACACGTCTACATTTCAAACTTACAACATAACCATCGTAATAAGCAACTCAATTATTCCAAGTATCGGATTTGCAAGTGCTTCACTAAATTAACTCAAAGCCCATGCAAAGCTAATTAAATTTGTACTGATCATTTGGAAGTTCGACTCCGCATAACCTTCAGTGGCAAGCTCTCCGCGGGTCGTAAAAGTTCAGCAACTTCCTAACAGATGGCGCGTTGTTTTACCAATGTTTTATCATTTCTGGCTTTTTGCGGGTGAGGGCTGAGTGAAGCGGCTGTTCAAGCGATTTTGCTTTTTATTTTTTGACGCGAAAATGGGGTTTTATAAGTTTGAATAATGTCTTTATAATTAAATATACGTATATAACTCTTGCATTAAATCGAGTTATCCATATTTTTATTATGGGTGAGTCTCATGCTCAAAGTTAGATTATTAATTTCAATCTCTCAGATTATTAATGTTAGAAACTAAAACTACTATGTGCGTGATGTATTTACCCGTGTGGTGTCGGGTTTAGAATAACATCTCTACATTAATCCCGTGGATGTCGTAAGAGGCGACTAAGGAAATAAGGTTAAGGTATATTTTAAGTCATAGGCTAGCAACCTGTCACTATTATACCTGACAATTACTGTGAACTTAAAAAAATGTATTATTTGTTTTTCAGTGAGTCAATGTAATCCTTACAATCCTTACTAATCCTTACTAATTATTATAAATCGGAAAGTATTAAGAAGAGTTTGTTTGTTTGTTCCGCTTTCACTAACTACTGAACCGATTGCTTTGAAATTTTGCAGACGTAAAGTTAGAAGTCCGGATACTTTTTATCCCGGAAAAATTGATGGTCCTGAGGGAATGTTCGCTTTATACCGCAAGATAACCGAATTTCACGCGGGCGAAGCTGTGGGCGGAAAGCTAGTAATTTATACATTGTGTTAGTAATTTATAAACTGTATTGTTGCAAAAAACATATTTTATCATCGCGTATTTTTAATGAGTGTACCATCTGGTTACCCTGACATTGCTAAACATGGCACTGGATTTTTGAATTCATGTGCTCTGCCTACCCCTCTTGGGATTACAGGCGTGAGAATATGTATGTATGTATGTAAGTGAGTGTACTAATATCTTTTTTAGAGCAGAAAACATAAAACAGGTCACTATGGAATAACGTTTCTGTAGCGTTCAGCTCTACACACAGATTTTACACCTGTCCCCGTCTAACCACAAGATCCAAAAAAAGACGAGTAAAACTCACAGACGACTCAAGCCCTCCGCACCCGCTGCCCGCTCCGCTACCCTCTCCGCCTGAGCAGTGTACCCCCGCCGCAAAAGGGCGGTTCTTCTCTTGTCTGCGAAGTTAGATCGTATTTGTTTAGTTTTATCTGCAGTGTACACGCCACGGTGGGAATATGATATCAAACGGAACACCTATCGTATTATTTGCCTTTTCTCACGTAATTGCCAGCGGTAGATTTATTGGCATACCTAGGTTTATATAAAAAAATGTGATGGAATCTTTTTACCGTAAAATAGAAAACGAGTAAATGGGGACTACCTTGTTTTTTTAATATCGACAAAATAGAGATGTGACAAGTCTGCAATGTAGTTGTGTGCGTACGTAAAAAAACGACCGTTCTACCTTCGAAGGGTTTCGCACCAAAAACTGTAAAAATATCATTTTTTGTATGGGTAAACAACTAAATATTCTGTTAATATTTCAAGCATCTACAAAACGTAACGTCTACCGTAAATAAATATTCTTGCTTATTGGATTATTTTGTAGTACAACTAACTTACAAAAATTTTCACTGTACATATTTAATTTATGCTTAGCTTTTAATAGTAGAAGCATATCACTATTGAATTGCAAGAACAGATAACACCGGCCATGCCATTTTGTATCTGAGAGTAAAAAATAGACTACGAATATTATGTAGTATCTCTTTCGATTTTGTCTAATAAGAGAGGGACAAAACGAAAAGCTAATAAGATATTTGCGCTAGCTATGCTAAGACAGATATTTTAAACAGAACTGTTAAATATTCCTCTCGCGTCGTATGAAGAGCGTCTTTTTCAGCTATCTCGGTACAAGCACAGTGGATGATTTAACTGACAGTATGATCACAACAGGCGAAGTCACTAAAGAAAACTGTTTAGAAAAGGATATAAATTTCAGATCAGGACTTTTAGTTTGAATAGGAAAAAATAATAATATCAGCTTAAATGCCCTTACTTTTATTAAACTAAATTATTTATTATTCTTATTTATCCTTTTTAACTAGTTGTTTTCCGCACCTCCATCTGCGTATAATACGCAAGCATAAATCCCGCAGAAACTATACATTTTATCGATATTCATGTTATACGCTTTTAATAATCTCGACGTTTCTGCCGCATTACAGCAACCGTAATCACGAGTAGACTATTCCAACCAAAGAAAAGAAGTGTCCCGAAAATTCCATTCAAATTTTGCCACAGCCACATTCAATGTGTAGCATAAGAAATCGTACCACAATATAAAATTACTACTTCAGCAAACATTTTGACAAGCACTGAAACAAATGCCTATAACATGTCCACCATTAAAACGCCATTGATACCAAACAACTTATTACATTGTCATACTGTTACAATGACGTTATCTGCGACGTCACGCTAAAATTCTCAGCTTGAGAGACATTTGCATGACAAAGCGGGTCTGTTTATATGTCCGCCCGATCTTTGCTCTGCTCGCCTTCTAACCGATTCCGAAAATGGATGACGAAGTTTTTGCCTTGATTTTTCATGAATTTTAAAGGGGGACATTATAACAAAGGAATTCAAGTTGCTAGCGTCTTGTCTACTGATGTATAAGAGCAGGGAATGAGGGGAGAACTCTTATGGCGAAACTCCTCTTACACGCGTAGGATGGGCGTTACTGCTCCTATACTAGACACCAATAGGTACTTAAAAGATGGTAAACAACCTTGACGTGTCTTTTTATTTAAACATACACTTTATAAATCAAAATCTTTACATTTTACAATTTAGGTATGAAAAAATCATTTACTTTCATAATTGAATTGTATATTGTAACGATTTTCATTTTTAGACTGTGTATTTCAATAAAAAGACATGTCAAGATTGTTTACCATCTTTTAAGTACCTATTGGTCTCTAGTATAGGTCTTGATGCTATCCTGGTACCTTCTGACTCAAGCTAGTGCAGTCTGGGCCGGAGGAGCGTCTTTGATTGAATCTTCGGGATCCCACGGCGCCTACCAATCGGGTAAGGAGACGCTGGAGTGGTTTTAGTGGTTATGTTTCCCCCTCTCCTTACAAAGGAAGTCTCCGTCTCTGAAAGAGGACGAGGGAAAGAGTCACACATAACTCCTGGGGCTCCCCAAGGCCAGGAGTATGCGTAATGCTTCGCGCCTTTAACAAAAAAAATCTTCTGTTTTGGGCATGAGTATTCCGGGTTGTCTCTTGGACGCGTTGGAAGGGAGAAGAGAAGATGCCGATCTTGCCAGGAATGCAGCGCTGCGGACACAGCGCAGCACCCACTTGAACCTGTACTCGTGCTGATCAGAAGCGCCGCACTCTGGTGACCTGTCGCTCCTAGCTCTATTGTCTACGCCTTGTGTTAGGAGTGAGAGGTCCATAGACATGGTGCTGGAGGAAGGAGGTGGAAGAGCGAGTAGGATCCCCTCGCGCCTCCCTTGCGATACCAATACACCGTTGCCGTATCCCTTTCTTTCTCCTGGTAAGTATAAGAAAATCTCCAATGCAAGTCACATTTGAACTATCGACCTTGCATAGCGTCCACCTCCACTCCATTTTACTCGCTTTTTAAACCTTGACAGCAACGCTAAACTTCCGCAATACATTGTTCGCAGTCAGCGCCAGCTTTGTGACAACTAAAGTGCGCTTACACACGAACACAAATTCATACCGCAACTTTTAACAAAACGCTTTAACTGCTGCCGTTTGCTCGGTAGTTTTGTTAAACGAGACTTTGATGTTGTCCGTTTCAGGCCGAGCCGTGAACGGACGACGAAACCGGAACGTGTAGACGAGACTTGTGAAATGGTTTGATTTGACTTGTATAGTCATTGTGAAGTGTTTGTTTGTTATGATTTATTCTAGTCAGGCATCAAAATGCAACATTTACCATACAATAACTCACTTTCACATCCCCAAACTTTCTTCCATTCGTTAATTCTCATTCCCGCTCTCTTCCAAACTAATCTTCCCAAGCACACGCTCTGTAACTAAATTATACAAACTAAAATAAATATCTATAGTTTCCCAGTTCTTCGGATTAAAATTCAAAATTTTAATCAACTGACGGACCAGGTGTCAAATACATATTTACGGAAGAAGCAAGTATATAATAGCGGCGCCGCTCAACGTGGAACCCACGACAAGTAACATTACACACGAATTCACTTGACACTAACTGATGGTCGCTAACCTAAAAGCGACCCGTGTTGCCATAAACAAAAGTTGAAGTTGAAGTTGACACTGACTGGACATTAGTCCAGCTACCATTAGGTAGCTACAATCTTTATTTAATTAATCCTGTCGTTTCTAATTCTGTTCCTAAAAGTGTACCTTACTGATGCAGCAACTCATGCTGAACGAATGCCCATTTTTCTGTTATCTTGCATCAACAACACGTTTTGTAATTTCTGTATGGTTTGGGGACCTTAGAAACACATTATCTATTTCTTTTTTTCTTCCATTCATTATTCTCAGCTGCTCACAGTACTCCATTCGTTTCTAAAGACCAAGAGCCGTAAGAGATGGAAGACAATGACGCATCACTCCTTTAATTTTGCCAAGTAAATAATAATCAGTCAAAGTTGAAGAGGACCCTCGGACGAAGAAGGTCTTTAGTTGACCCACGATCATTCTAAGCTTGCCAGATTTGACTACAGACGAGCAAATATTGTGACTAGTGAAATCGAACAAGATCTTGTGAAAACAAGTGCCTAGTCTAACGTACCTTAGCCAAATATTTGTCAGTAGAAATCCCAGTTTCTGAATACTCAAATTCGGTTTTAGCCGAAACCCATTTCATCTCTCTATCACGCCCCTAACCCGCTAAGTCGTCAGTTTGCGTGGTAGTTCGAACTTGTAAAATGGTCAGCGTCAAGACCCAATTCGAGCAACGTGGGAGCGTTACCAAATTATTCGGCGAAAACAGCCGAAACTTTGTTGGAGTGTGTGGTTTGATACAACTTCGTGTACTAAATGATAGTGATGGGCGAAAGAGAAACAATCGAATGTCTGCTTTAACTGTTGCTGTTGATAGAATTAGCTTGACTGACCAGGATAGTAAAATAAAGCGGCCAAGTGCGAGTCGGACTCGCGCACGAAGGGTTCCGTACCAAAAACTGCAAAAAATCAGAATTTTTGTATGGGAGCCTATAGAGCCTAGGAATACTAATTTGATTTTAATTTAATTATTTCTTTTTAAAGTAGATATTTAATTAAATATTCTGTGAGCATTTCAAGTATTTAGCTGTTACAGTTATT
>BHDV01071742.1:353920-374330 GCA_005406045.1 Adoxophyes honmai
TAGTAAGTTTAAAATTATTAAAAAAAAAATATTATGTGATGTAACTAAAAATTTATAGTTTTCGTAATTTTTCCTTTATCTATGCCATAAGACGTTGCTTCGTACCTAATTTCAAGATTCTGAGTTCACGGGAAGTACCCTGTAGGTTTTGATTCCCTTGCAAGTGTCGAAAATTTGCGGCATAAACGGCTGTATCTTTTGATTACGTTAGTTTAGAAGTTTGATTTTTTCACAGCTTCAAGGGACAGTAGACCTGAGTAATTGATATAAAATTTCAGCTTCATACCTCCACGCGTTCCTGAGAAAAAGGGTCTTGACAGACGGACGGACGGACGGACGGACGGACAGACGGACAACAAAGTGATCCTATAAGGGTTCCGTTTTTTCCTTTTGAGGTACGGAACCCTAAAAATAACATCAAATATTATTAGCAAATATAGCGTAAGTATATTGTAAATGTAAAGAAAACTCGCCAAGTATAAACAAAACAGCAACAGAGGTAAAACAACAAACCCAACGAGTAAGAAAAAATAAACAATGTTTACATTAACGAACCTAAATATAAAAGTTATTGACAAATCTATAAGATATTTGATATTCCTGTCATTGTTTGATGTTCGGGATTATTTACTCTACGTGTGTATTTATTTGACAACGATTATTGCTTATTTACTGAGCTAACAATTATTGTTTAAGTGTGAGTTTTTTGTATAAACGGCTATGCTAGTGTACGTTGTTTGTATAAAGTACTGTGCTAATTTTCTTGTGGCGTATTTTTCTTGACGATCATGATCTTTATGAAGCACTGGTAGTCTCAAACAAAAGGCGTGCATAATAGCCCCTAACGGCCTACATTTTTAGGGTTCCGTACTCAAAGGGTGAAAGCGGGACCCTATTACTGAGACTTCGCTGACCGTCCGTCCGTCTGTCACCAGGCTGTATCTCACGAACCGTGCTAGCTAGACTTGAAATTGTCACAGATGGATTACCATTGCCGCTATAGTGACAATTACTAAAAATAAAATATATTAAGTATTTACGGGGGCTAGCACACAACAACATGATTTTTTGGTGTTTTTGGGTCGATATAAGTAACGGTAACTGGTAGACTGGTAAGTGGTGGTGGACGCTTGAAATAATCACAAAACATTTAGTTCTATATCTACTTTAAGCAAGTAAGTAAAACTCTTTATTGTACAAACATAATGAATTACGTAAAGACAAGTCACAAATAAAAATTTTAGAGTACAAAGTTGGACTTATTCCAAAAAGTGATCTCTGCCAGCCAACCTTTGAGTAGTAGAGAGAAGCAGTAATAGCGCTAACGAGTAAAACGAAAATTGATGAGATTAAAACTGAGTCCTCGGGACTATTTAAGCTTGAAGGATTGTCTTCAAAAGAACTTCTCAATCGCTAGCCTTTTTTGCCAACTGTATTTCATTGTCATCCACCCTAGATTAAGTGCACCAGATTTCAAGTCAATCAGACCAACCGTTGAAGAGTTCCCTCCATCGGAGAAATCCCGGCTGGGCCACCAGAAGTCCACTACCGGAATATTGTATTGTCATCCAAGTTACGTAGGTATACAAACTTTCAGCTTAATCGGTCTATACATACATACAAAAAGTAAAGTTAAATAAAAGCTTGTAAAGAAGGAATCTATATCGACTAAAATAATCTCCATTCTGAACAATCGATCCATCGATGCATTCCACTGCAATTCGCATCGGTCCCAGACTTGCCATGAGCTCTGAAGTTGGGCAATTTTATAATCGACCCAGTTAGCTCAAGAGTGCAGTCTACCACATGTAGGGGCAATTTGTATGCTAATAACAGGCAATAGCACTTGGAACCGCCGTTGTTTGGTATGCTCTAGTTTAGAAGCGGTGGCGGTGAGATATTTGGAAAGTTTTGTTAGCCCGGATAACAACACGCGGGAGATATAAAGCTGCATTTGTTTTTAATCGTTTTACAGGCTTTGATACAAGCATTTTCGATAAAAAATAGTATCGACTGTGTTCTTTTAATTCTGAGTAGGAAAAACTTTACAATGTAACATTTTCTATTTGTAAAAAAAAAGTGTTAGATATACTTATTTCTAAAATGAAAGAGAGAGATAAATAAGAAACTATGTACTAACTTAATTCTTTTTTGTTTTCTGTAAATATATTGGTGAAATAAGTTAAAAACCCTTTAAAGACACTACAAAAAAAAACAAGTTTTGACTCATACGGTTCTACGAAACTGAAAATTTTCGGCTGTATAAACATGTCACATAAAACTAACCTTTAAACTAAACTATCCAGTTTCAATAACTTTTACTCTTTACCGGTCTATACTCTGTTTATTTTAATATTTGAAATAAGCGGATTTTTTTTTTAGAAAAATAGAAATGAATAATGCAGTAGGTACCTAACATTTATTTTTGTTTGTAATTAGTTTATATTTTGTGTGAAGATTTTGATCATTGAAATTAAAACCTTAAAATAAACGGAGTAAAGTTTACTAGACTATACATTTATATGCTTACACTGAACGCCATAGTGACGCTGCATTGTTTCACAATTACGTCTATTGTGATGGAGTTATACGATGGATAAGAGAACAATTGGTTTGACTACACGCTCGTAACTTGCACCAAGTACCTAACTGCAATATAAACTTTGTTCAATCGGCCGACGTATATCACAAGTGAATTACAGTCGCGATATCGAAAAATTATGTCACATTTCAATGCTCTTTGTAGTAAATGCTATTTTCGTTTGTTTCAAATATAAAGTTCGCGTATGAAAATTTTGCTAGTAACGCACATACGATACAATCAAGACTGTATTTATTTCGTTTTTGGTGCTTGTAACATTGAACATTAAAGTACCATGAGATTCAATCATGTTGAAAACTTGATTTAATAAACGTGAGTTATCCGTAAAATTTTCAACTTTGGTGTTTGTTGTTATAGCGGCAACCAAAATTCATAATTTGTGAAAAAATTAACTGTCTAACTATCACAGTTTTTAGATACAGCCTGGTAACAGACAAACGCACAGACATTTACTAGTAACGGAATCCCGTTTATGCCTTTTGGGCACGGGACCCTAAAAAGTCAGCTGAGACCATAAATAACGTGCCGCAAAAAACCAATAACACAATGTCGCTAAAACCATGTACATCGTATGTACAAGGATAATACCCCGAAAGTTCGTACCTAGCCACTTCTCCCATATTGGACCCATAAATTTGGCCCACTGTATGTTGAGTAGGTATTTACTTGGCGATGGCCATAGATCAAGTGGCCCGACCAATTTCTTGACCGAAAAATTTATAACTCCCCTCCTAAATTTACGAGGGGACATTCTGATGTCTGCCTACATCCGTCACTAGACGGGTGAGTGATTTTTTCGGCGGGGTGAAACAAAGTGTTCTTTCTGTACTTATTTAATAACTAGCTTTCCGCCCGCGGCTTCGCCCGCGTGGAACTCGGTTATATTGCGGTATAAAGCACAACACTATAAGAAAACTTCTCGTTTCAAACGACACACAGCGCCATCGATCTATCATCTATCGATCGATATCGATCTATCATCGATCGATATCGATCTATCAAGCAAATTATATTTTTGTTTTCGCTCGGGAACATCATTTTTTTCCGGGATAAAAAGTACCCTATTATTTAATCCGGACTTCTATCTTTATGTCTGCAAAATTTCAAAGCAATCGCTTCAGTAGTTACTGCGTGAAAGCGGAACAAACAAACAAACAAACAAACTCACTTAAGGATTGTACAAACACAAAAGGGTTAATGTTGGTTGCTTACATACATCACGCCTGCAAAAACAAATGGGGTAGGCAGAGCACACGAAACGTCTATGTAGACAAAATCATGGCTATTTCACGTCTCGTGGCGACTTCTGGCGTATTTTTTTAGGAAAGACATACACACATACAATACATCACGCCTGTATTCCGAAATGGGGTAGGCAGAGCACAGTCTACATACCATAACATTCACGTTTCGTGGTCATTTTTACCATTTTTTTAGGTTTCTTAGTTGGCAGGTATAATAGTGCAGGTAATTTATTGACATATTATGTGAATTATTATCCAAAATGTGACGATAAGTGTCAAGTAAGAAAAATCTACGCGGATGAAGTCGCCGGCAGTTAGTATCAAAACAAAGATCTTCAACTCGTTAAAGATCTTCGCACTCTTCTTTATAAAACTATCCATAATATCGGAAGGTAATTCTCCTTTATAAAACTATCCATAATATCGGAAGGTATTCTTCTTTATTAAAACTATCCAGTCTATCCACAATTAAAACACTCAAGCCGGGAATCAACACTCGTGTGGCGAGGGCTGTTATACCCGTCCTGTGGCGACGCAAACACTCAAGAACACTTGCCGAGGGTATGTTACACCGAAGTGTAATGGAAACTTGGAAGCGGTTGCTCAAACGTTAGAACTGACTCGTTCGTTCGGTCTCTAAACCACCGTACAAGAGTTACAAGAAATGTTAAAACTGTTACAGTACGTGATGACATAAGAGAACCGAAAAATAGACCTTTGCTTAGCATGAGTTGGTGCATCAGTAAGGTGCAGCAACGTTGGTTATCAGCGAGAAAACCAGATTTACGCTGAATTTAAACATAATATGAACAATAACATACATACATACAATCACGCCTGTGTTCCCAAATGGGGTAGGCAGAGCCCACGAAATGTGACATAGACAAAAGCATTATTATGACTAGGTATAATGACGCTTCATAGCCACTTATAGCATAGTTTTAGGTTTGCAAAGGTGGAAGAGGTAGAATTTTGTCAGGTTTCTAGCCTGTCGCCTAAATTATATCTATGTATGTATGAACCTTTGTTTATATGTTTACAAATCTTGCAAGGAAGATTTGAACCACTTCCAATAAGCCGATTGAGCTGAAACTTGGTATACATACGTAACTTGGATGACAATATAATATTCCGGTAATAGACGTCTGGTGGCCTAGCCGGGACTGTCTCCGATGGAGGGAACTCTTCAACGGTTGACCTGATTGACTTGAAATCTGGTGCACATAATCTAGGGTATTTACAATGAAGTACAGTTGGCAAAAAAAGCTTGTATCGAAAATGAAATTTTTATTGGTAAGTTTAATTTCAATATAATTTCAAATATTGACGACAAATTACAGAACGGTGTGTAACTCAGCCTCCGCGAAAGACCGCAGTTCCCGGAAATAAAACACGGATCCGTAATTGGATGCCCTCTACAAACAGCTGATAGATTTACAATAGAATGCGATCGGTGCGCACACAGGGCTAACACAGCTACTTGGATAGACAGGGGTTGGTCAATTTTAGGCAACAGGGTAGCAACCTGTCACTAGCCTGCCAATTTAAAAACCCAGAAAATGGGAATACAGGCGTGGTGATATTTATTTATTTTTCACTTCTCATGCTCGTAAAGTGTTTCTTTAGTCTCTACATAGCGGGCCTAAAACTCTTTTTTAAGCTCTAGGGGCTAAAGTATTTTTTTTTAATTTCCCTTAGAAACGCCTTAAACAGCCTTTCACCGTGTTTGGGAATGTAGGATTATCTATATAACTTGAAAAACAATTTTTAAGCTTATTATTATTACACTATGCATAATAATGTATTAATACTTATTATAATTAAATAAATTAATATGCGTAATCAATAATCGTGTTTTGCGAAATTTAATAACTTTTTAAAGTTTTTTTGGCATAGTGACAATTACCGCCATTTTTATAGACGTAGAAATAACCTCAAAAAGACAATGAGGCAATTTTTACGTCTCAATTATAATAAGTATTAATACATTTTATTATGCATAGTGTAATCATAATAAGATTAAAAATTTGTTTTCAAGTTAAAATCTTTTGGCTAAATATGCAAGCATTCAAAGCGTCACTTCATAAATTATTATTATTATTTTTTTAATTTCTTTGGTTAGATTAAAACATATTTGTACATAGGAAGCTTTGTTATAATAAATATTGTATTTTTTTATTTAACAGAACGTCGTTTTTTTCCTCGCATTCAAAGTGAAAAGTAGAACCATAATGACTTGTTTTAGTCCCTTGTTGAACAATCTACTATTACGAACCATCCCGCGTTAAATTCGATATCGTTACAATAATTACGTTCCAATTTCAAACTTCGATGGAAAAAATAAAATGAAATTATTTCAAATTTGGAATACGTTGTCGACGCGGCTGTCTGTGCGAGCTTGTGACGCCCACAATATTGTTTATGCCGCTTTGCAGTGCTACGCGGTTGACGAAAAGCCGAAGTACAAAAGACTGGGCAAAATTTTACAATTTTTGAAAATAAATTACATGAAAATTTGCGGGAAAAACCTTACAGGGGTTTTAGGACACGTTTACCCGACCACTTTCCCGTGTTGTGTCGGGTTAGAATAGCACCTCCCACTCTCTACCCATGGGTGTCGTAAGAGTCGACTCTGGGAAAGGGTTAGTGTATTGTGGGTGATGGGCTAGCAACCTGTCACTGCAATATCACGTTTGACCATCTGGTTACCCTGAAATAGCTAAACGTGACAATGAATTTTTGAATTCACGTGCTCTGCCTACCCCTCTTGGGAATACAGGCGTGAGAATATGTATGTATGTATGTATGTTACCCGACCACTGGTTAAAATATTCACGGTCAATATCCGGCCACCCTGTATAAACATAAATATACTGTACAGACAAACTAGACGCGATAATGACGCGAGCACAGCTCTATCCGCCAATGTTTCTTTTACGAGCGATTTTTATGTTCATAATAAAAAGGAGTATTTGCACCGCGTCCGCACTCAGGCCAGACAAGACAGAGACAAGATTTAGAAACTGAACATAACATAACATAACATACAATCACGCCTATGTCCCCAAATGGGGTTAGCAGAGCACACGTGTAAACCACTTTTCAGACGGTTAAACCTTTTGACGGTTCCTTCTCTTTATATCTTCGAAGTATGTAATTTTGTCAAAACATATCCAAACTATTTTAAACAAAAAAGCCAGTGTTGTCATTTTAATACTCGATACCCGGAACGCTTAGTATATCCAAAAACAAATACACATTTGTGTCGCAGAAACTGCTTCCCAATGGCCATAAATATATGTCGGAGATGAAGAGAGACGATGAAGATGATAAGGCGTGTGTCGATGTCGAGCGGCGATGCAGGAGACCGATTCTTCGTAAACCATGACACTCATCCATGACTTAGTTGGAATGAAAAGTCAATTTAGTAAACACTCACGTTTTAATCAAACTAATTTAAAGAGAATACAATAATCACAAGCAATAGAAATTAGATCGGACTACAAGACGCAAACAGAACGCGATGAATTTGGAATAAGGGGCACAACTGCACAGTTCCGCATTCCAACCAGAAGTCCTCCTCGACCGTTACTCGTACCGCTTTTTAAAGTGAAAAGCAGGTAGTTGGTATTGCCAACACTACATGTTGGTTTTCCTCAACAAAACCTGTGTTGCCAGCCTCATTCCGAAAACATCCAAATCTGTTAAGATTTGACGTTCCGTTTAACGTTTAACGTTTAACGATCCACGACACGGTCATCTTGATACGTCACACATCCCCGTATGATATTCCGGCGTTGACCGGACTTGGCGCGTTTCTCCCGTGGCGATCCGCAGCGCTGCTGAGGGTAGATAATTCTCAGCCGTTACGTTTCTTCATTGAGGGTAATTGTCAGTCTCTCTTATCAACAATGTCTTGACTTCACCCAAGCTGTCTGCATCGCATTGCTAATTACATTGAAAGTAGCTAGATGGCGCTACTAACTCGCAGTAACAATCAACACTGACAAGTACAGCCGTAAACCGATAGATGGCGCTATAACTCCATTAGTTTGTAGAAAATCACGTAGACTCAACACCGAATGCGTAGTTCAAACTTCAGCCGCGAGATGGCGTGACTGGATATGCGACATATTAACAAATTGCCAAAAAATATAGCAGAGCTACCCCAAAATAAATTCAAAGTTAAACTATTTGAATGGCTTAAAGAAAAAACCTTTTATTCAATAAAAGAATACTTAGGAAAAATGTAAAACTTGAAAATATGATAAATTTAATATACATAAATCAATAGTAAATAAAAGCATGAGCATTAACCTTTTTGTTACAATAAATAATGTCTAAAATCAGTAATTTTAACAATAAACGAATACACATTTTGCATGCCAACTTATTTGGTTAGACGTGTCATTGTACAATACAATATTTTCAATACCACTATATGTAATACCATGTCTAAAGCGAATAAATTTATTTCATTTCATTTCATTCATTTCATATTTCATATTTCATTTCACGAAACGTGACATAGACAGAACCTAGATTATGATTATTTCACGATTCGCAGCCACTTCTGGCATAGGTATGTTTAGGTTTGAAATAGATGGAATTATTATAGTAGTGACAGGGTGATAGCCTTTTGCATAATGCATACCCAAACCTTTTTCCTTAGTCGCCTCTTACGACATCCACGGAAGAAATGGAGAAGTATTATTCTATCCCGACTCCATACACAAACACACACAGAGAAACTGAAGATGGTGATATACCTTTTTTGTTACTGTGACTGTTGTTACAGTTCCAAAAAGTCACTGTGAATCACCGTGATTTTGTCATGGCTGATACTTTACGTCACGTTGCATCATCGGAAGTTATAGGTATATATTATACTACATAACGTCTGTATTCTCCCCCTGTATAAGAACTATACCTAAAAGAACAAATTCTTTATTCTATAGATGAAATCAAATATTCTTGCAACGAAACCATAAATTTTTACCTGCGCTATGAATTTTAAAATATCGATCTGTCGATGTTATTACCTATATCGTAGTCGTAAAAATGGTAGTTCTAAGATCTAGGGATGTTATAGTGGTTTTATCGGAACTGAAATCGAAATAGGGATTTTCACGTCTAACTTGACTTATTTAAGAACGTGCAGTGTCTTTAGAATATCATCACTCCATTTTCCGCGGATGTCTTGAGAGGCGACTCAGGAAAAAGGTCTAGGTATGTATGTATTAGACAACAGGCTAACAACCTGTTTCGTAAGAGAAGTGGCTGCATAGTGTGAAATAGCCATGGTTTTGTCTTTGTAACGTTTCCTGTGCTCTATCTGACCCGTTTGTGAATACAGGCGAGATTATTGAGTTATTTGTATGCATTTAATAAAAAAAAACCGGCGATCTGCGATCAAAAACCCATTTTTAAAGCGTCGGAACTGACATTAAACCTCCGATTTAGGTAAGTTTCGAAACCAATGTCCGACTTCCGATCAAAACCTCCGATTTATGTGTCGAAACCGATGTCAGAATCGGAGATGTGAAGTCAATCCCTGCGACATAATCGTAGCTAATCGGAGTTCGTAACATCACTACCAAGAACGACAGAACTCAAAATGACATGATATTATTTTGATCGTTATGAGGTTGTACTCGTATCTTCAAATAAAATCCGCTGAGACAGATAAGATTCTAGACTGGCGACTGTGAGCTGAAAGTGGTGTAGTTTAACAAGCTCTGCTAGCTGATACATACGTACATTACGCTAGTATTCTAAATAGGGTAGAGCTAACGAAATGTTAAATAGACAAAACAATGAAGATTCCACGCTACGAAGTCACTTTAAGCATAATTTAAGGTCTAAAAAAAAGATAAAAGACAGGTTAAGTGATAAGTTGCTACCGTGGGTGTAGGATTTAAATTAACATCTCTCAATTTCTTCAGTGGATAACGTTGTGACCAATGGTTTAAGGCAAGTTTTAGGCGACAGGCTAGCAACCTATCACTATACCTTTTTACTTAAAACCTAAAACATTATGCTAAGTGGCAACAGAACCTGATATAGTTATGGTTATGTATGTAGCCTCTTTGCAATCTTCACTGTCACTGTTATAACAGTAACAGTGAATTTAAGAGGTATACCTCTTCCTTCGTTTTTACACCTAAAATTTATGCTGCAAGTGGCGACGAAGCATGAAATAGTAGTCATAGTTTTGTCTGTCTCATTCCATATGCTCTACCTACCCCATTCGGGAACACAAGCGTTGAATTTTTTGCGTCACAGAAAAAACAAAACTAGACTGATTGTCTTCAAACTTAATGCAGTCAACTTCCTACAATTCCCATCACTAATTCCCTTCCTATTAGCGTCTTCATTCCCCTCATTTCTTCATCTGTTGTATTTATTATGCAGCAAACAAACATGGACGCCGTGGACATAACTCCGTTTATACTTCAATTCGCGATGGTTACGTGAGCCGCCCGCGGCATTTTAGCGGGCCAAAGATGAGAGAGGAGAGAATGGGGTTTTGTGATGAGGGATGTTTGTGCCTATGAGCCTCGAGGAGGCTTTTCAATTTTGATGATAATCGGACTTGTAAATTTGACGCCAATTTGTCTGTAAGTTGGCTGAGCTTAAATTATGTTAGATCGTTGTTTTAAATTAGTTTTGTTTTGAAATAACAGGGAAACTATACCAATCTTAAAACGTCATTGAAATAGTAATGTGCTACATCAGACCTCTTGATACGAAGTTCTATAGCATTCTAGACTTCACGACGTTAAAGTAGGTTTTCTTTGTACTGTGTTTAGTCTTTTTTATTTTAAGTAGGTCCCACTGAAAAAAAAAGCGTTGTGTTTTACAACTACACTATGCCAAGTGAAGCCAAATTTATGTTTTCAATATTTATTGATAAGTTGAGTAATTGTTTTTGTTTTTGTCATTGCGGATTGATTGCATACCATAAATGTTTTCTTTAGTCGTCCTTTATGACATGTAAGTTAAAGTAAATGTAGAGTCAAGAATAACACTCTAAACACACATAAATATCTGTTTCTCTCTTTTTAAAATTACTGTCGCTTCTATCGAAACCGTCCTTTTTGCTTAATCTTTGGCCTCTCTGGTCCGTTTCCATTTAGTATTCAGGCCCATTACTTTAATCCTGCGGAGGCTCGCAATAAGCATCACAAATTGAACTTTCTCTTGTTTGAGGTGATGAAAAGTGTTTTCACACTCTGGTTTATATCTTTATCTAGAATTTCTCGGGCGTTGCTGAACGCCCTTAATATTTTTAAAAGATAACAAAAACACAACACTATTCATTTTCTATGTACGGCCAGTGGTCAATTTTTTGTGGAAAAAAATCTTTAGTATTATAAAAAATACTTTTTGGGTAAACATTATGCTTGTATTTTCAAATGGCGTTGGTAGAGCACACATAATACTATTATTGTGATAAAACCAGTAGGTACGTCAAATAGTCCCGTTTCGCATAATTTTAGAGTAATGTTTGTCACCTTAAACATAATATCTTAATCTACTTCTCTTATTCTTAGTCACATCCCACGTCATGCACAGAAGCAAGAGAAAATTGTAAAATTTTAAGATGATGTAATTTTAAGTTTTACACTATATACTCCGTTTCACTATAACATTAGACAATTAATAGTGAAATTCTCACGTTTAAGTATTACGTTTAACCTTTGGATTTCTGAGTAAAAACCAAATTCTTTTCATTAAAAGTCTATTCTGCAAGGAAAGGGAGTATAGATAACATAAATTTTTAGACCGAAACTCAATAAACTATTGTACTTTAGTAAATATTTTAAAAACAAAACAACCCTTTCTCCTTTCGTAATTAGGCGCGAGTGTGGACCTCTATAAATTCGGCCAACCACTTAGCACATAGCCAATAGCAGTAAATAGTACCCAAGCTATTTGCACCTCAGCTACTCAGGCTTCCGTAACATATTATGTGTATGTATGTGTTAATGCTAAAGGAGGTATATTAGTGACAGGTTGCTAGCCTGTAACCGCACAAGACATTTTAGATTTTAAATTTGATAAAAGAGGTGTTATTCGATAACTGGTAGAGTACGAAGTATTTTTTTAGTGACATTTCATTTCACTTTTATACTATACATACACTAGATGTCCCGCGACTCCGTGCACATAGTTAGTAAATACAATAATTACGTAAATACTATCTTTTACCTGCGACTTCGTTCACGCTTAAAATGTTGAATTAAATACAATTCAGAATTTTACACTCTTAAATAAAAAAAATCGCTTTTTTTACACATTTTTCATGACAAAATGGGCACAAAACTTATCATACAAAATAGATTCACAAAAGGATCACCGAACTGTAAATAATAGTATTAAAATAAGTTCATAATTATAATAAAACAAAGCAGTTAGCAGGAAGAGATTCCTTTTGGGATATGTTCGCCTTTGTACTTATGTTCTGTTGTTGTCTGTTATTTTGTCATAATTATTTTGTACAATAAAGAGTTACATACATACATACAAATAATAGTACCTACTCGTACATCGATGTCAGTTTTCGATTACTTTACTTTCTTTCGAAAAGAAGAATATGTCGATATTTTTGGGTGTTCCCCTACCACGTAGACTTAACTTCAAAGATCCGTATAATATAAGAGTTGCCTGGAGCCGGCAATCGATTCGCTTTGATACCGCTGCCTTCATTAATCGTTCATATTCGCGAGTTACAATTGATCAGTTCAGTTATTGAAAGCTGTTCCATTTTCAACGGGTGTTCCATAAAGGTAAGTAGCTGCCGTAAGTTAAAAAAAAACCTTTTTATACACTTTAATATTCTGAATTGTGAGGTAAGGTCTATTATGGTATTATGATCCAATTATGAAATTATATAATGAAAACTAAATGAAAATAAAAACAAACAGCAACTAAAACTTACAAAAGATGCACACTACAAACCACCAATCCGTGTCGTGCCGGGCACAAGAATTCTGAAATTGCATGAAAAGTGATGGTCTGTGTCAACACTTAGTCACGTATTATTTTTGTCCCCACTTCTCCTTTCCTTGACATATTTATAGTTCTGTCAAAATATAATAACAGGAGCTTACATGCGCATCTGAGATTTTATTTTCACCACCCCGAAGCAACCTCAAATTAAAGTTAAATTCACAAAATTAGACCCCAAGTTCTCAGCAAACACATTTCTTTTTGTTTCAAAGTTACGAGTCAAAATACGCCAATCCATTTAGCCATACTCTTGATAGGTGCTCATTTGCCTTAACATTTTAAGTAAAATATTATAGTACATACATACATACATACATATTCTCATGCCTGTATTCCGATAAAGGGTACGCAGAGCACATGAATTCAAAAATCCAGTGCCACGTTTAGCAATTTCAGGGAAACCAGATGGTTAAACGTGATATTGCAGGGACAGGTTGCTAGCCCATCGCCCACAATACACTAACCCTTTCCCAGAGTCGACTCTTACGAATATAATTATGGAGTATTTCTTATCAGCCACTTACCACAGCGCAGCCCGCCATACGTCGTACCTATCAAAAGTTTAATTAAAGCGAACGAACAAGGTGTAATATTTCTCACTTGATATGGTATTAATCCCAATCCTGATATTGAGAACTGGATACTATATACTTTATGTCAATAATATCGCAGTATTTCATCTGCTTCTGTATTTGAGAAGTCAAGTAATTTTGAAGTATTTTTCTTTATGTGAAAAGACTTAAGAGACATCTCCTTCTATATGTTATGGCTCAGGACTGAAGCCTACAGAGAGAAAGAGAAGAGAAGTATTTATGCAAATGAACGTCGAAACTTCGTTAGTGGGATGTAAGGTACCATTTTGACTATAGAAGTTCTAATACTTGACGGTAGACGGAGCTAGGGCGCTACGCCACCCTTGAGACCGGAGGTTGGGGTGGAAAATTCTGAGCGAATATGTACCATATTACCATATTATGAGCGCTATCGCAAATGCCAGGTATCGGTAGGATTTTTTTTTCAGAACATCAAACGCTAGCTGTCAAACGGAACTCTCATCGACTACGCTATTATTAATACTGTCATTACGTAGGAATTAACAGCAAAGAAATGCAAATGAACCGAGAAAGCTGAATTTTCGATATGACGTAGAGAATGCCCAAAAAAGCTTAACTTGAAATTGTCGACCACGATTTCCTATGTGGGTTTTCCGCCATCTTGAAAAAAAGGTTAAGATTGGTTTTTTGACAATAACTCGGCTATCCGACGAGATACGATAATTCTGTCAAGAAGTTTTTTTTAGCTCTTTTTATGCTGTATAACTTATGCGTAAGACATTTTTGCTTTACACCTTTACCACACTTTACCTAACCTAAGACCACACGAAATAAATATGATTGTAACATTTAAATTATGTACCTACTATGTACGTTTATAGGTATCATTTTTCACTTTGTATAAAAACTAAACTGCCTCAAGAACTCTTGGCGTGTGAAAAATGGAAGCAAAATAGCGAGACAACGGCACTAATAATATTTTGTTTCGAGCTCGCCGCACAGCTTTATGAGGCGTGGTGATAGCCGCAGACGGCGCAAGCTCTATTTACCGTCACTGATATTCAATTCTTTGCCTAGCCCTTTCCCATTCAAAGTTGCGATCACACCAATGCATAAAAAACCGGCCAAGTGCGAGTTGGACTCGCGCACGAAGGGTTCCGTACCAAAAACAGCAAAAAAACACGTTTTTTCTATGGCCCCCCTTAATTGTTATTATAATTTGATTTTAGTATTTGTTGTCATAGCGGCAACAGAAACACATCATCTGTGAAAATTTCAACTCTCTAGCTGTCACGGTTTGTGAGATACAACCTGGTGAGTGGTGACGGACAGACAGACAGCGAAGTCTCAGTAATAGAGTCCCGTTTTTACTCTTTAGGTACCTAACCCTCAAAACGGTGACGGTACGGAGTCTCAGTGACGCGTCGTATCCGCATCGTTAATGAC
Organism: Adoxophyes honmai; assembly: GCA_005406045.1. Taxonomy (NCBI): domain Eukaryota; kingdom Metazoa; phylum Arthropoda; class Insecta; order Lepidoptera; family Tortricidae; genus Adoxophyes; species Adoxophyes honmai. The sequence continues at coordinate 368,782 of BHDV01071742.1, forward strand.
GCATGTCTCACACTGCTGCTCAAAATACGCAGCCGCGACGTTCCTCATACGGTAAACTTTTGACTTGAACCTGCGGAAGGGCGTTTGTGCACTACCATGAATTTTACGGTCCGGCTTTTTCATTAATGTCTCGTCTCGCTTGCTCTCCCATTAAATTGTATTGACGTGAGCGGGACGGCGCGACAGACCTTAAAAAACCGGACCGGAAAAACTGAAAATTCATGGTAGTGCACAAGCGCCCGAACCGTTGACAGTTTTTTAGCAGCGTGGCGTGGTTGCGTCAAAAACGGCGCGGGTACGCGTCCTTGCGATTCTATATTGTGACCGTTTTTAGCAGCGGTGTGGGGAGCGTGCGTCAAAAACGTTACGCATACGATGCGTCACTGCGATTCCGTATCATCATCGTTTATCAAGCATTGGTGTGGTCGCAACTTTAGATGATTAACACACTGCCACGCACCACGCAGCGTAGTGCTGGAATGCATGTTTTTACGTTACTTGTAAGTCTCCGTTTGTATAAAATACGCACATGCCCAACACAGAAAATGCATTCACGCGCGTTTATGCAGATCACGCGTCTACAAGCGAAGAAACTAGAATATGAGCGGTGACGCTCAAGTAACTCTTTACTAATTTCAGTTTGTAACTCTAGTTCTTTTTTAGTAGCCCCATGTATTGTGTGGAAGGCCTTCTAATCAAATGGTTGGATGGTTAAAATGATGATTGGTCCTTTAGTATATCTGTGATAGGTATCACTATCACAGAGCTTTTTATGTGTATGTTTCTGCACCGATATTCAATTGTTCGTAGTTTTTGTTTTCATCGAGAAGACTTGATGTTACGTCCCAATCTAACCTCAAAGTCATCTAAGTTAGACGCTGACAACACCATCCAAAGTTCGCCGTTCACTGTTCAACTAGAGTTCACAGACCTCCAACTTATTCTTATATTAAACCTTACACAGAGCACAGACACCCGGAGATGACAACTTGGTTCTTGGAATACTAGGTGAGTTATTGAGAAAAAGACAGGGTTTGATACAGACAAAAACAATATATGTATGTAACTCTTTATTATACAAAATAAACCTGACAAAATAATGTTGAAAATTACCGGATAACTCACGTTAAATAAATCGAGTTTAGCTCGACATGTTTCGGACTAATTCGTAGCGCTTCATCTAGGAACGAAACATGTCGAGCTAAACTCGATTTATTTAACGTGAGTTATCCGGTAATTTTCAACATGTGTGAGTCTCACGGTAGTTTAATGTATAATCTGACAAAATAACAAACAAAACAAAACATAAGTACATAGGCGAACATATCCCTTAAGATATCTCTTCCTGGTGACCTTCAAGCGATGACAATGTAATAATTGACCTAATCTAAAATAAAATTTGACCCAAACATCCAATAATTTCATAAAGTACATTACATTTTGTATTGGCAACTAATACGTGTTTATAGGTGCTTTCACTGTTATATTTTTCTTTTTCTTGAGTATCTGCTGCTATAAAACAGACTTTAAAATACATAGATAGTGATTTTAATGTGAAATGTTTCGTGTTGCAAAATAAATATAAATTTGGACTAATGGTGATACGAAACACCGTTGTAAATATGCTAGAAGTGGCCATGAAACGTGAAATCTTCATGGCTTTGTCCATGTAGCTTTTATTGTGCTCTGTCAACCCATCTCGCAACACAGGCCTAGTAAAAACGTTTTTGGAAGTATTGTTAAACCGTGTGGCGCCCGTGTGGTGCCGGGTTAGAATAGCACCTCCCCCTTTCTTCCCGTGGGTGTCGTAAGAGTCGACTCTGGGAAAGGGTTAGTGTATTGTGGGCGATAGGCTAGCAACCTGTCACTGCAATATCACGTTTAACCATCTGGTTACCCTGAATTAGCTAAACGTGGCACTGGATTTTTTGAATTCATGTGCTCTGCCTACCCCTCATGGGAAAACAGGCGTGAGAATATGTGAATATGTATGTGTGTTAAACCGTCTCCTATGTTATGTTCTCCTGGTCATCTCACCTTTGTAGCACAGAGTCAGCACTTCACACAGTTAACTGCAGGCAAGTCAACAAGCGGCAGCTCATTAACACGAGTCCTGACAGCTGAGGGCTGTTCTCAGACCAACGATCCAGACTGAACCTAGGGTTTTTGTTGTGAGGAAGTAGTTGCAACAGTTTTTTGACCATTTTTTGTCATTTACATCAGACATCACACTTGTATTTTCGAATGGGGAGGGCTGTGCACATGAAAGCTACATAGCTAGAACTATGACTATTTACTTCTAGCATGTTTTTTTATTATAACATACATACATGACGTCACGCCTCTTTCCCACAGGGGTGTTGGCAGACACTACTTTGTTCCATTTGCTACGATCCTGACATACCTCTTTTGCTTCATCCACATTCATTAGTCTCTTCATACATGCTCGTAGGTTTCGGGTACTCTTGACTTGACCTGTTTCTAAAAATTCCGCGATTTGGTCACGGAACGTCCTTTATTTAAATTTGGCAGATATTGTCTGTCGCCTAATATTACCTTAACCTGTTTCCCTATTCACCTTTTAGGATATCTACGAATCTATGCGAAAGAAAATAGACAGTTGTCAGCACACGGCAACGTCAATGCAACATCGACTCACAGCTGAGATTGAAACTTAAAAATTCCTGTTGTTGGTGTATTACTTTCTCATGCACATAAAAGTTACATAAAACAAGTTACAGGAATACAGGCGCAATGTATGTATGTATGTATGGTAATCAATCCGCAAGCGACGCTTTAGAAACCGCCAATCACGAAATATTTATTTTACGGATACGCAAATAAATGCAAATCGAGTTAATAAACACGAATCCAATAGTTGACAGAGTTAATTGAACTGGCAATAAAAGATAAAAGTACAGACGAAACTGTTGAAGTAACGCGCCGGATGAAAGATCACATTCATATTTTTGCGCCATTGGCCCTCTACCGAATAAAAATTTGAATAACCGTAGCACAGGATTTGTTCGCAATTTGAATTTCAAATGCTGTACCAGGAAAACGTAGTCCGTGAAAACAGTGAAAAATGTACCCCATCCAAATATAATTAACATAAAAAATGGTGAAAATAAACACTTATTTTAGAATCGGCACGAATTTTTATATTTTGGCTTTTCCGCCGGCCAATGGGATCGTTCTTGGCCATTATTACCTCATTTCGTATTTTTCCGGCCCTTTACAGTTTCGCTTTCGTGTTTTTAATTGGCTATTCAATTAAGAATCGGAATGAATATCGCGTCTTTTTAATGGGTCCCTATTCGCTTAGTTGAAATGCTTTTTGCCGGAATTACGCTGTCTGACATTAGCTTGACTGATCAAAATGAGGGAGTAATTAATGAAAGATGCACTTTAAAAGGAAAAAAAGGAGCTATTTCGACATAAATTAGGTGTTCCACTTGCTACGACACGACGTTTAATCTAATTAAGAGGGTTATCAAGTCAAGGAAAAGGACACGTGATAGCGTTATTCGATAGTGTTAAAGCATAATAATGTAATCAATAACGATTCTTTTTAATTAAAAGTTACATCTTTAGATCAAAATAAGCTACAAGCTAATAACTAGAGACCGGATTATATGCTATTGCATATAATATGCATAATATGCATATTATGCATTTGCATATTTTAGCCCATTTCGAGGGTAATTGCATATTTAGCGAAAAACTCGAATGATGATGCATATTTTGAGTATTTCGCACTATTTTTGGAAGGAAAATGGCTTAAAACTGCCGATTTAAATCGATAAATGTGGACTGGTGTTTATTAAATAAAAAATGTTTTCAATAAAATTGTTGATTCAGACACAACATTTTCAAGAAACCCCGGGGTCGATCCCAGATTACCAATATGTTTTTTTTTCATGTTAGAAATCAAGTACAAAATATTACAGTAATTGTTAGTTGATACACAGTTAAACATAATTTATGTTTCATTTTACACCAAAAAAATGAAAGTTATCATTTTTTACTAAAATTTAGAGCATTCGTCGTGCATATTTGCATGCATATTTCGAGCTTTTTATGTTGCATATGATCCGGTCTCTACTAATAACTTACATACATACATACATACATAACCGTCACGCCTTATTCCCTGCGGGGTAGGCAGAGACAATAGAGCGCCATTCGCATCTATTATATCGCGCTCGCAGTCGCCGCCCGCGCGGTGAGCGCTCGCCTGCGCCTGTGACAACAGCCACCACAACTGCGGATGGTTCAAAACGTATGTCCATTGTTGTATGCCATCAGAACGTGCAGTCTTTGAACAACAAAACCGACAGATTGGAAGTGCTTTTGGGTAATGAACTACAGTGTGACGTGTTAACTATCACTGAGCATTGGCTCTCAGATGATAATTTGAGGCGTATCTCATTGGATAATTATTTACTTTTATCATCATATTGCCGAAAGCAATCGATTCACGGCGGGTCGTGTATATATGTTAAAAATAGTATTAAAGCTATACCCGTACATGAAATATGTGACTTATCTAAAGAATTAATTTGTGAAATATCTGCAATTTATTTGATAGATTTTAATTTGATTATAATTTGTATTTATCGGACTAATTTAATCAGTACTGTAGATTTTTTGACTCATCTGGAATGTGTGCTCGAGAAAGCCAATGAATATGATCATGAGTTTATAATATTAGGTGACATGAATATTAATTGTATTGGGGAAAAAACTAGGGAGATGAGGGAGTTGCAAGTAGCCCTGGGAGCCCATAACTGCAGGAATATAGTGACATTTCCAACTCGAGTTACAGCCAACTCGTCCACGGCACTCGATCATGTTTATTGTAACATAGACGAGGACTCGGTGCGGGCGGCGGCGGTGGCGACGGGCCTCGGCGACCACCGCGCCGTGCGCGTCGAGGCGACGCGTCGCCGCGCGCCGCTACCCTCAACACAGCTCGTTAGAGACTACTCTGCCGTTAATCGTGCAAATTTTGTAATCAATGTGACAAACATTGATTGGAATAGTGTTTTGATGAGTTGTAGAGGATCGGCAAAAACACTAGCCTCAGTTTTGAACAACACCCTATCTCAAAAAATCGATTTATGTTTTCCCTTGAAGAACAAAAATATTTCAAAAAAAGGTAACTCGTGGGTAACAATAGAAATCTTAAACATGAAATCACTGCTATTTAATTGTATCGAGCTCGGGCAGAAATTCCCGAGTAACGATGTACTGCATGATTGGATAGATCGTCTTAATTATAAATTTAAAACAGCAGTGTCCCAATGTAAGGCTGAACATTATGATAGGCGCATAAGCACAGCGCAAAATTCTTGTAGGACTATGTGGGATATTGTTAACAAGGAACGAGGTAAAACAGGACGACCTGCCGCTGATTTTACAGAAATAGTGGTGGACTGTAATGGTCAGAAGTATGGTTCAGGAGAGGACGTTGTTAATGCTATGAACGCCAGGTTTGCGGGCGCCGCGGCGGCGTGCGGCGCGCCCGCGGCCGACGTGCCGCGGGC
>BHDV01071742.1:375931-405256 GCA_005406045.1 Adoxophyes honmai
TTTAATTTGATAATGTATTGTGTAAAATGACATGTAATAATAATTATATTACCAAATAAAGAGTATGAGTATGAGTATGAGTATTCTGACATACTTCTCTCGCTTCACTCACATTCATCGCTCTTGTCATACACGCTCGACGGTTTCGGGTATTCCTTATTTGGGCTTTGTTTAGTACATCGCCGATCTGGTCGATATACGTTTTTCGAGGGCGCCCTCGACCGCCTTGCCCTAACACACTTCCCTTGTAGATTTGCTATTTGTAATAACTTACTTATTACTAAAACTACTTAAAGTGGCTATGTGAACGTAAAATAATCTGATCTGTCTATGTGACGAGCGTTACGTATGCTCTGCCAACCCCGTTTGAAAATACAGACGTAATAATGCATGCATGAATGTTTTTCTAATACCAACGTCATGTTTAAGCATAAATTAAATTTGTTAACAGTGACAGGTTACTAGCCTGTCACCTGAAGCATAACTAAACCTATTTTTCGAAACGATAAAACAATGGATGGAAATAAAACTACTAAAAGTGGCTCTGTGAACGTAAGTCATTGATTTGTCTATGAGGTCACTACTTGTACTGGCTATCCTATTTGCACACAATACATACGTACATAATATCACGCCTGTATTTCCAATAGAGATAGACAGAAAAAATGCTACATCATAGCCATAATCATAGTCATAGTCATAGTCATTTATTCAATAACAATACACAGATATCGTTTGAAAATTATACAATAACAATTAAAAATAAATAGAGAAAATCATGTCGTCAAGCATTACATTTACCAAAAAACAATACAAACTCATATCCAAAATAAAAACAAATAAATAATCGAAAAGTGGACAGTAAGCGCAAATATACATGTCCTTTTTCAGAGCAAATTTCATTCCAGTACATTGACAAAAATCTCATCTATACTGTAAAAACAACTCCTTAAGAGGGCGCACACATTTTTTACGTACGTAATATAAGATCAGGTGGGGGAAGAGAAATTCAGGGGCAGGGCAGGGGTAAGAGGCACCACAGACCATAACTCGTCGAGTTATGAGTGATTATGGTCTGTAGAGCCCTCTTATCTCTGCGTTTCTCTTCCCCCACCTGACCTTAGTGGTTTTGGACCAATGTTTAAAAAATCGTGAAATGTAAATTAACTCATATTTAGCCATGAAAAAAATATGGTTAGACTAAACATATTCTGTAAATTTACAATAAAATTGTTTCATTTGTAATTACATTAAAATCAATGAGAAAAAAAATAAAGTAATGGTTCAACTTTCAAATTATGTAAAATGATATTTGAATAATAAAAACCAATAATTTGATTCATGTTAATCCGTTAATCCCCAGTAGACTATATTGTCTATCAGATAATAACAAGTTTATATCGTTTATGGTAAATTTTAATGGAAAATTTTCAAGTGAAAGACAGCTCTGACGCGTATTTTTGTGAAAACCCTTCAACAAATTGGCTAAGTAAAAGAAATCTGTGTTGCTAATAAAATATTTCTTTCCGTTAATCCCTAGAAAAAGAGTTTATTTATATGTTACAGTAGTTTTTCTTTAAAAACTTTTATAGCTTTCTAAAGCATTTGAAAAACATCAAAAACACCGAATTTTGTTTGCACGCTCTTAACAAAAATTAACTAATCAACAAAACCTTGGCCATTTCACGGTTCATGGCCACTTTTCCAAGTAAGATACAAATGGTATAAGGTAAGGGTACGAAAAGTATTAAAAAAAAAAACACTTTTTGTACTAACTTTTTTGGGAATTTTATTCTCTTTAGCATTGATGTATACTTAAATCTATCACAGAGGGTTGAAATCCCAAACAAAAACTGTAAACATAAACATAGTAAAAACAGCATAACTTCTGGCCCAGAGCGTTTTATCGATAGTGAGCGTTATCACTTGCGCTGTCGGCCGCTGTAGGTGTTTATGCAAACGGCGGCGACGAGCGATTTAGCCGGGTTATGGGGCGCGCTGTGGCCAGCTGGGGGTACGGTAAGGGGGGCGAGACTTGGCTCCTGTTGGCAATATTTATGTTAGATTGCATCTACATCCATGTTATAATGTTACTACTATACTTTCAGACGCTTTAAGCCAAAATGATAATCTATTCAGTAAGTCTCCTCTCCGTTTCTTCCGTGGATGTCGTAAGAGGCGAGAGGCTAGCAACCTGTCACTATTCTACCCCTTCCATCTATGCAAACCTAAAACTATGCTAGAAGTGGCTGCGAAGCGTGATAAAGTCATAATAATGGTTTTGTCTATGTCGAGTTTTGTGTACTCTGCCTACCCCATTTGGGAACACAGGCGTGATGGTACGTATGTAAGGGTTATCACTTGCGCTTTCGGCCGCTGTAGGTGTTTATGCAAACGGCGGCGACGAGCGATTTAGCCGGGTTATGGGGCGCGCTGTGGCCAGCTGGGGGTACGGTAAGGGGGGCGAGACTTGGCTCCTGTTTAATATTTATATTAGATTCTTCAACGGTTTAAATAAAAATTTTAAAAAATGCATGCCAATATCTGGCTACACATGACATGTCACGGCACAAAAACAGTCCTGTATATTTTTTTTACAAAGTTTGAACCAAATAAAGAGTCGTTTAATTTTTCATTTTTACCTACTTTCATGTCATAATGCTTGTGTGTTGTCAGGATAGAATGATACATCTTCTTTCTTCCGTGGATGTCGCAAGAAGCGACTAAGGATATAGGTTAAGGTGTATTTTAGGCGGCAGGTCAACCTGTCACTTTTATACCTGCCAACAAAAAAATGCTAGAAGTGGTCAAGAAACCTGAAATAGTCGTGGGTTTGTCTATGTAGCGTTTTTTGTGCTCTGCCTATCCCATTTGAGGATATAAGCGTGATGAATATGTGTATCAGTGTATATTATGTTTTATCGATAGTGAGCGTTGTCACTTTGTAGGTGTTTATGCAAACGGCGGCGACGAGCGATTTAGCCGGTTTATGGGGCGCGCTGTGGCCAGCTGGGGGTACGGTAAGGGGGCGAGACTTGGCTCCTGTTGGCAATATTTATGTTAGATTGCATCTACATCCATGTTATAATGTTACTACTATACTTTCAGACGCTTTAAGCCAAAATGATAATCTATTCAGTAAGTCTCCTCTCCGTTTCTTCCGTGGATGTCGTAAGAGGCGAGAGGCTAGCAACCTGTCACTATTCTACCCCTTCCATCTATGCAAACCTAAAACTATGCTAGAAGTGGCTGCGAAGCGTGATAAAGTCATAATAATGGTTTTGTCTATGTCGAGTTTTGTGTACTCTGCCTACCCCATTTGGGAACACAGGCGTGATGGTACGTATGTAAGGGTTATCACTTGCGCTTTCGGCCGCTGTAGGTGTTTATGCAAACGGCGGCGACGAGCGATTTAGCCGGGTTATGGGGCGCGCTGTGGCCAGCTGGGGGTACGGTAAGGGGGGCGAGACTTGGCTCCTGTTTAATATTTATATTAGATTCTTCAACAGTTTAATCTAAGAAAAAAATTGCATGCCAATATACCTTTCCATTTCGTCCGTGGATGTCGTAAGAGGCGACTAAGGAAATAAGTTAAGGTGTATTTTAGGCGACAGGCTAGCAACCAGTCATTATTCTACCTCTTCCATCTTTGCAAACCTAAAACTAATTGTAAGTGTAGTTATTATTTTAACTTAGTCAATATTATTATACCTGTTTCACCTGTTACCAAATCTAAAATTATGTTAGAAATGTTTTGTCCATGTCACGTTTCGTGTGCTCTGCCTACCCCACTTGGGAACACAAGCGTGATTGTATGTATGTATAATACCATAATGTTTGACCGTGAGTGTGTCGTGGTGAGAACCATGTGCTGTCGGGTTTAGAATAAAATCTCCGTTTCTCCCGTGGATGTAGCGAGAGGCGACCAAGAAAATAGGTTAAGGTGTATTTAAGGCGACAGGCTTGCAACCTGTCGCTATTATGCCTACCAACTCTTGATTATAAATAATTATGATATACTTATACTTTTTTATTTAGCTAAGGTGGTTTCAACCGTGATTAAATTTATTTTCATGGATTTATTTATATACATAATTATATAAAAGAAGAAGCTGCCTGATTCGATACTGAAAAAATCAATAGAAAGTCGAAATTTTGCACAGGAGTTCATTTTGTAACATAAAGGAGCACTAAGTAGGGATTTTAGAAAAGGGGTTTAAGGGGTTAAAACGGCGGTTAGTATAAAACTTTCCCATTATTGAAGTTATTCAAATGAAATTCATTATGAAGGTACTTTATTTATTTTACTTGAAAAATGTGTTAAAATATTTTTTCCAAAATCATTAAAAAAGGGTAAAAGGAGGACGCAAAGTTAGCATGAAATATTCCTGAATTGCCTGCATTTCAACATTTAAGCGTGGACGAAGCCGCGGGCAAAGTTAGTAGAGAATAGAATACACTACTGTCCACATTTCAAAGTCATTGTAGACAATTACCATAACATTCGAACACCAGACAGACAAAATTTACAATCAGTAGCCAATCTCCGCCAACCGTACTACAGCTACCATCTGCACCGAATCATTCTTCTAACGCGAAATATTCTTAGTTCGTTAATATACCGTCAGCACGTTACCATTTCTCGCGACAGTGGCAAGTTATTGTTTTTGTACACCGTACTTTTACAAAATGTCTCTGTGCTTTTAGATAAAAAGGAAATATGGTTGTTGGCGAGTATTTTATTACGTTTAGAGGAGTTTGTGTTAGAACCAAAGATGGTTTTAGTCTTATAATAAAGATTATAATTGTATTCTTATGATTCTTTGCCCCGTGTGGTGCCGGGTTAGAATAGCACCTCCCCCTTTCTTCCCGTGGGTGTCGTAAGAGTCGACTCTGGGAAAGGTTTAGTGTATTGTGGGCGATGGGCTAGCAACCTGTCACTGCAATATCACATGTAACCATCTGGATACCCTGAAATTGCTAAATGTGGCACTGGGTTTTTGAATTCATGTGCTCTGCCTACCCCTCTTGGGAATACAGGCGTGAGAATATGTATGTATGTATGTCTTATGATAACATTTAATTAAATGTCTTCGAAACAGCGTGGTAACCCAATCAAGCAAAAGATGCAAATGTCAACTTGTTTATACATCACACTTATCATAAATGCGTTTATCATTCGAGTAAGTATTTACAAACAATCACAACACTGAATTGCTTAGTTTTGTAGCTTCCACAATGATTAAAATTGCCATTCGAGGTTTAAAAGTTTAATATTTAACAGTAATTAGGTACAATTACATACAGTATTTCTATACTCTGCTTATTTTAACATTGGAAATTGAATGCATAAAATTTATTTTTTTCTCTGGAATCTTAAAGTAAACCATTATTACTGAAATCATTATTACTCTTCGTTATAATGTTTACCGTACAAAAGGTATCAGAATATGCGGCGGTGCCAAGTGATTACTTAAAAATTATTAGGATTTGGCAGTTGAAATTCAAATCTTAAAAAATAGAGTATTTATATCCTCCTTGCTGACATACTGCTCTCGATGTTTTAGTCTTCCTGAAAAATGTGGCCCAGTAACAGTACAAAACACAGACAGTCTAGTTACATCCATTTTGAAACCTAGCCATACGACAAATGACCAATTTGTGAAAATCAAAGATACAACTTCCGTCCTTTTGGGGGACTAATACAATGATTAAAGGCCGAGCCCTGGGGCATAAATTATTTGTGACCCATCAAATGGGGCTTAATTAAAAGTGAGAACTGTGTTTTAGGTTTTATTGAGGCTTAGGGTTATTTTTACAAGCTTTTATTCAGTTTAAATTGTCCCGATGTTGACTTTGTCTTAAATCAAGTTAGTGTTGTCAGTTAAGTTTAATCCACAACTACGTTACCGATGGTAAATTTTGGTGATACTATAATCTGGTAGTAGCATTCTGGTGGCCCAGCTAGGATCGTTTCCTCAAAAGTGGACTTTTCAACAGCACCACATATTATCGAATAGCCGAACTAAGCAATACCACATCGCGCCAACGAAGTTTCAAAGTTCGTTTGCACAAATGCAACTTCCAACTTTCTCTCTGTGGACTTCGGTCCCCAGGTGTATAACGTCTGCCTGGAGAGATCTCTCTATATTGGCATCTTTTTTACATACTTAGCAAGGGACTGCTAGAGGTGCTGCAACATTCATCATCCAGCCTATATACTTACATCACACTGCAGGGCACAGACTTCCTCTCAGTATGAGAGGGCTTGGGCTATAGTTCCCACGCGTGCCCAGTGCGGATTGGGAACTTCACACACAACATTGAATTACTTCGTCGCTGTGTGTAGGTTTCCTCACGACGTTTCCTTCACCGAATAGCTCGTGGTAAATGACAAATTTGATTCCGCACATAAATTCCGAAAAATTCAGCGGTGCGAGACCGGGGATCGAACCCACGACCCTCTGCATGAGACATTGTACAATACAAATCACTAACGACTGGGAGCGCTGACTATAAACTCTTCATAATTTGTGAATGTCAAATAGGCAGAAATTATAATGATATCAGCATGGAATAATCCAAAAAAATAAGCCTTAAGAGGTCATCACATTCTTTTAAACATCGTTATGAAATTCTCGAAAAAACGTAATACACCCAAAGGCTTAAATTTAAGGGCACCTTTAATCCAAAAGTCAAAGAGTTGGGAGGAAATGAGTTTCTGAGGCAAAGGGTTAATAAGTTTTCAGCCTCATTATGTGAAAGGGCCGGCCCTCAAAAATGAGGTTTTGTCACTTAGATCCCTTATAAACGTCAGAGTGGAAACAGGTTATGTGATTTTCTGTTGATACTTTACGTTTTTGTAATTAATTTAACATTTAAATGTCTGTCGTGTTGAGATATCTATATTATCTATTAGTTTCTAGAATTTCGTTCTTAATAATACAAAAAGTACTCTCATTTTGTTGTAGGTAATAAGACGTCCACCACTGCCTCTCCTTAAGAATTCCATAAGTATTTGTTGGAAGCGACCTGCATCCAGCGTTTTCCGGCGATCTTTATCATGTCGTCCGTCCATCTTATAAGTGGACGTCCTGCGCTGCGCTTGCTGGTCCATGGTCTCCACTCAAACACTCTTCGTGCTATGTGTCCATAAATACCCAAATAGAATATATTCAAGTAAGTATAATAATAAAAACCGACCAAATGCGAGTCGAACTCGACCACAAAGGGTTCCGTCCGTACAAAAAAAAAGCAAAAAAAAAGTTTCTTCTATGGTATAGCGGCAACAGAAATACATCATCTCTGAAAATTTCAATTGCCTAGCTCTTACAATTCTTGAGATACAGCCTAGTGACAGACGGACAGAAAGACAAACAGACAGACAGAGGAACAGCGAAGTCTCAGCAATAGGGTCCCGTTTTCACTCTTTGCGTACGGAACCCTCCGAACCCTATAAATACATACATACATACATACATACAATCACGCCTATAAATGATACCACATATTCCGAATTCACCGAATACAGAATATTAGGCAAAAATACAACGTAAGGTAAAAGTACCAATGCTCGACGCCTCAACGCCCAGTAGATGACACCCATCTGTCACCTGTCTTACTACGATATTAGGTTGCAAATGCCAAGTATTGGGTCAGTGTCGAGCACAGAAACATTTGTTTCATTACTAAATAGGTTCCACTGTGGGCCAGAGATCCATTGGTTCAGTACTACCGCATACTTAATTAACTATCAAGTTACGGGAACTGTAGATAACGACATTTATACCAATTTTTTCCAGCATAGCGTGTTCGGGACCGCATTTGAAAGTCAGATTTGCGTACAAATCCTCTGTCGACCATTATTCAAATTTATTTGTTACTAGCGCTCGCACGCTGCTTCGTTTTTTTCAACAGTTTATTTTTGTGGAGAGTTTTTGCGGCTTGTTGTGCTTGAGACGGATTGAATCAACTTTTTTTGAAGTGCCATTTGAGGGCATTTTTCTAACCGCACGCAGCAGCAGCAAAAGTTGACGACATGACGTTGCGTGGAGCGGCTGTGTTTTTGAATGCAACCGTGACGATAATGCAAACGTCAACCAAAGAGTACAGTTTTTTGTTTCTCAAACATTACTTATTTTGTTAAGATTAAAATGAAATCCAAAAATTCCCTTCATTTTGTAAGTGAAAAACAAGAATTACAAAGCATATACGAATAGTCGTATACGTTTACACATTCGATTTATACAACTCGAAACGATTACGCGTAATATCCGCAACGCCCTTAAAATGGACATTTCCAATAATCGGAATGTTTTCGGAGTCGATTAACCGTAGCGATGTAATTGGGAAACGATCTTCCGTTGCCCGTTAATTTGGGGGCTGTTCACCGATTGTGATAATGAGGATATAACTGGTCATGATATACCATTCTTGTATTCAGGGACTTGTCATACGACAATACCATCATGCCTGTATTCCCTAGCCATATAGTTACAATTGTCAAAACTATGACTGTATTTGCCGTGTGGTGTCGGGATAGAATAACACCTCACCATTTCTTCCGTGGATGTCGTAAGAGGCGACTAAGGATGTAGGTTAAGGTATATTTAAAGTGACAGGCTAGCAACCTGTCACTATTGTAAAAGATAAATCTAAAAAAAAAGTATGCTAAAAGTGGCCAGGAAACATGCAAGTAGTCATAGTTTTGTCTATGTAGCGTTTTGTGTGCTCTGTCTGCCCCGTTTGGGAATACAGGCGTGATGTACAGTCACGAACCGGGATTGTTGAGCCACTTGCCACTGTTCGCGATTTAGACGTGTAATCAATGACCGATGTGACCGACTAGATGTCAGCTATTGGATTAGTAGTACACGACCAAGTTACAAACATAGGTAAGTGGCTCAACAATCCCTGTTCGCGATGGTACGTTACGTAGCCACTTTGAGCATAATTTTAGGTAGAAACATTGACAAAAAGATGTGATAGTGACAGGGGGTTGCGGGCCTATCGCGTAAACCATACCATAACCAATTTCCTTCGTCGCCTCTTACGACATCCACGGAAAAAATGGAGAGGTATTATTCTAAACCCAACATAACATCAAAAACACGGCATCTTAGAAACTATACCAAAAAAAAACTAACAATCATTCGTTCGCAAGTAGCATTGATATAAATCAAAACGTAAAACCAAACATTGGAAAGCTGAACCGAATTCGAAAGCAAATTAAGTTGGCACTCGTAAAGAGCATAAATGTTTCATTAAAGTACTGGAAAACAGTAATTTGGGATTTAAAACAGCGTTTCCTACCCTACTGGCGCCGTAAAAACCGGTAATCGCCGCACCGATTTTAAATCAAAACGAAATAACCTTATTTTTCAGAACTCCTATGGCTGAGATGTGAAATGGATTAACCTCGTAAATGTGAATTACTTTTGACAATAAATCCGGTTTATTATACTTCAAGGGTTTTGTTTTACACAACATAGGTACTTAGTGATTTACTACTTGCGTATGAGCTATTGAAAATTTTATTACTGGTATCTATTGTTCCGTACCCAAAGGGTAAAAACGGGACCCTATTACTGAGACTTCGCTGTCTGTCTGTCTGGTCTGTCCGTCTGTCACCAGTCTGTATCTCACGAACCGTGACAGCTAGAGCGTTGAGATTTTCACAGATGATGAATTCCTATTGCTGCTATAACAACAAATACTAAAATCAAATAATAATTAAGAGGGGCTCTCAAGCTCACATAGAAAAAACGTGTTTTGTTTTGCTGTTTTTCGTACGGAACCCTTAGTTCGCGAGTCCGACTCGCTCTTGCCCGGTGTTTTTTCAACTGTGCATTCAAAAAGCACGAATTTTAGACAAGACTCCGTGGCCTTAAATACAGTGAAAACTTTCTAAGACTAAACTTTTGACACTGGAGTATTGATGTATTTAGCGGCGAATCTTTATGAATAAAAATTGTGGGAATCTTTTATACAAAATGGAAAATTAAGTCGGGTTCTGGAACGTAACTACCTTTAATCCAAGTTGGCTCATTTTAGTGAAACGAAGCATTTCCTTAATTTAAAAAAAAGAACATAACTGCATTAAAAAGTTTTACAAAAATCCTTGCAAATTTCTGTTACTAAAATGTATTTCTTTCTTCGTTTAAAATAAATAAATAAAATTTAAGAAACATTTACTATTTTATGGTCGTTGGAT
This sequence comes from Adoxophyes honmai, assembly GCA_005406045.1. Taxonomy (NCBI): domain Eukaryota; kingdom Metazoa; phylum Arthropoda; class Insecta; order Lepidoptera; family Tortricidae; genus Adoxophyes; species Adoxophyes honmai. The sequence goes on from BHDV01071742.1 coordinate 386,145, forward strand.
TTGCTTGATTTTGGTAAAGAGTATTAAGAATATTGCCACGCCTTACTAGAGTTGTACCTGCTTCTCCTTTTAACTCCAGTTCCGAAACCAATCAGTAAGATTTGAAAACTTACCCCAATTCCGATTACAAAACCACCCCCGGCACATCCTTACTTTCTAACACGCATCACCCATTAACTATTTTAGAATAAGTCAAACCCGTCGAGTCCGCAACTTGTATACGTGACACATAAATCGGCATACTTCACAAGGCATAAATCCCCACTATAGTTACCCATTACCCCGAAACTGGGTAATTGGGGAACAAATGGTAACGCACGTCCCTCCCTCGGGTCGCGCGTGAGGCCTTAAAGACGTGAGTTCGATACGTGTTATAGGTTTTTGGTGTTTCTTGCCAGGTTGCCTCTGTTCTATTACCCCGAGAGACCGTTTTTAAACCGTAGCGCTTATTAAATAAAACGCGCATTGACGCACAGGGGACGCGCGTATACGCGTTTCGAACAAGATTCAAACGCAACCTTGTAATCCCAAGCACACGGAGTAACCGTGAAACGCGCGTTCACAGTGCGTATACGCGCAAATACAGCGATACAAACGCGCGCTTATAGCTTTATACGTTTTGATTCGCTTCTTTACCCTTCCACCGCGCCTTCGTATGCGCTTTAAACGAGCCCACTTTACACGCAAGTTAGTATCGCGTTTTACGCGCGTTTGAATTTCTACAAACGCGAATGCAGGTGACGCGCGTTCTTGCGCGTTGCTCTTTATCAAGCAATATCTCATCACAATGAAGTTTACTGTAATTAAGTTCTAATAGTGGGTCTCGAATTGGTTCGATACCACGTATGGATATACAGCCATAATTAACAGTCAAATCTGCGTGAATTAAACTGCTTATTGTGCATAAATGCTTCATTATTTATTCCCCAAGCACCAATGGAACGACAACCCATAACTCTTCACCGTGAGTGAGCCGTCGTTGCGAAGGCCTTCACTCTCACGCGCGAGGCGCGAAATGCGTCGTCCCACGCACGTGCGGTGTGATTCCGCGAGTCATATTGCTTGGAACATACGGGTGAACTTTCGGTGCATAAACGCTGCGTTTGTTGCCTTTTTGTTATCTGTTACAAGTCGGAATAGAATAACTTCTCCATTTCTTACGAAGATGTCGTAAGAGGCAACTAAGGAAATAGGTTTAGGTATGTTTTAGGTGACAGGCTAGCAACCTGTCACTATAATATTTTTATATATTTGTTTTATGTACAATAAAGAGTCATACAATACAATACAATAATGCTACCTCTTTAATCTGTTTTTAAACCTAACGTAGCAACCTCCTTTACAGAAAATTATTACTGGATATTTAGGTTTTCACGGGCCGCAGCGCGGCCGAAAAGTAAAGCGGCGCGATTGTCTTTTGATTTTTCCTCGCTGCGCTGTACGATCGTCTTAGAATTTTGATTGATTTAAAAAATGGTAATATAGTAAATCAATTACCTGCATATCGTAATGTTTGATAGTAAAGTGTGCATCAGGACCCCGACTAAGATGAGTGTTGTATAACATTGTAGATAGCTGGAACGACAACCCATAACTCTTCACCGTGAGTGAGCCGTCGTTGCGAAGGCCTTCACTCTCACGCGCGAGGCGCGAAATGCGTCGTCCCACGCACGTGCGGTGTGATTCCGCGAGTCATATTGCTTGGAACATACGGGTGAAGTTTCGATGCATAAACGCTGCGTTTGTTACGTTTTTGTTATCTGTTATAAGTCGGAATAGAATAACTTCTTCATTTCTTACGAAGATGTCGTAAGAGGCAACTAAGGAAATAGGTTTAGGTATGTTTTAGGTGACAGGCTAGCCGCCTGTCACTATAATTCTACCTCTTCAATCTGTTTTTAAATATAACAAAGCATCCTTCTTTATAGAAAATTGTTACTGGCCACCTAGATTGTCGCCGGCCGCAGCGCGCCCGAAAAGTAAAGCGGCGCGATTGTGTTTTGTTTTTTCCTCTTCGAATTTTGATTGATTTAAAAAATGCTAATAAAATAAATCAAATTACTTACATAGGTACTTGCGTATCGTATTATTTGATAATTCAGTGTGCATTTTGACCCCGACTAAAGTGAGTGTTGTACCTATAATATTGTAGATAGCTGGTACGACAACCCATAACTCTTCACCGCGAGTGAGCCGTCGTTGCGAAGGCCTTCACTCTCACGCGCGAGGCGCGAAATGCGTCGTCCCACGCACGTGCGGTGTGATTCCGCGAGTCATATTGCTTGAAACATACGGATGAACTTCTGGTACAAAAACGCTACGTTTGTTACCTCATTGATGCCTTTATACTTCTAAATTCCTGAACCCTGTACTGACCTCAGTTAATACTTAGAGTGATGTCTTAAATAAGAATGTGAAAAAGAATAAAAAATATTACTTGTATCTTGTGGCTTTGGAAAGGATGACACATTAAATTTGCACACAACAAAGTTCTATCTAAAATGTAGCTTACGCACAGTGAAAAATTATATATTTATGAAATATTAATAAAAAGACTTATATCACACCTTATTCCCTGTGGGGTAGGCAGAGACAACAGCGTGCCATTTGCTTCTATTCTGACATACTTCTCTCACTTCATTCACATTCCTCCCGTTAAACATGTCGACGATTGCGGACCTCTAATTTGAACTAAACTCTCGCCTGATTTTCCGTGACACACTTCTCTAATAAATTTTCTTGCACGCCGCGTAAAATAACCACTTTCGAAATTTTACCATGCTTATGTTTTTCCCGTCCCGATTTAGAATAACACCCCCCTATTTCTTCCGTGGATGTCGTAAGAGGAGACTAAGGACGTAAGTTAAGGTATATTTATAGCAACCTTTCACCTGCCAACTCAGAACCTAAAAAAATATGCCAAAAGTGGCCACAAAACGTGAAATGATCATAGGTTTGTCCACGTAGCGTTTTGTGTGCTCTGTCTACCCTATTCGGGAATACAGACGTGATGTATTTTTTTTAATAAACCGCCAAGATCCCGTCCAAACATTAACCCCGTATGTCGTCCCGGTCCAAATCTACTTCGTAGCTCCCGACGCGTGACGGGCAGGCCTTGTTTTTATTTTTATTTATTTCCATACATTGCACAGGAATAATAGAAGAACCGTAATAAGGGTATACCTACGCAGCTGTAGACTATTCGTACAACTGATGTATTTTAGTAAGGCGTAATGCAATAAGTTTTCTTGTAGTGTAATGTTTAGGATAACACTTTTACATACATACATACAGTCACGCCGCTTTCCTATAGGGGTAGGCAAAGACCACTTTGTTCCACTTGCTACGATCCTGACATACTTCTTTTGCTTCATCCATATTCATTAGTCTCTTCATACATCCTCGTCGATTTCGGGTACTCCTGACCACACTTGATAACACTTTTACATATTTTCTTTTATGAAAGGTACTATTTAAGCCTAAAATAATGCCAAAAGTCGCTACGATAGGTGACGTTTGTGTGCTTTATTTACTCCATTTAAGAATACAGAAGTGATGTTTAATAATAATTGTATTTTTGTAGGTGTGACGTAATTTTACCAGCCTGTATTTTCACAGATCAAATTATGCATTTGAGGTGTATGACCTGTATTTCCAAATAAGTAGGCAGAGCACACGAAACGCTATATAGACAATTTAATATTTTACATTTTGTAGTTACTTGTAGCATATTTTTAGGTTTTAATTTAACAAGCATAATAGTGAAGAATTACCAGCCTGTAGCTTAATGTAGGTATACCTTAATCTATTTCTTTAGTCACCTCTTACGACAACCACATAAGAAATGGAGAAGTGTTATTTTAAATCCAATACTTCACAGCAAGACACGACAATACTATAAACTTTGTGAAATTTGCTAAAAAAACAACTGAAAAAAAAGGGTTGCCAGCTTCAAATCAAGCTGACATTCTCACAGTTGTCGAGTATTGCGAAAACGTTGAGCCCTGTCATTCCGACAGACTGACAGACGTGAAAAAAGTCACTCGAATAATGTCACGTCTGCAGTCGTGATGTTAAAAAGCTATTCAATTTAAAGACATTCGAGGGGAGAAGCTTATTCGCAGGATGATAACATTGAGATTCAAATAAAGGATGTGTGGAGATCGTAAAGCGCACGCGTTGCGGCGACTCAGCGGGTACGGGACGATTTAGGGGTCACGGTGCGGGGACGACACGATTTTTGTTTCTTGTTGTGAAGGGATTGTAAGAAAATAATCGTGGAAATATTTATAATCGAAAATGAAGTAACAAACGGAAAACTATTAATTACGTTTAACGATCTGTTTACCCTGAAATTGGTAAACGTAGCACTGGACTTTTGAATTCATGTGCTCTGCCTATCCCTCTTGGGAATATAGGCATGAGAAATATGTGTGTGTGTGTGATATTTAGTGATTATGACAATATTAAATTTGAATAATGAAACGAAGGATAAGGCTACTCGTATTATTCCGAAGTGGCCAATGTAAAATGAAACACTTTCTGTTTTTTAAGCACTTAATTGGTTTGTAATTTCATTGATTGGTTTTACTTTCAGTCGATTACATTTTGTGATTCGTAACACGAATACAGAAAAACCAAAGTACAATTTAACTACAACAGAATCTTTCTCAACGAAATTCTCAAAATCCTGTCATCATCATCATCATCCAGCCTGTATACGTCCCACTGCAGGGCACAGGCCTCCTCTCAGTATGAGAGGGCTTGGGCTATAGTTCCCACGCGGGCCCATTGCGGATTGGGAACTTCACACACAACATTGAATTGCATTGAAAATCCTATCAAGTAAGCATTATTTTTGTCACTGACAACACTGCACAGTATAAATGGACTCATGCGCAAAGATTTATACGTACTCAGAGCAAGTTGATTCTTTTATCGGCGTCAAACGAAGCGAGAGTGACTGATATTGTGATTATTGCGCGCGCGGCGGTCATATCATCTGCTGTGCTTAATATACTAATGCTATGTTGGATTAGAGAGCTACTTTGTGAAAACATGAACATTTTATTAACAACAATAATCCAGCCTTATTGCGTCCCACTGCTGCTGCTGAGCACAGGCCTCCTCTCAGTATGAGAGGGCTTGATTTCTCATCTTAAAAAAATGTTTTTTAACGCGAACAAGCAATTAAAGAAATAAGAATAAAGAAATGGATCAGGATAGCAACCTATCACTAAATGGCTTTCATCTATTTTTAATCTAAAACTCTGCTAAAAGTGACTGCGAAACCTTTTGTGGGCTTTACTTTCCCCATTTAGATTACGTGTATGATAAAGGTACACATTAATACCTAAATTTTTACTTAGAACTGCCTATCATAACGACGAAATATCTTGACGATTAGATAATCTTGACGAAAAGCTTCCTGGAGCAAAATCCTATCATGACTAACTTACCGTAGTACCATCGCGAACAGGGATTGTTGACCCACTTACCTAAATACATAGTATGTTTATAACTTGGTCGTGTAATACTAATCCAATAGCTGACATCTAGTCGGTCACATCGGTCATTGATTACACGTCTAAATTGCGAACAGTGGCAAGTGGCTCAACAATCCGGTTCGTGACTGTATAACAAAGTCTTATCTATAAATGAAAACCCGCAACCCTCTCCCCTGCAGCCCACCAGTCTTCCAAAAACTACCCCAGTGAATACACAAAGTGGCTAGTCATTGTATAAAATGGTTTAGGGTTGAACATATTTTGGTAATGACATCGTCCTAAGCGCTCTAAGCACGTGTGATTAACGTGCTCTTGACATCCCTGATGTACCTTTTGCACAGTAAAGCAATGTTACAGTGTTTCGTCTTCATTAAATTTGGAAGGTTTATTTTCGCCCGAGGATATCCCTGTCAAGTTTAACACTACAACAGCCGGCTATGAATTTGTAGTTTCCGTTCGACATTATAGTACATCGCAATATGTCTCTCAGTCCTCAGATATTTTTATATTGGCAGTACGCAATAGTTAACCATGTCCAAAACTCTCTCGAGGTGCAATACTGTTTTTTTGTATTCTATGGCGTTTTGGCAAAAAGATTTTTAATGAGGGTTAAAGATTCTAGTTTTTGTTTAAGATCCTGATGGTGTAGTTTGAAGGGTCACGGGAAATTGGCTAGCGGATGATTTTGTGACGATTTTGAATAAAATATAACGTAAATTACTGGTAATTATTTTGTGCGAAACTTGGAACGCCAAGCAAAGATAAGTAAGGTAGCGGAAAAAGAAAAAGACAAAAAATAAAGACATTTTATTAACAGACAGACTCAAACAAAGCATTACTGTCATTTACCTAAAAATAAGGCTTACACGAACAAAACAGAACTTAATGAGCGTGAAAAGAAATTTCTATCACACTATCTTTGAGTTTTTATTCATTTCCAAACAATTATTGGCAATTATTTAGTGGAATATATCGCCCAAAAACGCTATTCTATTCCATTTCATTCCATAGTTTTCCCCAGCTGTTTTGTCATCTGAACAAACCGTTTCTTTCATTAAACTTAACAAAATTTAGTTTTAATCACTCAACCGTAACAATAACATCATCAGCAACACAAAACCGCAACTTAATAACACTAACTTAAAACACTATGTTAAACACGGCCCCTAAATTACAAGTAAATTGCGTATATATCAAAACACACGCGGCATGACAAATTCGCGCATATTTCTCCCCTGGTTACTTCAACAATGGCATATCTTCCCAACAAATTGTATGCAGTTACGCCTTTTTTGTGGATGGAGGACATATATCACCGCGCGGCGCCGCGGTCTCTTTATAGTCTGACACCCCCTTTATTACTGTGAACTATTGTAATTATGTTTATTTAGAAATATGAATGGAAAGATAACAAATTGGTATTTTTGCAAATTAAGGTAGGTATGATTTTAATTGAGACTGCACATTGTTCGCAGATAACGTGTTGTCGATAACTACATATATACTGGTAGCCGTACTTTTGTCGTTGCCGTATGGTTTAAGAATTATACCTTATTGTTATTGTGACAACGTTCTGCAGTGGGTCAATAATCAATTGATTCGTTCGCTTTTTCCACATTCATCAATCTAATTGTACATGTTTGTCGGTTTCGGGTCATCATATTTCTGCTGTTATTTAAAAAAAAAACGATTAAATAGGTGAAAATGACGATTTTTCTTTCGTGCTCCTAACTATGGCAACTTCCATAAGATAAAAACATTACATAATTCAATATTACAAAAGATTTCGTCTTCATTGTGCAAAAGTTTGACTATTATTGATGTATTAATAAAACTACAAAAAGATTGCTATCTGAAATCATTTTTGTTTTTCTTTAATGTAGATAATTAATTGGTTGCAACATACAATTGATCCCTTTTTTTATTAAACTTAACTTAAGTTTGGTTGCTAGGTAAAATACCAGAAGAAGTGAAAAAAAAATTAGAATGGAAGACGCAAATATTATGGAAGTATTCATATAAAACGCCAATTTCATAGGTAAGGACTAAAGGTGAGAGAGGTAGAATTTTAATGTTTACGATTACCTACGAACGTATTATTTAAACACAAATACGAAACTGCGTAAACTGAATAAAAACATGGCCGCTTATTCAACGCCACTAACAATTCCGCGTTACGTCCTCACGAATTTAGCTCTATCGGAATATTGTAATAAAATACCAATACTCCATTAATGTTTGCTTCCGAAAATTGAACGGCAAATTTAAATATTCCCAGTGTAAAGCAATACCAGTTAAGCAAAATTCGTTTGAAGATATCGAATACCGAGTGGGTAAATTAGATTATTTTTCTACGCCCGAAACAATTTTGATGCGGTGGCCCAAGTCAGAGGTTAAACGCTACGTTGTTCTGTTTAATCGTTCACCTAAAGCGTGTCACACGTTAAGCAGATACGATGAGATCTGTATCTGAACGGATGCCTGTCAATATCGCTCCCTATGAGTTAACACACACAACGCAGATAACTTACTTATATTTTACCATCAAGTATCTGTTTGGCACCAACATAATGGAAAGATGGCATTTATACGCAGATAAAATACTCATATTACCGTATCTTCTTAGACCGTTACACGCTTTACTACACTGTTCGTCGACCGCCGTAAACTCAACAACAACAAACGTCAGGCTGTGATAGCGGCTCGCCGTATGCGGCTGACAACAGTGTCCTATACGGTTTTGCAGACGCCGCATGCGGCCTGTGGCGAACTGCTAAACGTAATTTTCACCTTAGCTGACCTTTTTCAACTTGATCTTGTTTCACAGGTCGATTAGGAGTAGTAATTCGACAAAAAAACTATAATAGTCACTTTAAGCAAAACTTTAGCTTTAAAATTATGTAGATGAAAGAGGTATAGCATAGTGACAGATTGCTAGCTTGTCGCCTAAAGCCTAAACCATACCTACACCTATTTATTCAGTCGCCTACTATGACATCCACGATATATTTAAATGAACAAATGTTATTCAAAACTTAACACCACACGAGCATCATTGCGGTTACAAAAGTCAGCTTTGGTAAGTAATTACACACGCACACACACTGTAAAACTTACAGGCCTAACACCAATAAAATTAGTAAAAAAAACACTTAAAAAACGCTCTTCTCTTTTGTTTCACACCATCCAATAGGCATTGCCTCGTGAATTGGAACGACACGTTAAACAGTCGAGTTCCTTTATCGAAAATAAAGCCTAAACTAGGCAATTTATGTGAATCCCTTGCTAGTATCCTTGTTATTATTGTAGAGAAATAACGGGCAATAAAAGCTGTTGTTAGGTCTCATAACGATGTTTTAGGAGAAAGACTATCATAGTCATTGGCATAGATTTTCTCTGTCCGGAATCGGGTTTAGAATTACATACATACCTACATACATAAAATCATGCCTGTATTCCCAAATAGGGTAGGCAGAGCACACGAAACGTTACATAGAAAAGCCATTCCCATTTCACGGGCCGTGACCTTTTTTGCATAATTTTAGGTTGATAAACAGATGAAAGAGGTATAATAGTGACAGGTTTGCTAGTCAGTCACCTAAAGCATACCTATACCTACTTTCTTAGTCGCCTCTGACGACATCCACGGAATAAATGGAGAGGTGTTATTTTAAATCCGACACACAGTCATACAGATTTCATTTGTATGGCGCTCGTCACGTCACTGCCACTGCATACAAACTGACACTGCATACAAATGAAATCTGTGTATTTACAAGCGTACGCACACATAGCGCGGCGGGCACAACTGACAATGAGTTGAACTATCAGATCTGTATGTGCTTGTACACTTTTCGTAACTTAATAATTTTAAACAAAAAAAAACCGACTTCAAATTTGGGCTATACTGAAAGCATTTGTCTAATGAGGGTGACCTTCCATCACCAGCAGGCCTCACTAATTTCTGAAATTATAATTTCCAGTCTGCAGGTGCATTCAGTATTGAAAGAATTATCCTTTAACTCCTAAGCATTAAGGAGTTGACTTTCCATCATCAGCTCAGTCATTTTTTTTTTACTGCCAGACGTAAATACTGGTGTAGCTTTAAAAAATGTACTAAAAACATTACCTGTGCTTATAAAATTTGAGGGTTGCCCTCGATTTCTCTCATATTCCATCATCAGGTCAAGATATGCTGACAATGGGACCATTTGGAAACTATACCCTTTCAAACAAAAAAAGAATTTTCCAAATCGGTCCAAGCGTCTTCGAGTAATCAGCGAACACACATATAAAAAAAGATCCCGACGAATTGAGAACTTCCTCCTTTTTTTGAAGTCGGTTAAAAACGATTCACTCCCGTACCCAACTCACGCCCAAAACGAGCCCAAAACCTACAACATACCCAAAGCGTAGCTTAAAACTAAAAACCAATTTATGTTAACATCCTTCTTTCCCCGTTCTTGGGATTCCCGCATTGCATTAACGATTTCATCTAACAGCGCCGCGGAACACCGTCTGGTGTCTACAAAGCCGGGATCCCCCGGGTCCCGGGAATCCCGCGAATCCCGGCGATCTCCGGGATTTGCGCAACGTGAAACGTTTAGCCTTTACGCGGCTAATCTAGACCAAACGAGATGTCTGAGTTGTATACTTTCTATTGGAAAGGCTATTCGTTTAAAGCGACATTTTGTTTATTTTACAGGAGTTTGTTCAAAGTTAAAATTTTAGGAAAAAATGTGAATTGTAAGGCCAGTCACGGAATGATGAAAATACGGATAATTTAAGGATGAGATAAGGATGTTAACATAAATTGGTTTTTAGTTTTAAGCTACGCATTGAGTTTGTTGCGTCGGTTTTAGTATGAAGATCTGAGTTGGGTAAGGGAGCGAAGCGTTTTTATGTTACAAAAATTTTACGAGTACATACATAGGAAGAGCACACTAAACGCTACATAGACAAAACCATGAATACTTCACGCTCTGTGGCCAATCTCAGCATAATTTAAGGTTTCAAAACAGATGAAAGTTGTAAAACCCTAAAACAAACTTAAAACGATTTCCTTAGTCGCCTCTTACGACGTCTACGGAAGAAATACAGTAGTGACGTTATTTTGAAATACTGCGACTTTGCAGTGCGGTCTTTTAGGCGCATTTTAGTCCCGATTGTTACTCATTTTACTTCATAACTAGAATTAATTTATTGTTCAATGAAGGGTTATTTAAGATTAAGTTACTTATCAATATGTGTTTTTATACGTGAATAACGGGTACATTTCTTGGGAAAACCTTAAATATTTTTCGATGAAACTTGTAATCTAGATACTTGGATAACAGGGACAAAAATTTCAACACTCTTTTGTTATCTTCAACATTTAAAAACAGTCGTGTTCCGCCATTTCTTTTTTATTTTAGATTCTCATTGTTTCTTATCCAAAACTGATTATATCAAATTGTTTTGCAGCTCGTTTGGACGATGCTGCCGAGGTGCGGTGGGACCGAACGTGAGAAAACACACGGCCAGTATTAATGTTGGAAACAGCTGGTCAACTGCGATTCGGACTCGCATACTTAAGATCTCGTACCGTTATTGTGTTCAATATTAGTTGTTATGAATCAATAACACTATCTTCTTTCTTTCTAGTCGTTGTCTTCATTGCTGAAGGTCGTGTCCGTCCTGAAGTTCTTTGGTGACCTCTGTCACCAATCGCTTCCACCCCATCCTATCCTCGGCCTTCTTCATAGCGGTCGTCACTGTGAGGCCTGTGAGAGCAGAGACCTGATCTAACCATCGGGTAGGAGACCTGCCACGTCGCAGCTTGCCGTCTATTTTTCCAACAACCACAAGTTTCTCCAAGTTGTCAGGTTCACGGCGGGCAATATATGTCCAAAATAACCAAGAATCCTGTGGTAGCAAGTGGTAGAGAGCCTTTTTCGGATTCCAAGCTAAACACTATCTTATGACAAGCTTAAGTTTGCCGCCATCCTCTTGGTTGTCCCCATAAGTTGACAAAGGATGCCAACTGTAGAAACAAGTTTATAATCGCAAATCCATTATTTTGTAATCTATACTAATATTATAAAGCTGAAGAGTTTGTTTGTTTGTTTGAACGCGCCAATCTCAGGAACTACTAGATTCAATTGGAAAAAACTTTTGGAGTTGGATAGACCATTTATCGAGGAGGGGTTTAGGCTATATAACATCACGCTGCAACTGACAGGAGCGAAGAAACATTGGAAAATGTGGAAAAAAAGGGGAAAATTAGTAAGTAAGTAAGTAAACACTTTATTGTACAAGAGAAAAAAACACAAAATGCAAAAAACAAAAATTAAATACAAATGAAATGGCGAAGTACAATGGCGGACTTATCCCTTAAGGTCGGCCCTTTGAGAGGCAGAGAGGGAACGAAATGATTGAGACCGACAAAAAGAGAGGATACCATAAACATGCAATAAACATTAGTCACTATTCCACGCGGATGGAGTCGCGGGCACAGCTAGTACAAGTAAGAATTTATGATTTTCGGTTTTTTTCCTTTATCTTGCTTCGAACCTAATTTCAAAATGCTGAGTTCACGGGAAGTATCCTGAATGTTTTATGCGTCAGGCTAGCAACCTGTTCCCTTCTATTACATTTATCGTATTTAATTTAAAGCCTTAAATTATGCTTAAAGTGGCAAATTACAAACCTTTTCAAAATTTGATTTACTCAAACCGCAGCAGGCCCGTCCAAATTTTCATTCCTTGTGTCCTCATATAGTTAGTCGGGATGGTCGGGGATTCTTTTAATTGCTCCACGTCTCACGAGTGTGGAATTGGACCCATTTAAAGTTTTTCGATTTCTCTCACGCACACAAACTGGAGTTGCAGTTAGTGGAACAAGCAAGTGATTTTAGTTTTATAAAGTTCCAACTTGGCGTTTATTTGGTGATGGCTGGTGATTGCGAAACGTGGGGTGTTTTTAATTTGAAAGTGTGATTGGTCATTAATAGTGAATCCCAAAGTATTTCATGCACACCTTGGTTATGATATTCATAGTAGTTTTATGTTAAACTAGCTTTTGCCCGCGGATCCGCTCGCGTTAAATTAGGGGTATCACAGAACAGATAGCACACATACCAATTTATAGCTTTCTACATTGAAAATTGCGGAATTCTCCACAAACTTCCACCCCTCACTTTAGGGAAATGGAGGGTTTTGAAGAGACAAAAATTAGCCTATGTCACTCTCCATGCCTTAAACTATTTCTAACTAAAAAATCACGTCAATTCATCGCTCCGTTTAGCCGTGAAAGATGGACAAACAAACAAACAAACATACACACTTTCACATTTATGCCTAGTTCACATTATTCCAGTCCAGTGATCCAGCGGGCTAATCCAGTCCAGTGCTGGACTGGAGCATAGCGTTCACATTATTCCAGTCTTTTAAGACTAGCTGGATTGGTAACACATTGGTGACAATGGTTTCTAAAAAGAAACTCAAAAATTAATTCAATCCAGTACTGAAATGCAACTTCATACTTTTCCAGTTATGCTGGATTGGGTGAGCTGGAATGAAAAGTTGACGGTCTCTCCAGTCACTGGACTGGAATGCTCACTGGATTGGGTACATTCCAGTGCATTTCAGTGTCGGTTCACATTATTCCAGTAGCATTCTAGCACTGGATTGAATTGCAGGACTGGAACGCTACTGGAATAATGTGAACTGGGCATTATACATAATACTAGTACGGATGTGGTTACCCATTTTATTCTAGAACCCACCAAACATTATCTATTCGCCCGTCCCTATTAAAATCGTCGGATCTGCAAATCTGCCATTTTCTGTTTATTTCATTAATGGACCCTAAATTACGGTAACTTTCATCTCCCGCAATTTTTTTTTAAATTTTATGGTTAATTTACGAAATATACAGGTTAAAATCGTCGGATCTTACTTTAAGCAACCGTTAAATATGTCGAATCTTACTATCGGACGATGTTAGTGGGGCGAGCGGGGCGGCCGAGCGTACGTAACTGCCAGATCCGACTTTGTTGACGTATTAAAGTTAAGTATTGAAATGTCGGATTTACCACTTCCGACGTTTTTAATCGTTAAAGTTAAGTTTTGGATTGTCGGATATACCACTTCCGACGTTTTTAAACGATAAAGCGAAAGTACTAAAAAGTCAGATCTACCACTTCCAGCGTTTTTAATTGTTTCAGTAAAGATTTAAACGTCGATAGTACCACATACGACGATGTCAATTGTAAATTCTAATGTAGGTAGTACCATATCCAACATTATAAAGTGAGTTGGTATAAATCTTAATTGTCGGTAGTGTCGTGTTCCATACATTTTTTTCTAAATACAACTATTTGAATTGTCTACTTTCTTATTGCCGAAACAAAGAATGTTAATATTTTTGTATTTTGTACTTTATTAAACCATCTGGATACCCTGAATTTGATAAATGTGGCATTGATTTTTTGAATTCATGAACTCTGTCTACCCCTCATGATACAGGCGTGAGAATATGTATGTATGTATAAATACATAACAAGTACCTATTAAAATGACTGATGATTACCCAAGTGCTATTGTTTACAGAGTAACTTAAAATGTAACATATTATTGACATACTAATTAAGCTACAAGTCGACTTTTATACTGTGTAAATTGTTTCCAAAGCTAGATTAAATTTATAATTTTTAGAGATGTGCCGACTAGTCGTCGACTAGTCAGCTTTTTACTTTGTATGTATTTCTCATTAATATGTACTATATTGTATGCTTAAAAAGGAGACATACATACGAGGATTGTCCAATAAGTACTTAGCCTCACCGCCTGAGGACGGCACAATCGTAAGAAAAGAATATTATCCAGTAGTACATCTTTTCAGACGGCTCGTGTTAAAATTTCAGGCATATTGGATTTGAAGTTTTGTTTTCACAGCGTGTAGACGTGTCGGCGGATTTTAGAAAAATGGAAAAGAGCAATATCGGTCGGTGATTCGGTTCTTGTATTTGGAAGGGAAATCGCGCAGCGAAATCAAAGAGCGCTTGGATACTGTGTACGATGACTCTTCTCCTTACATGGCGACCATCGTAAATTGGTCAGCGAGTTTCAACGCGGTCGCACGCCCTTTTTTGATGAGCCACGCCTAGGTGCCCCAAAAACGGCCACCACGGAGGATAACGTGACAAAAGTCCACGATCTCGTATTGGCAGACGGCTGATCGAAGGTGCGCGAGATAGCTGAGACAGCAGGTATCTCAAAAAACTGCGTGGATCATAACCTACATGAAATATTGGACATGAGAAAGCTGTCGGCTCGATGGGTGCCGCGTTTGCTCACTTCGGACAGCAAGCGCATCTATGAGACCACTTCAAAGCGGTGTACGACACTGTTTAAGTGCAATTAAAAGTAGTTTCTGTATCATTTCGTGACCATTGACGAAACATGGATTCACTGGTAAACACCAAAGACCAAGTAATAGCCAAAACAGTCGACTTTACACGGCGAATGTGCTTCAAAGAAGGCGAAGACTGTCCCATCGGTCGGAAAAGTGTAGGCCACCGTTTTCTGGGTTTCACAAGGTGTTATCTACATTGACTACCTGCAGTAGGGCAAAACAGTCACAAGGCTCTACTATACTGAACCATTGGGCCGATTCGACCTCGATTTGCCCAATTTGGCGAGGAAAAAAGCGTTTTTCTACCACGACAATACACCGGCTCACACCTCCGCCATCGTCACCCCAAATTGGTCGCTTTAGGCTATGAACGGCTGCCCCATCCACCTTATTTGCCAGATTAGGCCCCGCGTCACTTTTTTTTGTTTCCAAACTTGAAGAAATCACTCGTTGGGCACAGATTTAAGTCGAATGAGGAGATTATCACCGCCACGGAGGCCTATTTTGCAGACCTCCAGTTTTTTTTTTCTGTCGGGTTAAAGAAGTTGGAGCATCGCTGGGTCAAGTGTATCGAGTTGTAAGGAGACTACGTAGAGAAATAAATCACCACTTCAAAATTTCATGTTTATTTTCAAGGGTAAGTAGTTATCGGACTGCCCTCGTATCTATAACATCAACAAAACAAAATTCTATTATCTATATAGCACGTAAGCAAAGATAAACTTATTATCGACTTAAGAGCGTGCACACAAAATTCGGTGATTTTGATGTTTTTCCAATGCTTTAGAAAGCTATAAATCCTTAAGTTTTTAAAGAAAAACTACTGTAACATATAAATAAACTCTTTTTCTAGGGATTAACGGAAAAAAATATTTTATTAGCAACACAGATTTCTTTTACTTAGCCAATTTGTTGAAGGGTTTTCACAAAAATACGCGTCAGAGCTGTCTTTCACTTGAAAATTTGCCATTAAAATTTACCATAAACGATATAAACTTGTTATTATCTGATAGACAATATAGTCTACTGGGGATTAACGGATTAACATGAATCAAATTATTGGTTTTTATTATTCAAATATCATTTTACATAATTTGAAAGTTGAACCATTACTTAATTTTTTTTCTCATTGATTTTAATGTAATTACAAATGAAACAATTTTATTGTAAATTTACAGAATATGTTTAGTCTAACCATATTTTTTTCATGGCTAAATATGAGTTAATTTACATTTCACGATTTTTTAAACATTGGTCCAAAACCACTAAGGTCAGTTGGGGGAAGAGAAACGCAGGGATAAGAGGGCTCTACAGACTATAATCACTCATAACTCGACGAGTTATGGTCTGTGGTGCCTCTTACCCCTGCCCTGCCCCTGAATTTCTCTTTCCCCACCTGATCTTATATTACGTTCGTAAAAAATGTGTGCGCCCTCTTAAGCCAAGTAAACAAAACACGCATTGGTTGCAACTAGCGCGCGAACAAGCTGAGGACAAAGTCGGATCTCCGATATCTCCGCAATCGGAAATCTCCGAAACCGAGATCGGACTAGCCGACTAGTCGGCTAGTCGGTCAAAGTGGTAGTCGGTACATCACTAATATTTTTAAATACGCATTCAATCATGTCGTTAGTGGGACTTGCTACAAAGTGTCTTTGGATTTTTACAAGTAACAAGGTCTTAAGTGGCACTTGCGACTAGTATTTACTGGATTCATACAAGCAACAATATTGGATCTGGTAGTTCCGACAAATCAATATTAACCTTTCTCTGTTAAAAAGGCCACAACTGAATTTTCGCATATTTACAAATTTAATACTGAGTATTCTTAATGTTGAATTGAATAGAAATAACTTAAATAGCAATACTGGAAAGTTTCAAAAACATTCTCAATATAAGTAAAAAGATATAAGCAAAATATACTTTGAATCGCTCTCCTGTAAAGTTGCCGATTTGCAGATTCGACTATTTTAATAGGGACAGGCGTATTAACTCTTCCAAGCTTGAACTCACCTAACAAGTAGTAACTGTTTTAGGTTTTATAAATACAGCACTAATATTTGGTGGCCTTGGTATAGTGTAAAATTTCTAAAAAACAATATAACAACAATTTATTTTTAGGAACCCCCATATAATGTAGACACGCGTCATATTTGAATTAATGAACGAAATCTTATATCAATCGCTTGTCTACCTCTTTTATTAGGTCCTTACCTATGAAATTGGCGATTTTTGTTTCGTGATTCTAACCATCGCAACTTCCATAACATAAAAGATATATTACGTACTTATTATTACAAAAGATTTTGCCTTCGTCGTGCAAATTTTGACTGCCATAAATCCAAAGAATTGTATCAATAACCCCACAAAAAAACATTTTGAAAATCAAGTATTTTCATGCTTCCAGAATTGTGGTTGCAACAATTAATTGGTCCATTTTTTTTATCAAAATTGATTCTCGTAGTTAGTTTATAAGTGTCTTTAAACACTGACGTAAGTTTTATAACACTATCATTTTTAGTTGCTAAATAATTGTAAAAACACTTAGTATGAAAAACGCAAATGTCATGAAAATCTTCATACAAAACGCCAATTTCATAGGTACCCAATATTTATCAAAACCAAAAAATATGCTAACAGTGGCTACGAATCCTAGTTATAGTTATATCTCATGGCAACGTATCATAATTCTTATGCTCTGCCTACCGTATTTAGGAAGACAGGAATAATACAATTATAGTTCAACAGCCAAAGAAACATTATAAATAACTGGGCTATATCAGGCCGAAAAGTTACTAAGATTAATTCATTAAATAAGTTTCCTGGGCGTTTTCCCAGCGGGCCCTTTTGGGCCTGCCTCTTGTTTGTACGTCCCAAGGGCTTGGGCTTCGTTAAGGCTGTGTTGATATCTGCATCCACATTAGTTTAGAGATGTAGGTGATATTTGCGTCCGCTATAGGGATTAGATATTTGGATCCACAGCTGCGATGTAGCAGGTAACTGAATCCGCATTAGGGATGTAGCTGTAGCAGGTATCTGCGTCCTCATCAAGGATTTAGCAGATATCTGCATACGCTTCAGGGATGTAGCAGATATTTGGGTCCACAGCAGGGATGTAGCAGATACTGCAGATATCTGCATCCTCAATAAGGCTGTGGCTGATATTTGTATCTGCAGCAGATATGTAGCAGATGTCTGCATCCGCATAGGGATGTAGCAGATATTTGCGTCCGTATCAAGGATTTAGCAGATATCTGCATGCAGCTGAGTTTTTAAGTGTTCAGCCTATCCTAGTTGGGAATGTAGGGATGACGTACGTATGTAAAAAAACTACGACAGTTAAAACTAACTGCCGAGCCAAATTCGAAATAATCGCTGAAAACATTTTACAGATAGACATATCATCATTCAATGACGGTGAACAACCACGGATCGTATATTATCACTATACAGCGCTGTAACGTCATTCATCAAACAAAGTGATCCGGGTGACAATGGATTGTTATGTCGATGACAATACAGGACGCATTTGTTAGGTATTCCATTACGATGTTTTATTGATTTACAGTAAAATAAAATGGATTCTCTCGTTTTTAAGGTAAACGTCCCTGTGCTCGACACTGACCCAATACTTGGCATTTGCAACCTTATGTCATAGTAAGACAGGTGACAGATGGGTGTCATCTACTGGGCGTTGAGGCGTCGAGCACTGGTATTTTTACCTTATATTGAGATAATTCGATATTTTTGGGCCAACTCGTGGCTCGTCGTCGGGAGTGCTACGGTGACTGCTAGACGCGCAGATTGACTCGAAACATGTCGAGCTGATCTTGATTTAGACTCGTTAGTTATACGTGTTTTTTTTTTGTTATGAGTCTTTCTTTATAGAATTTTATTTAATCTTTGAAATACCGTGTTTTTTTTTGTCCTACTTAATACTAATACTGATACTGTTATGTCACTTAAGTGAATTTCAAAAATTGGTTACGTTTACATCAGTTATCCATGGTTTTTAACATAGATTATGCTCTGCCTACCCTATCTGGAAACAGCTTATGTTATTTAGGAACGTCTTGACCAAAATATGACTTCACTCGGTCAACCCGGTATGACAAAGTCCTAACTCTAAAAGCCTGTACCCTGAACCTCAAGCGCCCTCTATCTAAAAGCCTGTACCCTGAACCTCAAGCGCCCTCTATCTAAAAGCCT
>BHDV01071742.1:412336-437528 GCA_005406045.1 Adoxophyes honmai
TTTATACTGAATATTCTTTAAATCGTTTTCGATGAAATGAAATTCGATGACAAGTTTGTCGACATTTCAAGGGGATACCCTTCGTGATGCTTAAGAGGATAGGAGTCGCACCACTTCTCCATACAATTTTTTTTTTCATTAAATTTGTTTCTATTGTGGCTATGCCTCTATGATTTGTTTTTATCGATATTCTAATTTTTTTATTTAGAATATCGATAAAAGCAAATCATAG
Organism: Adoxophyes honmai; assembly: GCA_005406045.1. Classification (NCBI taxonomy): domain Eukaryota; kingdom Metazoa; phylum Arthropoda; class Insecta; order Lepidoptera; family Tortricidae; genus Adoxophyes; species Adoxophyes honmai. The sequence goes on from BHDV01071742.1 coordinate 412,569, forward strand.
CCACAACAGATACAAATATAATGAAAAAAAAAACTTTTTGCTCTGATGTCATTATTCAGGGAGAAAACAGGGGACGTTTGTATGGAGAAGTAGTTCGACTCCTATCCTCTTATAAAAGTTTTTTTTTAAGATGTCTATGTTTTCTCACCGTTTAAACCTTGCCTGGACTACGAAATGTTTTTTTTACCGTGTGGTTGTCGTAAAAGGTTATTAAGAAAGGGTTATTATGTTTAGGTATGATTTAGGCGACAGGCTAGCAATCTTTCACTATTATTATACCTCTTCTATCTGTTTTAAACTTAAAATTAAAGAAGTGGCCGCAAAGCAAAAGTAATGGTTTTGTCTTTGTAAAGTTTTGTGTGCTCTGCCTACTTCATTTGGAAATACAAGCGTGTTAATGTATTTTATGTACTCTTAAGAATAAGTGTCCTTTTTGCTTTTATCTGTGCCACACGGCGCTGCGAGCCGCGACGAGCCTCGCACATCGTTCCACCTGCAGTTTTATGGGGTCGCTCCTGCTTCACAGAAGTATGAGTTGATAACGAGGTTATGGCATAAGTTATGACGAAAAATAATTACGAGATTGACTGAAGTAGACTTAAATTGACTGAATGGATACGCTTTTGTTAATTTATACATACATACATCACACCTGTATTCCCAAACGAGTAGGCAGAGCGCACAAAACGCTACATACTCAAAACCATGGCTATTTCACGTTCCAAGGCCATTTGCAGCTTATTTTTTTAGGTTTTCAGTAGGCACGTATAAAAGTGACAGTTTGCTAGCCTGTCGCCTAAAATACACCTTAAACTAATTCCTTAGTAACCTAACGTCATCCACGGAAGAAATGGAGAGCCAAAGAAATAGAATAACCATATTATTATGTGACCTTTTTGCTTTTATCTGTGCCAAACGGCGCTGCGAGCCGCGACGAGCCTCGCACATCGTTCCACCTGCAGTTTTATGGGGTCGCTCTAGCTAACAGAAGTATGAGTTGATAACGAAATTACGGCTTATATTATGACGAAATTGACTGAAGTAGACTGTAGTTGACTGTATGGATGGATACGCCTTAGTTGTTAAAGAAAACTAGTAGGATTAAATTAGAGCATTACGCTAGTCTGGCCCTAAAAGATAGCTTTGGTTATATTAAGAAATCTAAAATATGTATTTTAGATTTCTTAATATAACCAAAGCGTGTATGTGCACGCTTTCATTCTTTCATACTAAGATTTTTTTTCAGACTTCTTAGCCAGTTTTAGCTTTTATAAACAAAGATGGAAGAGGTATAATAGTAACAGGTTGCTAGCCTTTCGCCCAAAGCATAGCTAAACCTATTTCCTTAGTCACATCTTACGACATCTACGGAAAAACACGAGAGGACTATCGTCCTGTACCTATTAACTTAAAACCAAAAATATGCAAAAAGTGATTGCGAAACGCGAAATAATTATTAATTCGACTGTGTCATGTTCCAATGTATTTACTTACTAGCTTTCCGCCCGCGGCTCCGCCCGCGTGGAACTCGGTTATATTGCGGTATAAAGCACAACTATAAGAAAACTTCTCGTTTCAAACGACACACGGCGCCATCGATCTATCGTCTATTGATCGGTTATCGATTGATATCGATCTATCATCGATCGATATCGATCTATCAAGCAAACTATATTTTTGTTTTCCCTCGGGAACATCAATTTTTTTCGGGATAAAAAGTAGCCTATGTCACTCTCCGTGCCCTAAACTATCTCTACCTAAAAAATCACGTCAATCCATCGCTCCGTTTAGCCGTGAAAGACGGACAAACAAACAAACAAACAAACACACTTTCACATTTACATATTGGTACGGATTATGTAGGTACTTACTTGTATCCCTGTGGTGTCGGGTATAAAATATCACTAATAAATAAATATCACTGGACAATTTTTACACCAATCACCTAGTCCCAAAGTAGGCAATTTAATGCCTGAGTTATGGGTACTAGATAATGGATAAACTTACTTATATACATATAGATAAACATCCAAGACTCGAAAGCAAACATTCGTATTCATGATACAAACATCTGCCCCGACCGGGGATCGAACCCGGGACCTCAACCTTCACAGTCAGGTTCTCTAACCGCTGGGCTATCCGGCCGTCAATATATAGAATAACACCTCTCCATTTCTTCCATGGATGTCGTAAGAGGCGACTAAGGACACAGGTTAAGGTGTACTTTAGGCGACAGGCTAGCAAACTGTCACTATTGTAACTGCCACCTCAAAACCTATAAAATATTATGCTAGAAGTGGCCACAAAACGTGAAATAGTCATTGTTTTGTCTATGTAGCGTTTTGTGTGCTCTACCTACCCCGTTTGGGAATACAAGCGTGATTGTATGTATGTATGTATGTACTTTTATTATAATAGTTCTCACGCATCAACAATCCGCTTAGTATTGCAGATGTCTACGGGCAATTCCCTGTCGTACATAAAATTAAATTTCCCTGCAAAACTTTCACAGACCCATAAACAGTGTCTTCAGAAGTTAAACCTCATTCAGGAAGGTGTGTTAAAGCTTAAAATTAAAATCATCCAGTATTTAGAAGCGGCACCGCTCGCAATTATAACAAATTCAGTTCAGTAAGGAAATTCGTTTAGCGAACCGGTTGCAGCCGGCTTGCGCCAGTTTTCTCTTACGTAACTGTGAGTTTCCATTGCTGCGAGGCACGAGATTTAGTCGTATTTTACCCTTTTTTTTTATTGAACACATGCGTATTTTGCATCACGCCTGTATTCCCAGATGGGGTGGGAAGAGCACATGAAACGTTACATGGACAAAACTATCACTATTTTAAGAGACGAATGAAATAACTATTTCGTCTGTTAAATAGAACACTAAAAATATTGCACATATACCTACATACTCGTACATATTCTCACGCCTGTATTCCCAAGAGGGGTAGGCAGAGCACATGAATTGAAAAATCCAGTGCCACGTTTAGCAATTTCAGTGTAACCAGATGGTTACATGTGATATTGCAGTGACAGGTTGCTAGCCCATCGCCCACAATACACTAACCCTTTCCCAGAGTCGACTCTTACGACACCCACGGGAAGAAAGGGATAGGTACTATTCTAACCCGGCACCACATGGGGCTAAATATTGTACATGTAAGAAATTACTAAGATAAGTGCTCTGAAGTTCCGTGTGACGTCACTACGTGGTGCAATTTTTACAAGCCCACACCTTTCCTCATCTTTACCTTTGTCGATATAAATGAGAGAGACCATTAAAAGTGACCATTGAGAGTGCGTGAGGCCATTGAAATCAGTCGGCATCCAAATTTCAATCGGGATAGTAGGTTGTCCGTTCCCCGGAATTGGAAAATAGTTTTTAATACTCGTACTGAGTTTATGGTCGGTGTGAACGAGCCTTTAGAGATAGATGTTAGTTTTATGTGCGATCTGTAGTTTGACAATTATAGTGAACATGACTGTGACATGGATAGTTGTGTCAAGTAGTTGCTCGAAAAGAGTGGCAGCGCGCAGTGCGCGTCTATGCGCTGCCGTGGCATGTACCTCCAGATGTCAAGCTAATCTTGATTTTAAAACTTTTTTTACTATAAATGACTTTTAATAATGTAAATTTTCCAGCTTATCTAAAGACAAATTTTTTAATCGCCTCTTATGGCAAAAATAAATCAAAGAGTATTTGTCTAAATCTGAAAGCATCAGAAAAAAAGAGAAGACGATGAGAAATTCGTCGCCGTAAAGCCGTCGTAAAATGGAAACAGAGAGATGCCGAGACGTCTTGAGCCAAACCGTTATTCGAGGACAAGATAAAGACAAGTGTCAGGTTCTAAGTTCGCACGCTAAATAGAAGGCTAGTGCCAGCTGCTAAATAGAGTTCGTTCAGTTCAGTTGGTAATGAACCGCCTGGGCTAAACGTTACGGTCGCTTGAGAAATTTGGCACTAACATGCTGAAGCCGAAAACTTCAAGACCGGATGTAAAATCAAGTTAATATATAAACTAAGCCAAATCAAAGTAGAAGAAAGATTGTTTATAAATATTACAGTGTGATTGCCAGTGATTTTGTTTTTGTCAGGAATCTTAAATCAAACAATTTCTTTGATGGAAAAAATCACGAGGTTGCCTCTAATTTTCGTCTAAATTCTTCAAAACAATGTCTAAAAGTGGTAAACTAAAATTGTTGTCGAGTTTTCGAAAAAAATGCTTTACACAATGGCAATAAAATTTAGTCTTTGAAAAATTAATTCTTACCCGCGTGTTAAAATTGATCTCATGTGGTGTCGGGATAGAATAATACCTCTCCATTTCTTCTGCGGATGTCGTAAGAGGCGACTAAGGAAATAGATTTAGGTATGCCAGCAACCTGTCACTGTCATGGTTTTGACTATATAGCATTTCGTTTGCTCTGCCTACCCCGTTTGGGAATACAGCCTTAGTATGTAGGTATGTGTGTCAAGTTCACAAACGCATCAAGGTACAGTCACGAACCGGGATTGTTGAGCCACTTGCCACTGTTCGCAATTTAGACGTGTAATCAATGACCGATGTGACCGACTAGATGTTAGCTATTGGATTAGCATTACACGACCAAGTTACAAACATAGGTAAGTGGCTCAACAATCCCTGTTCGTGATGGTACGTGGGCTCTTGCTGTCTATGCGATCCTGGTACCATCACAGTCTTTAACAGCGACTCCGGAGACAAAATATATACAGTCGCGAACCGGGATTGTTGAGCCACTTGCCACTGTTCGCAATTTAGACGTGCAATCAATGACCGATGTGACCGACTAGATGTTAGCTATTGGATTAGCATTACACGACCAAGTTACAAACATGGGTAAGTGGATCAACAATCCCGGTTCGCGATGGTACATGAACCGTTTCCTAGTAAATCTAAAAGCGGTAAACGTCACAAGTTCCAGACGCAAACCGGTTACAGGTTTAATTTAGTTGTTCGAACTAACCGGAGTTCCGATGGACGCTCAGTTAAAATTCCGGGAAGTCGACTGAAGTTATGTCTGGAACCTGTGGACACTGTTTACTGTTTCAAGTTGATTAATCACGGATTCTGGGAGACGAACAGTTTAGACGAACAACTGACTTGCAGCAAGGCGAGTAGATATGCGCGTGATAGTATAATGTCAGTCACTGTCTAATTAGAGGCGTCAGAAAGTGACGGGTAGACTATCCCGCGCGCGAGGCGACTGAAGAAGTATACGGTGACCTGGTGATGTCTTTGATCCCGTGGTGGATGGACAAGGCGGTTGAAACACACAAATATTAGTCAGTGTCTCTTCTGTGGGTATGACAATAATTAGGGGTGTATAGTCAATTTCATTGTAGTAGATAAGACCAAAATGTAGTACACTTCTTCAGTTATTAGCTCGTTGGAGCCAATCATAAGATTGAACTTTCTAAGTCATGAATTTTTTGTTTTTGTCATGTTCACAGAGAAGATGCAATCTCAGATAGTCAAATCTCATGCAAATGCAGATCAATAATATCTGTGACAACGGAGCGTTGATACCATACAGCGTGTGAAATTGTTCCAATCGTATTATTTTAAGAGAAGTTAGTAAGTATCAGGTGTCATAAATAGTTTGGTATCCATGTATCTCATACAGTCAACATTATAAGAGACACGAAACTTAATTATTGCACCGACAAAAAGTGAGTTTACTATTTTAGAGGTACATTTTATTTTTCCTAAGTGGTGCTTTTAACCAAAAACCTAGGACAAGCCACAGTAATATTTATAAGTACCATTGAACTAATTTATTCCTGACCCATTATAGAACCTATTCACATTAAAGGTCATAGTGACACTGCCTTGCTCGACAGGCGAAATCTCAATAACGTTTATTGTGACAAAGTTCTGCGTTGGGTCAGGAATCAGTTGGTTCCATAGTACGCGGGACTTAATCATGAATGTCTATTTACCGTCTCGACGTTTCGGCCGCGTTGTGACCACGGTGATTAAGTCCCGCGTACATATAAATATGAGTGAGAATCGCGACAGCTTAAAACATAGTAAGCCACAGTAATATTACCAAAGCGCCAATCTATTTAAAGTCAAGCGAAACCTATTTCAGGTGCTCAGGTGCATCCGCCATGTTTTGAGGCAAGTTGTTAATAGTTTCCAACTGTTGGCAGCCGTGAAATGCTGAATTAACGGCATCGACCGGTTCCCGAGGGATCTGATAGTTTGTAAATAATATATCCACACTTCCATTAATATTGTAAATGCTATAGTTACTCGGTTTGTTGTGAGAATGGCGTTCACATAAAAAATGGCGCTCGTGGTTCAAAACTCAAAACCGAAAATAGGAACTCTTTTTTTTCGAGCTTTGTTTGAGGCCACCGGCGCTTTTTAAAGACTGATTGTCAAGAACAATGCGCCGCAAGAAACTTGGATTAAAGATTTTTCTAAAAATAATAACTAAAGAATACGTTAAGTACTGTATCAACTACAACATGCATTAAAACTCGTAAAGAAAATTCGCTGTTACCAAAACGACAGAGACAATTTTTGGACCTCTTTTTCCAAAGTACTGCATGATACCGTTATCAAGAAAAAGATTTTAATAATTTACTTTATACATAATTTCCGAGTGATGTTGGGGTTTAATTAACGACTCACTATGTCACCTGTGAACATTGTTAGGGATGACTAATGAAATAGGTGATTGTATGTTTTAGGCGACAGGCTAGCAACCTTTTCAACCTATGTAGAAACTTAACATTATCCTGAAACGAAGCGTGAAATAGTCATCTGTCTAACCCAGGCGTGATATTGATGTTGTTTTACATATCGTATTGTATCTATAATTCGTTTAGTCCGTTTTCATAATTAAGGTTTCGTAATTGACTACCAAAAAAGAAATATTTTTCTCGTTTCGTAGTTAATTACCAAACAAGAATTTATTTTCCGTTTTCGTAATCGAGTTTCGTAATTAACTACGAAAAAAGATTTTACTCGTAACTATGATGAAAGATAAATATGTAAAAAGGTCAAAGAGTAATCCTAAAGAAATTATCAATTAAAAAATCTCTTACAAAACTTATATTCATTTCTGACAACATGATTTCGTTCCGACATTTTTATTTCTGTGGTAATTTTCAAAATCTGATTATTTTGTAAGTATCTATCCAGCAAAATAAAAGCAGGGATGTTTAACAATTTTTGATACCTTAGAGATATATAATGTTGTAACGTGTCGTAATAAATAAATAAATAAATATCACTGGACGATATTTACACCAATCACCTAGTCCCAAAGTAGGCAAATTAATGCCTGTGTTATGGGTACTTGTCAACGGATAAACTTACTTACATATAGATAAACATCCAAGACTCGAAAGCAAACATTCGTATTCATCATACAAACATCTGGCCCGACCGGGGATCGAACCCGGGACCTTGAGCTTCACAGTCAGTTTCTCTAACCGCTGGGCTATCCGGCCGTCAAATACATTGTATATTTTTCTAAATGCTCGTGACTTTTTCAAATATGACCAGAATTAAGATGTGGGGTGATACTATCCCTCATTGCTTTGAGCGCGATTATTGAAGGAACTAATCTGCCCAAAGCCCAAAAATCGCTATCTTAAACAAACACTACTGGTAAACAGCTAAGCTAGCACAGTGGCAATGGACTATATATGATGTTTAGGAATATTTAAACTAATTTCGAGTTCCTTTGCTTTAGGAAAAAGAATAAGTAGATAATTACAAAAAATTATAAAAGCTACTGTCGTATTTGGATCTACGAGTTGAATGCTGTGTCTTTTGCGGTAACACTATTGTCTTTATACAGGGGGCCGGTAATTGACTGTAAATATTTTTAAGAGTGGTTGAGTGCACGCGTCTGATAACTCCTGTGAAATCTTATCTCGGTCTTTTTATGTCAAACAAAAACAAAATCGGAAAATATTGCCTATTTTTATATTATTATATTGTTGGCCCCGTGTGGTGCCAGGTGCCGGGTTAGAATAGCACCTCCCCCTTTCTTCACGTGGGTGTCGTAAGAGTCGACTCTGGGAAAGGGTACCTAGTGTATTTTGGGCGATGGACTAGCAACCTGTCACTGCAGTATGACGTTTAAAATCATCTGGTTACCCTGATATTGCTAAACGTGGCACTGGATTTTTGAATTCATGTGTTCTGCCTACCCCTCTTGGGAATACAGGCGTGAGAATATGTATATATTTTAAACGCATCACACTCTCCTTTTTCTTAGTCACACTATTAATAGATTTCAAAAGTCATTTCTTTATACTTTAAAAAAGTAAGTACCCAATAGTTCTTTAGTGCAGTAAAATTCTTGTTTGGTAATTAATAACGAAAAAAGAAAAACGAATAAGTTTCGTAATTAACTACGAAAGAAGAAAAAAATACTCGATTACGAAAACGGAAAACAAATTCTTGTTTAGTAATTAACTACGAAACAAGAAAAATATTTCTTTTTTGGTAGTCAATTACGAAACCTTAATTATGAAAACGGACTAAACGCTATAATTATACGGATTGCTGGTAAGTTTATATACAACATAATATATAAATTCCACTAACAGGATGCGGTACCGTTAATTATCTCGTGGAGTAATCTTGTCGAAGTTATCAGTTATCAATGAAACCCGGGAGCATGCGTAAAGTATGAACTTTGAATTGGGTTAATTCTTGAATTAGAAAGGTTTATTAAGAAACAAGTAAGGTGTATCTCAAAAAATCTCATAGGTGAATAAATTAACTTGAAAAAAAAAATCGAAATGAAATTAAGATAGCTATGACACTTTTTAACCTTGTGGTGTCGAATTTAGAATTACACCTCTCCATTTTTTCTGTGGATATCGTAAGAGGTGACTAGGGATTGTTTGATTTTTAGGTATATTTTAGGTGACATGCTAGCAAGCAACCCGTGACTATAATACCTGCCAACTTAAAACCTAAAAATATGCTAAAATGGCTACAAAACGTAAAACAGTCATGGTATTATCTTTGTATCGTTTTATGTGCTCTGCCTACCCCATTTGGGAATACAGGCGTGATGCCGTCACCGAATAGCTCATGGTATGTAAATATCAAATTCGATTACGATTAAAGTCCTTAGAATTCAGAGGTGGCCTGGTGTTCTAACTCGCGATCCTCTGCGTGAGAGACCACAGGCCATATCGCTAGGCTGAGCAAACGGTTTTTTGGCAAATATAAAAAATATACACACTTAAATCTTAATTATATATTACATTAAGCTATTAGACTTACATTTGCTATCAGCAAAAACAGTAAATTGACTTTATTATCTTATAATCACCAGTTTAAAACACCGTGAATCAACTTAAATTTGACACACTTAGTTTTTACACTCAAAGCATACAGTGTATCTACATATTTTCCCTACTTAAGCCAGCAACTGTCATTTCAGAGACCAAAAACCGTCTTACATTATTAAAACACGGATCAAAATCTCCGCTTTCGGCATCCAAAGCGACATTTGTTCTGACCTTCAAAATCTTAATTACAGGAGTGAATTCCCGGAAGACTCGGCTTTTGAATTATTAAATAACAATTTTCTCTAAGTCCTCAGTTTCTGGGGTCGTCCTACACTGCTGTGGAGCGAATAATTTTCCCTTGTAAGCCTATATTAGTGTATTCCAGGATTGTCATACAAATGAGGTCATTATTGCTTTGGACGGCTCGCGGGACGCTTGAATTCCTAATTTGTGTTTGGGTTATGCATACTTTTGTAGATAGGTACATCAATGATTCCCATTAAGTTAGATACGTAAGTCAGAATTTGTCTACTCTTACTCTTGTATACTTTTTTATATACACACATACATCATGCCTGTAAACCCAAATTGGATACCAATGGCTAATATACTAAACGTTACATAGTTTAAACTAGATATTTTACGTTTCGCAGACATTTTTGTCAATTTTTAGGTTTTTAAAAGGCGCAATTATAAAACAAGATATCACGCCCACAATTTCAAATTGAGTAGACAGAATTCACAAAACGCCTCATAGTCAAAATCTAATCTATTTCACGTTTCGCAGCCGCTCCTTACATATTTTAAATTGAAACATTAATGCAAGAGTTATTATAATGACAGGTTGCCAGTCTATCCCCCAAAGCATACCTACCTACTAATCCAAATCCATTTCCTGCGATATTCACAGAAAAAACAGAAAAGTTTCATTCTCAACCCGACACTATACGTGGCTCGAAATAAAAGACAACGATAACTAAAAATACGGCTCCGTTATTTATCAAAACGAAATCTAATCCTTCAAATCAAAATAACAGGCTCGACGAAGCATTCGAAACATCAAAATGGACGTCCATATAACCTAACAAAATTAAACGCATAAGCTGCAACGTACATTGTGCAAGCCAGTTATGCCACTGTAAATCAAAGAGCCCTACATTCAAAAACCATCCTTATGACCACTGCAACAAGGGCACTGCAGTGGTCAAACGGCTAGTAAGCTAGCCTAGACAAATGACTCCGATATTGGCTGTTAAACCAAGTGGCGCTTGGTCAAAGTTTTTTTTGGCGGCCATTTATGCGTTCGACACACTGTGCGCTCGAATTTGGCTGGATTTTATTGTCAGTTTTGATTGGAGTGAAAAGTTGTGAGGTATTTGGTTTACAAATTTTCATTGAGTGCCATATTGGATTGGTATTTTACCACGGATTTTGTTCAAGGTAAGAATTAATAGATACTAATGTAATTTCGATTAATTGTGACTAAATGCGCGGTATTAGGTATTTGTTGTTTTTATAGATAGCTGACTCATATAAAATGTAAAGCTTCGGCTAATAGTCTTGTTAATGATTAACATTAGAACTTGTTTTTTTTAATTACTTTTTTGTAAAGGTTTAGTTCCCTCTTGCCGGTCAAGTTCGTTCACATAAACAAAATTTGCAGTAGTTTATTTTGATTGAAGTAAGGTTTATTTTGGGCTAAATAATACTTTGAAGGGTTGTTATTGAAAATTTCATTAGTTTAAAAGTTCTTCATAAAATTTTGCGTGCGTGCAGCAAACGTGTAAAGTGCCTATTTACTTCAATTAAGAATAGAAAATACCAAAAACACTTATATATAGAAAAGGGCCGTCGAATAGTGCCAAAAATCTCAACATATCCCTTTTGAATTTTTTTACTTATTTAAACATTATGGCTATAAAAAAAATAGGTTACCTACGTTTCTTTACAAAAAAAAAGGTTTTATAAAGTTCAGTGCTAACTGCACTACACCCTTGTAAATTATCGACAGGGAATGTTTTATTACACCTTTTAAAAGGCCTTAAATAAAACTAAAATATAATAGGTATAACCTTTTCCACTAACACAACGCTATTTGCACATAAAAAAACTTCACCGAATGCTTAAAACGAGAACGCTGTCAGAATACAAAAGTTTAACAGAGTTTAAGTTAAATTCTAGAAAATCTGGAGCTCTAATAATAAATTGAAGTTGAATAAGTTTTGAATTATGAAACAGCTGGGAATATTGTGCAGTAATATTTTAATTAAAATAAGTAGAATAATCGGTTGTGCTTCAAAGATTTCAAATATTAAATCAATCATACGCATTTGAATAAGACGATTGGTACTTCTAAAAGGAATACCTACCCGTACATGCAAAAATCAACATGACTAATGAATATCCAATAGAGGAAGACAGAGCACACAAAACATTTCATATCCAAAACTATGACTATTATATTTTTCGTTTTGATGCCACATTTAGCGCAATTTTAGGTCTAAAGCTACACATAACAAAATATGATAGAAACAGGTTGCCTAAAGCATACCTTAACCTATTTCTTTGATCCACAAAATATTGACAAAGTGTCATACCTAACTAGACAATATCGGGGAAGAAAATGACCATCAAAACGACTGATAAAATATTGAAATGTTAGTATAAGGTAGCATTTAACAAAAAATTTGATTAAGGTCGATGTAGCAAAGTTGCAGTTTCAGTTTTGTTATACGGATCTACTCAAAGTACGAGTTTTACCTGATTCAATAAAATAAATTCTTCTAAGACTAAAAATCAAAAGGGTAGTTCAAACAGTCCGTTCAGTAACTAATAGTGCTACGGTACGTCACGTCGCTACAATACGTTGAACTAACTCTTATCTGCGACGATTTTTACTAAGCGACGTCCAAAAAGACGAAAGCGCCATAACTGCGTCCATGACCAAACGTACGTACATGTACATACAATCACGCCTGTGTTCCCTAAAGGCAGAACAAGATAGCAGAGAAATAGGCAGAACAAGAGCACACGAAACGTTACATAGTTAAAACTACGACCATTTCACGTTTTGCAGCCAAGTTTTAGGTTTGAAAAGAAGTAGAAAAGGTATAACGGTGGCACGTTGCTAGCTTGTCGCGCGTATCAACATCTACGGAAGAAATGGAGCGGTGTTATTCTATCTCGGCACCTCACAAGTACCAAACAGTTAACATAAATTCAAGATCAAAAAGTATTTTGGTATCCGGCTTAGGATTTTACTAAACGACGGACTAGTAACTCTTATCCGCTTTTTATACGAAAAACAAATTATTAGCTAGAAAAGTCCCGTTTGGATTGCCACCATTTTGCGAGCTCATACTACAGTAATTTTGACTCTGTTGCGTTCTGGCGTGGAAGATTAGATAGTTTGTTAAAGTACTGTGTAAAGAAGCTCTTGACTCGTTGTCTCGGCTTACCATCATCTATCTTTTTTTTGAACTCCGTTACTAAAAGAGGAATCGATAATCTTGACGTAATTATCTGCATTATTGTGTTTCTGTCTTTGACATACATATTCTCACGCCCGTATTCCCAAGAGGGGTAGGCAGAGCACATGAATCCAAAAATCTAGTGCCACGTTTAGCAATTTCAGGGTAACCAGATGGTCAAACGTGCTGTTGCAGTGACAGGTTGCTAGCCCGTCGCCCACAATACACTAACCCTTTCCCAGAGTCGACTCGTACGGACACCCACAGGAAGATAGACATTGTAATTATAACTGTAAATTTATTCTCATTTTGTCATCTAGGTTAAAGTCAAAGTCAATATACCTAAATATTAGTAATAAATAAAATAACATTTTATTTATTTAGCACTGCTGGACACATGCCTTTTCTGAGTATGAGAAGGCTTAGATTATAGTTCCCACGCGGGCCCGATGCGTATTGGGAACTTCCCACATAGCATTGAATTACATCATCGCTGTATGCAGGTTTTTTCACGATGTTTTTCTTCACAGAATACCTTGCGGTGAACATTAACCCTTAACCACCTACGTGCGGTCTCACAGACAATAGATTACTCAAAATTGTCAATAACTAAACGCGAGTATGTCGCACACGCGTCTGTGTCCTTGTACCTTTGCTGGCCCCTCCCGCAGTACCAGCCGTGCCTTCGACTCGTTCAGACGTATGCTCATTTTGATTTGGTGAGTTAAAAAACATCATCGGCGGTCTGTGACACCGCATGTAGGTGGTTACTGTATTTTTTAACAGTCTCGAAGACGTCTCGGAGACCGCTCGTAGGTGATTATGTCATTTTTTTCACCCATATAATTTTGTTTATTTTTGTGAAACATGTAGAAAAATGGTTGCTACAGGAGGTATCAGATGACAAAAATATGTCAAACGAAGATTGTAGTGACGTGGAACCGATTCAGTGGGGTATGTTGTAAAAAATATGCTGCAACTGCCTTGAAAAATTGTGGATCTTTGGGAATTGCAATTTTGTAGAATTTGACGATAAGTGCTCTATTTTTTTATTTAATTTTGTAGCTGAACTCCTTATTTTATAGAAATTAATAAAACAAGGTTGATTTTTTGAATTCCTATATCTATCAGGTCTTTTAATGTAATCAGAGTCGATTTTTGTGTTTAATCTACCAGTCTTGAAAGATTATGCCATATCTCAAGATTTTATTATAGTTTATGTTATTTGAAGTTCTAAAATAAAAGTCTAAAGCATAAACGAGTATTTTACTCGTTGAAATGCTATCTTGATATTACAGATCCCGAATTTGAGATGATTATTCACGAGCGGTCTCTAGGACCGCACGTAGGTTGTTATTTTACAGAAATTGGACGTAGGTGGTTAAGGGTTAAATTCGATTTCACACGTAAATTCCAAAAACATTAAAGGTTTGGGATAGGTCTCGGATTGGAATCTACGGAAAACTTGGAAACCACCTACCATGGTTCATAGACGCCTTCCAATTCTTTCATCAAATCAGTTAAATATTATAAAATGTTATCGGGGCAAGTTGGATAAAGCCTAAAAACACTTATTTTCAAAGATGTGCCGTGTTGAAACTTGTCGCTTAGGACGTTTTGGCGCTTAGGTAAACCGCCGTATATTTCTCTCTAAAAGCATCTTAGGTAGCTTGGAGTGATAAAACGCGTTCGAACGAATCCTTTGAGCTTTGTACGGTTGCTTTGAAGAAAGCAAATAGATTAAGGGGACTTGAATATAACTAGAGTTTTTAGAAAAAAGTGCATGGAAGATATTATACTCCTCCGGAAAATATTGATATTTGAAATACAAGTCGCATAATAGAAAATGTAAAATATTATCCCCATGCCTTTTGACGTAGATATGGGTCTTATGCATTTTTTTTTATTAATTCGCTTCTTTTATTTGGACTCTGTGGACCTATTAATTATAACGTGTTTTAGTCACTTTTCACTTCAACCCGTAGTTGAATTTAGGTAAATAAAAATAGATCGACACAGTTTAACAACAACAACTACTGTCAACGATTCAAAACACCCAAATTTTCCACAACAGTTTAACGTCCGTCTACATAAAACAATATCCGGTTACAAATTGCAGCAAAAACAAATAATGAATCAGCATTAGCGAACTGCATCTGTCCAAAACGCCACACCTCAAAACGCACTAAGTTCTCAACCGTTACCCTCTTATACCGCTTTTTGGCTTCCCAAACTGAATTTCCCTCCCCTTCACTCTAAAAGGTCGTAACCGCTCTGAAATCCCTCTTTCGTTACAGCTTTTTGGCTTTAGGGATGTTACTGCCTCCTCTATTCTAAAAGGTCGTATGAGCTTGGCTTGCGTTGGTTGTTACGTCGTTTTAGGTTGGTCGGAATGAGCTCTGCCAGCTGATTTATACGACGATTTGTCGTCGCGCCAAACCGCGTCTGATTCACCACGTTAATGCTCCCACGATAAACAACCCACGCTATTTACGCGCACTGGTATGGTCATTATTTTTATAGGCTTGGGTTTGGTTTTTACAAGTGAACGTAGTGTTTGAGTTTCGAACGAATTCCCTGGTTTTAAGAGTACATACAACATAGTCAAAATCATGACTACAATTCGTAGCCACGTCTGGCATAATTTTAGTTTTAAAAACAGATAGAAGAGGTATAATAATGACAGGTTGCTATCCTGTCGTTTTAAGCATACCTAAACCTGTTTCTTTAGTCGCTTCTTACGACATCTATGGAAGAAATAGAGAGGTGTTATTTGAACCCGACACCATTACAGGTCATGTTAGGATAATGGTTCAATAAATTCAAAAGTAGAAAAAAAAACCAAAGTCTTATGAATGAATTACACCGCAAAAATTTAAACTGTATAAATTTTGCATTAGACGTATGTTCAAAATAAAGAACTGGCGGAAAATAATAAAAGTACATACATACATACATACATACATATCGTCACGCCTCTTTCCCACAGGGGTAGGCAGAGACTACTTTGTTCCACTCGCTACGATCCTGACATACCTCTTTTGCTTCATCCACATTCATCAATCTCTTCATACATGCTCGTCGGTTTCGGGTACTCTTGACCTGACCTGTTTCTAAAACGTCCGCGATTTGGTCACGGAACGTCCGTCTAGGTCTTCCCCTCCCACTGCACCCATCCACATTCCCCGTATAAATTTGTTTTGTCAGTCTTCTTTCATCCATCCTCTCTACATGACCAAACCAGCTAAGCATACTTCTTTCTATTCTAGTCACTACATCTACTTTCACGCCAGCTCTTTCCCTTATCACACTATTTCGTATTCTGTCTTTCAGTGTTACACCTTCCATACTCCTTAACGCTCTCATTTCTACTGCATTTATTCTACTTTTATGCTTCGTTTGCCATACCCAACTTTCACTAAGTACCGTACATTAGTGTTGTAACGAGCACCCCTCTGTGGACAGCCAGACGCGCCTTTTTCGACACCTTCTGGCTGCTCACGAAGGCGCGCAGCGCTCCATTGACTGTATTTCCTGCATTCACTCTTCTTTCAATATCACTTTCACACTTACCGTCTTTCGTAAACGCCGATCCCAGGTATACAAACTCTTTTACTTGTTCTACATTCTCACCCGCAATCATAATCTTACATTCTGTCTCGCAATAATAAAAGTACAACATAAATAAAGTTTATGAGCCCGTTTTAATATCAAAAACTATACAAGTATCAGGAATTATTGAATAGAGCTGTACTACATCCATAAAACAGAACTGCTTCGCTAAAAAGCGGTTAACCATAAAAAACCGCTAAAAGATTATTTTAATACGAAAAATGCTTTTCAACTTGCTTATTCCGTATTTTTTGTTTGCCTTTTTTAATGCAATCTTTCTAGCCTGAATTATTCTAGAGCATTTTTCCTGCTAATATTTCCTGTATAAACTATGCATACGGCCGGTGAAAAATGAACGCTCCCGGAGGTTGTTTACAGTGAACGATCTTATTTTTGTTTTATTTTGTTTATTTTTGTAAATCGAACAAGTTTTTTTAATTTTGACGATGCTAAACGCAGCCCTCACGAGTAGTACAGGCTACTGCGAAAGCTTAACATAGCAGTTTAAAGAAGTCGCTATAAGAAATAGTTTTACAATGCAGTTGTTAAAATTAATAATGATGATGCATGGTGAACCGTCAAGTAGTAATAGACTGTTTTAAACATAAGTAGTCTGGGTCAAAATTAATAGGGTAGCTATTTTTGACCCATTACTTTAAAACTATAAAAAGAGTGAAAAACGAAAATTCGTTAATAATCTCTTATAGTATTCAAGTAAAAAATTTGAAATCTAAAATAAACTTAATGAGTACTGTTACTTAAGACTGACAAGAATATCTAAAAAATGCGAATAGCAAAATAGAGATATTCTCTCCTCAAATGTTTGACTTAAAAATGGAAAATTAGCGGGCGTTTGATACTTTTGACCGAGGTTGTATAAACGTCACATACGTACAGTCACGAACCGGGATTGTTGAGCCACTTCCCACTGTTCGCAATTTAGACGTGTAATCAATGACCGATGTGACAGACTAGATGTCAGCTATTGGCTTAGTATTGCACAACCAAGTTACAAACATAGGTAAGTGGCTCAACAATCCCCGTTCGCGATAGTACATTACATTTTAAAAAGTGCCAGCAAATCAGTCGCTTGCCTTTTAAAATCGAAACATTAACATCCTACCGTGTCGTAGTCGTATCGTGACACCTAAACACAGTGTTGACGATACAGTTGTGCAGATGGCGCTGTGGTCTATGATTAATGGTCGAATTACCGCGACACCTACCGTCGTCAGAGGGAAGCTGATTTTTGAACTGCTAACTATTTTGGGGACTATGTGAGTGATTGTGAAATAACACACGTCTTTATATTTAAATTAGCCCAAAATGTTTCGGACCAATTTGTTAGCCATTACTGGGGTAACGCTCTACGGAGACAGCGGTTAGACGCGGTGTCTAACCGCTGTCGCTGAAACGTGTTGTCTCGATGATGGGTCACGAGTTGACCCAAAACGTGTCGAGCTAATCCCAATATAAAGATTATGGGAGTATCCGTTTTATTACATTTGGAGTGAGTTTCATGGTATTTTGAGTTGATACAATAACTATGGTATATTCTTTTAGGTACTTAAAAAAAGATAAACAAACCCGACAAATTCAAAAATCACGTAAGGTAGGTGTTGCTACATTAAATACGACACTTACTATTTTAGTCAGCAACACATACCTTACGTGATTTTTGACTTTGTCGTTTGTTTACCTTTTTTTAAATACCTAAAAGAATAGACCATAGCTGTTACCCGAAACTCCATCTTCGTAGTTTTATTATAATCCCACGGGATGTGTGCATTTTTGCTGGATAAAAAGTAGCCTATGCTAATTCAGAGTGTCAACTTCCTGCATAGTAAATTTCACCAAAATTTGTAGCACCGTTTTGGCGTGTATAGGTTACAAACACAATGACAAACTTTCGTGTCTATAATATTAGAGTTATTACCCAGTAGTGGGACGTGGGAAGACTATGACGAAGGTGATAGTAAAAAAATCTAAGTTCTAAGGGGCAGCGCTGACGACAGACTTTTTGTGCGATCGAGTCTGCCGCGCACAAAAAGTCTGCGTGGTTTGTATGCATTGTGCGCCGGACTTTTTGCGCGTCGTGTGCGTTACTGCATACAAGACCATGGTTCTATTTTCACAGACCAAAAAGTCTGTCGCGGATAGTCTGTCGTCTGCGCAGGGCCTTAGTCGTAACTTCTTGAGCAACTATGGCTATTGCCTAATTGGCTACTTTTGACAGCTATCGGTAAACGGCTATTGCATCTATTACATCTTGCCACTCCAAAGGTTAACACAACTTAGCCCCCGTTCCCACACGAATCGTGTCGGGTGTGTGTGAACAGCTCCATGTAAAATGTACTGCGGCTACGACCCCCGATTAAAAATCGTGCGGGCTCCGGTGGGAACGGGGGCTTATAGTTTTTATCAAAATAAATGTGTTTACGCAAGTTTTTTTGTCAATTTCCACAGTGTTAGCTCTCGTAACATGACTTTGTTTTTGACAGGTAAAAGCAGTAACTGTCAATTCTGTCCTTTTACGCGGGTATTAACACCGCATGCCCCAATAAATCAGATTTTCCTTTTATTTTGATCTTTAATAATAAACACATTTCTTTTTGCGAAAATATCAAGGTTTTTGTGTAGCTGTAGTTATAGGTGTAGTTTCACGACAAACACATTGGCGAGTATTTTTTAGTGAAAATGTTGGCAATTGAAGTCGATATTATGTACGGAAAATAACTATTACTTTCAAGTATCAGATCATTTTATGCTTCCGTTTGTTAAATTTTTCGTATTTGAACTGAAAGGAAAGAATTCATGGAGATGTTCTTTGTCATGATCTATTTTTTCGAATGTGTAATAAATAATAATTTAACTAACTTTTTTTTTACTCTTAATGTTACGCCTTATTCCTGTTGCTGCTGTTGTTGCTGAATCGACGGTATTTGCTAATTCGACGTTAATTTTCTTTTTAAATATCTTATAGCTGCGACATTGTTTTTAACAAAGCCCGATTTTTTTTAAAGTTTCTATGACTGCTTGTATATACCGTAGTAAATCAGCCTGGTTCGTCACAGCTTAAACAATAATTACCGTCAGCGTACCTAAAGTTTTAACCTAAATAATTGCGCCAAAATCTGTGTACAGGCGGACATATTGCAGGTGCAGCCTCTGATTTATGCTGCGATTTGTCACCTGTTCGCCGAAAAGCGTTTAAACTCTGCACATGAGCCACTGGCTCCACAAGGAGGCTAGATTTCATAGGATCAGGAAGACTGGGCACTGGTAATACGTTGCGGTTCTTTAGGGTGCAGTGGTTATGGTTGGCTACAGCTTTCGTCTAATGGATATTTTTAATGTAAGGAAGTATAATTAGTAGATTTTGAGGTAGCCATTGTAAAGTTAGACAAAATTATCGTATCGTGATTTATTCGTAAAATAGGTTAAGGTAAATTATAGGCGACAGGCTAGCAACTACACTAATACCTGCCAACTCACTAAATTACAAACAATATAAGTGGACGTGGAACGTGAAATAGCCATGGTAATGTCTATGTAGCATTTAATGTACTCTGCCTATCCCACTAAGGAATACAGGTGTGATTTATCTATGTATGATTATAATTGGTGACAGGCTAGAAACCTGTCACTACCTACCTACGATACCTATTATACAAACCTAAATAACGCTAGAAGCGGGTGCGAAGCCTGAATTAGTCATAATCATGGTTTTGTCTACGTCACGTTTCACGTGCTCTGCTACCCTATTTGGGAATATAGGCGTGATTGTATGTATGTAGAATAACCCCACTGTTTCAGGGTTACCAGCTAAAATGGTCAAACTCCACACGAGACTAGACCAAAGAACCTAATTACCATAGAAATATGAACGAATTCAAGTATTCCACACAATCGGGTACTCCCGTTGGAATGCATCCTCACCTATCTGAATACGGCTGCATTGAGACGTGGTTTGAATACCAGATGTTTTTGGGGTTCCGTGTAAACTGGTCAACCATTTCAATTTTCTATAAGCCTGCAATTTTTTTAGCTTTTGTACTTTGACGCAAGATTTTGAGGTTGCGTACGAGGGCTGATAAGTGCGTTTCAATTGCAATTATTGTTTTTTTTTCTTCGCTTTGTTCAGCAAAATATGGTGTACCTATGCAAAATCTATTTTAATATTACTTCGAGTTTATTCTAAGAAAGAAAACATCGAGAGCAAGCCGCACCCGAAAGATGAAGAAATTTATAATTGCGTGTAAATTCCACACCGCGACGAAAAAGCGAATGTTGTGTGCCTAGTGGTATGGTAAGGCTGAATTATTTTTATTATAACTCAGGAAAATTATTAACATCATTACATTAGATTACACATCACATTATAATTATTAGACACTTATATTTAAAATCTCGTGGTTTTTTAAGCGGTTGAGTATTTTTAACCGACTTCAAAAAAAGGAGGAGGTTCTCAATTCGTCGGGATATTCTTTTTTTTATTATTTTTTTTTTTTTTATCATCATTTTTTTTTTTTATGTGTGTTCGCTGATTACTCGAAGACGCCTGGACCGATTTGGAATTTTTTTTTTTTTGTTTGAAAGGGTATAGTTTCCAGGTGGTCCCATTGCCAGCATATCTTGATCTGGTGATGGAATATGAGGGAAATCGAGGGCAACCCTCAAATTTTATTGGCACTGGTAATGTTTTTAGTACATTTTTCAAAGCTACACCAGTATTTACGTCTGGCAGTAAAAAAAATATGACTGAGCTGATGATGGAAGGTCAACTCCTTAATGCTTAGGAGTTAAAGGATAATTCTTTCAATACTGAATGCACCTGCAGACTGGAAATTATAACTTCAGTAATTAGTGAGGCCTGCTGGTGATGGAAGGTCACCCTCATTATTAGACAAATGCTTTCAGTATAGCCCAAATTTGAAGTCGGTTTTTTTTTGTTTAAAATTATTTCCGTGTGCTGTCGGGTTTATAATAACACCTTGACGGCCGGATAGCCCAGCGGTTAGCGAACCTGACTGTGAAGCTTAAGGGTCAATTCCCACCAAAAGAGCAGCGCAGCGCGGCGTAGCGCAGCGACCCGCTCCGTGGAATGAGAATTTCAACTTTATTTTCATTACAATAAGACTTACTATCGCATGAGAAACTCTAACGATGCGGGCGCATGCCCGCGTATCCATGGTAATAACAACGCATTCCATAAACGAAGCCGCGCGACTGCGCGAGCCTTCGCTGGAATGCCCGAGGATGCTCGAGCAGTCGCGACGGCCGCTGTCAATACATATGACAATATGTCAATAATTATGTAAATTCCAGCGACTTCCTACGCATTCCAGCGGCTTCTCGAACAGTCGCAGGAATCGTCGCGCATTCTCCACGGAGCGGGTCGCTGCGCTACGCCGCGCTGCGCTGCTCTTTTGGTGGGAATTGACCCTAAGAGGGCGCACACATTTTTTACGAACGTAATATAAGATCAGGTGGGGGAAGAGAAATTCAGGGGCAGGGCAGGGGTAAGAGGCACCACAGACCATAACTCGTCGAGTTATGAGTGATTATGGTCTGTAGAGCCCTCTTATCCCTGCGTTTCTCTTCCCCCACCTGACCTTAGTGGTTTTGGACCAATGTTTAAAAAATCGTGAAAAATAAATTAACTCATATTTAGCCATGAAAAAAATATGGTTAGACTAAACATATTCTGTAAATTTACAATAAAATTGTTTCATTTGTAATTACATTAAAATCAATGAGAAAAAAAAAGAAAGTAATGGTTCAACTTTGAAATTATTTAAAATGATATTTGAATAATAAAAACCAATAATTTGATTCATGTTACACCGTTATTTCCCAGTAGACTATATTGTCTATCAGATAATAACAAGTTTATATCGTTTATGGTAAATTTTAATGGAAAATTTTCAAGTGAAAGACAGCTCTGACGCGTATTTTTGTGAAAACCCTTCAACAAATTGGCTAAGTAAAAGAAATCTGTGTTGCTAATAAAATATTTTTTACCGTTAATCCCTAGAAAAAGAGTTTATTTATATGTTACAGTAGTTTTTCTTTAAAAACTTAAGGATTTATAGCTAAACATCAAAATCACCGAATTTTGTTTGCACGCTCTTAAGGTCCCGGGTTCGATCCCCGGCCGGGGCAGATGTTTGTATGATGAAAATGAATGTTTGCTTTCGAGTCTTGAATGTTTATCTATATGTGTGTGTATGTGTATGTATGTGTACTTTCTTAATAAAATTATTTAACACTACGGAACCTTTTGTTTCATTACACCGACTTGCCTTGCCCAGTTTTAGGTTTAGTTATTTCAAGAACACTAACACCATTATTTATCCGCATACATTATTTAGTTTTCGTGCAGAAACGCTCGAAGAATTATGGAAGTACCACATAAAGCTTCTGGCAAAAATCGATTACTTATAGTAAAAACGCAGAATTATTTTGCATTTTTATCTATAACTTGGAATAAATTTTAGGGGCAGCCGCTTGTTTTCCAAGATTTTTTTAGCAGAGCTGTTATGTTTATGTTGTCAACATAGACTAGGATTACCTACTTTGGTTAGGTTAGGTTTATGTTTTTTATATTCCTAAATAAAAAAGTAGTATTTAGATACTTTGTTATTTGCCTCTTACGAGATCGAAGGAAGAAATGGAGAGGAATTATCCTTAAATCGATACAACGCAAGTTTTTTTTTTTCATTAGCTTACGTTTTAGTGTCCGACAGTTGGACTAAAGTCTTTTTCGTGGTGTCCAAACTTTAAGCTTGATGTTAAGTTTGGAAATCAAGATGTCGGTAGAAAAATATTAAGTAAAAAACCTAAATCATCCTCATGTCAAATAAAGTGTATGTTAGGAACGTTCTCAATTATCAATTACGAGCAAGATGTAGGTAAGTGAAAATGTAAACATTTAATATTAATATTTTTATTTTATTTATTCATTCATTAATATTTTAAAGTACTTTAACAAACTATGCATAGTTAAAACTAAACGCAAACCGCACTCAAACCACCTTCAAACAACGAGGAGACAAAAATAAAAGCATTCGGTTTTCAAAAATGGAATAGAACTGGAATGCAGTTTGAATAAAGCCGTTGGGTAAACACACTGACGGCTGTCAGCGGGACACTGGCTTTATCTAACGGCTATTTATATATTTTTTATTCCAGCCAGTATTTGAAATTGTTCTTTTGTCGTTGGTTTGCAAACTCGATTTGATGTTTAGCTTTCCCTATAAATACTTTTTTGCTATAGTTCTATTGATTTTTGCTTACCGAAGAGAGACATTCATTTTTTTAACTTTTTGCCTAGCTCAGGACTTGAAGGAAGTTTTGTGTGCTCTGCCTACCCCAAGGAACACGATCGACGTATGTATACATATACATACATTCACGCCTATGTTACGCTTATGTTAGAAGTGGCTGAAAAGCGTGAAATAGTAATAATCATAGTTATATCTATTTCACGTTTCGTGTGCTCTGCCTACCCCATTAGGGAGCAGAGGCGTGATTAAATGTTATATTTATCACACCTATGTTCCCAAATGGGGTAGGCAGAGCACACAACATAGCCACGTATTACGACTATTTCACGCTTCGCAGCCACCTCTTGCATAATTTTAGGTTTGAAAACAAATGGAAGAGGTACCTACTATAATAATACTTCCTGAGTGGTGTCAGGATAGAATAACACTCCTCCATTTCTTCTGTGGATATCGTAAGAGGCGACTAAGGAAATAGGTTTAGACTAGCAACCTGTCATTATTATAATATTATTATCTACTAGCTGTTCCCGCGACTCCGTCCGCGTGGAATAGTGACTAATTTCCCCCCCGTTTTTCCCTCATTTTCCAATATTTCTTCGCTCCTATTAGTCGCAGGGTGATGTTATATAGCCTAAAGCCTTCCTCAATAAATCGTCTATCCAACACAAAAAGAATTTTTCAATTCGAACCAGTAGTTCCTGAGATTAGCGCGTTCAAACAAACAAACAAACAAACAAACAAACAAACAAACTCTTCAGCTTTATAATATTAGTATAGATGTATGTAAATAAAATGTCAGAGGTTTGAAGCAAGTCCCAGTTTACATGTGACAGCTTACCGAGCATTAATCTCTTGTGGTCAGTTGACTCTGACATTGACAATGTGACATGTTGACAAGCGACTAGATTAGCGCTTACAACAAACAAACATGATTGAAATGAAATAAAATATGAAATCTTAGGCAATAGTCAGCACTTAGGTACTATTTCCTGAAAGGCTCTGTGGTATTGTGTTCGGCAGTAAAATTGGCAAGATCTCTACACTGGATCACACTGTGAAGTTGATCTGTGTACTTTTCCACTTCTATTTCTTTGCACAAAAATATTATCAAAACGTCATATTTAATTTTCCGTAATTTTCAGATAACAGCACAAAACCGGTAAAAAAAAATAGCGAAAACTCTACTTCTAACCACTAGAAAGTTTTCATTTTTATTATCACAAAATCTTTGATATGTACGGCTTTGTTAACCGACTTCAAAAAGAGGAGGTTCTCAATTCGACCTAATTTTTTT
>BHDV01071753.1:0-36386 GCA_005406045.1 Adoxophyes honmai
GCTAACAGTAATTTAGAAGGTACTAAGGAGATTTTATACGTCAAGACTTGACATTTTTCGAAGCCATTAATTCCTCTTATCGAGTTTGCAAACCTTTATAGAGGAAAAATTTAAAATCCGTTAGAGAATACACTCTGTTAAATAATCTATGATAACTTCAATTCTATTAAGTGA
Organism: Adoxophyes honmai; assembly: GCA_005406045.1. Lineage (NCBI taxonomy): Eukaryota > Metazoa > Arthropoda > Insecta > Lepidoptera > Tortricidae > Adoxophyes > Adoxophyes honmai. Next base: position 175 of record BHDV01071753.1, read on the forward strand.
CAGTTTACTAGGGTTTCCAATATTTTTGCTTTAATATTTTATTCGAATTTTTACCCGATGTGTTGTAACACGTTGTATACGTAGTTACCTAGTTATTCTGTGACTATCCGTCACTCCTGAGCGTCTAATGCAATGAAGTCAGTCAAGAATCGCGTCGATTTCGTTTGCAAATTAACGCGAAAATTGTATGAAAACCGTGACGACCGCGATAGTTGCGCTAAATTGCCGCTTCGAGGCGCTGTCTCAATTTCTATACAATTCTTCGCGTAAATTAGCAAACGAAATCGTGATCGTTTCATGTTCGTTTTGATTACACTAAGTAATCTGAACGCGTCAAGATTTAAAGCGTTCAAACTGAAATCTTCACCATTATCTGTAGACGAACATGTTAATTACAATCGAGCCTTTACACCTGTAAAAGCGTGTGGCGTACGAATTGGGTCACGCCTCGGAGGCTGCGGCAAACACCGATTAGATAGCCAATGCTAACAAACTGTTTGCCTTGCGAGCGCCGACCTGATGTATATTGTTATATCAATTAATTCGAGAAGATAAAATTGGGATCTTTTTAGAGTAAAATGTGTAGAGCTCATACGGTAGAGCAAAATTTGGAGGCAAAATTTGCGTGGTAAGGTAAACGTGCTTCCTGCTGTAGCTTGCCATACTATACATACATACAATCACGCCGTGTGGTGTCGGGTTCAGAATCACACCTCTCCATTTCTCCTGTGGATGTCGTAAGACTAAGGAAATAAATGTTCCTTTATATTTTAGGCGACAGGCTAGTAACCTGTCACTATTATACCTAAAAAATATGCTGGATTTAGCCATGAAGCGTGAAATAAAGGTCCATATCGGGTTGCATAAAGTTTGAAGTCATACTTTTTAGCTATGGTTTTGTATATGTAGCGTTTGTATACTTTTAATTTGACCTTCAGTACATCGCACTCAAAAATCACGTGTTAAAAAGGTAACTTGACTACTCCCATCACATGGCAACAGGTTGTTTTGCAATCTTATCTCACATTCCTCGCCTAATCCATGCCGCGAATATTTTAGACTACACGCAAGCAACGCGAGCCAAAAGCTCGGGTTGAGCACGAGTTTGGATGCTGTGGTGTTATTTTTCTAAGCCTTTTAAGGTTATGGTACCCTGGTAATTTTCCTGTGGCGACACGAGGCGGGAAGAGATTTGTGTGACGTTATTGGCAGAATTTTGGACTTCAAACCTTGACATGTCAGATTTCGCAAAACAGTGCTAGCTACGATGGAAGTTTAGTTAAAGTTCAACTCCTACAGAGTTTCGTCTTGTCTCCTCACTAATGGAAAAACAGTACCTAATAAGCCCGCTCTACACTCGCGGCGCGAAGTCGCTCCGTGAATTCACGGCGTGAATTTACGCAGCGGCTCACGCATAATAACTAAGCGCGAACACAAGGCGTGAACAACACCTACACTCGCGATTCGCGGCTTTCGCGGGCGTTCGCGGGTGTTCGCGTCGCGAGTGTAGAGCGCGCATTACAGAGTAATTGTCGTGCGCGCTCTACACTCGCGACGCGAACACCCGCGAACGCCCGCGAAAGCCGCGAATCGCGAGTGTAGGTGTTGTTCACGCCTTGCGTTCGCGCTTAGTTATTATGCGTGAGCCGCTGCGTAAATTCACGCCGTGAATTCACGGCGCGACTTCGCGCCGCGAGTGTAGAGCGAGTATCGATTGTTGGCTGTCATGTCATGATCTTCATAATATTGTCATGTCGTGATGGTATGGAAAATGTTCATACTACAATCAGCCGGTTTGGCGCAGTAAGACGCGGGTAGAGTTACGCGCGACATAGACTATACCTGTCACTGTATATTTATTGTATGATATAAAAACAAACCAGTCTAAATAAGTCCCACTGCTAGAGACAATCCTCCTCTAAGTATGAGGAGGTTTAGGTTTGTAGCCAAGCGAGCAAGGTCCGGATTGAGAACTTCACACACAATGAATCACTTCATGGTTGTACGTAGGCTCCCTACGAAGTTTTCCTTCACCGTCTAGCCCGTGATAAATTCGAAAAAAATTAGAGGTGCGAGTTTGGGAATCAAACCCTCCACTCTCTATTATGAGAGGCTGTAGATCCGCCAGGCTACCACGGCTTCTAACGAGAAAATTCAGAAAATGATAGGTAGGAGACTACTCGTGTCGATTCGCACGTATTAGTGTGGTAAGCCTAAAGATTTCTTTGAACCAAAATTCTCAGCGGATCATTGAAGAATGTGAATTCTCTCACAGCTTCGTTAGAGTTGCGAGTTAGATAACAGTTAGTTAAGTAACTGACGGCAAATAACCGGGGAAGCCTTCAGTCAACAGGCAAAGTCTAAATTACTCATTCATTTTAGATTCAAGATCTAGTTTCTCGATTAAATAAATTTTAGTGTCGCTTTGCGAGCACTTACCTTGATTTTCAAAACATACTTTGGATTTGTGACAGTCAAAATTTGCATCTCTCCATTTCTTCCGTGGATATCGTGATGTATTTCGGTTACAATGCTCACATAATTATATTTTTATTATTGGCTGAAGTGCCTCAGTCAGTCTTTCAAACAATTAATACTTCTGAATAAACTTCTGCTTTATTAGCATGAAAATAAAACAGATGAAATGTAAGTGCCTACTACGACTTAATTAATTATTACGATAGTAAAATGAAGGTTGCTTTTTCTTATTATTTGATTTCGAATTTCAAAAGTTTGATTATTTACTTATTCCAAGTTTTATTTGATTTGTGATAGAATTTTAAGTTAATTTGTGATCATTACTTTTGAAATATTGAGAATATTTTAGAGGTTTAAATATTCGACGCGACTAGACGCGTTCGAGATAGAGCTGTCACTGTCTACCTGGAAGAGTTAGAAAAGGACAAGTGATCTCATTCCCCGTGCCATATCATGGTAAAAAACGTTAACAGTTAAGGATTACCGTTGCTAGATACCGGCCTTTTTGGAAGGAGTAAGATCTGGATGGTTTCAGAAAACCGAGACCCAGCCGAGGGGAGGCCTTTGCCCAGCAGTGGGACACAAACCCAGGCTTACAATAATAATAATAAAAGATCACTACTTGGGTTTCAGGCAGCGCACATATTCCCAAATGTGGTAGGCAGAGCTCCCGAAACGTTACAGCTAGGGAAAATCATGCCTACGCAAGACTTCAGCCACTTGTAGCGTACTTTTGGTGTATACTTGGATTAAATAGCTACAACAGTGACAGGTTGCTAACCTTTCGCCTAAAACATAGATACCTAAATCTCTTTCGCCTCCAATGACATCCACGAAACAGACAGGAGCAAGAAAATATTTGTCAAATTTTTACACAGTTGCATGCAAGACACATTCAGGAAGGCAGTGTTGTGTAAAAGTACAAAATTAGGGAGTAATCAGCTGAAAGGTGAACGTCCTTCCTCGCACAATGCGGCGCAGGCGCACAATGGCGCAGGTGCGCGCGCGTCCATGAGACGCACGATCAACACGAATATGGGCCAGTTGGAAGAGCAAGTGCCGGTAGACAAGATGACTATACAACCAATACTACTGAAACAGTTACAAATGCGATGATATTTGAAAAATGTAGTGCTTTAAATACCAAAATTGCTTCTTATTTTTAAGAACTGCGCTGTTGGTAGAGTGGACGCTACTTTACATGGTCTTTGGGCAACTGTTTGGCTTCGAATGGGAATTTTACCTAAAGCCTACTACATCGATTCGTTTTCACAGGGTGTGTGAGTTTAATTAATAGATGTCGTTGTACGTTTTTCTTACATGGTAGCATTTGGATGTCCGGAAAAGCCCAAGAGTTTAAAGTGAATTTAAAAGAATATCTGAACTAAAGTATTTAATGTTCAAGAGTAAACTACCAGTTAATTTGTTAAGAATGTTTGTCCTTCATCATTCAAGTGTTCAGTCTCGAACACTAGGTTACATCTAACGCAGTAAACGTAAGTCAAGTTTTGTGGATCAAACTGTAGTAAGGTTTGGGGAGTTGGGGGATGGAATGCTACTGGAGGGAGTGATGCGTCAAAGGTTGTGGAAGCAGATGGATGCAAAGAGCCGAACAGGGGATGGTGGATGATGTTGAAGAGTCCCGGCTCCCGACGAATGTCTAGCTTGAGATAGTGTAAGTTGGAAGAATTACTAATAAAGGGAGAAGTGAGAGAAGTTATACTTCTTAGCCTTCAAAGCCAAAGTAAGGGTATTTTAATTGTAATAGTCTACTAAAACTTTAACAGTCTAAAAATTGCTACTGATTGCACAACAGCCTAAGAGTAACACTCTAAGTTGATTTAACCAAAAGAGAACATAATTTTACTTTGCAACAAGTCACTTTTACAATGTTTTTATATGGAAAATTAATTTACCCTCGAGCAACATACATGTTACATACAGACATCTCGGCTGTATTCCCAAACGGAGTAGGCAGAACACACGAAATGCTACATAGACGAAACTAGGACTCATTCACGTTAAGTGACCACTTCTAGCATATTCTTAGGTCTTAAGTAGGCTAGTATGATAGTTATAGGTTACTAGCCTGTTGCTAAAAATATACTATAGCCTATTTCCTTAGTCGCCTCTTACGACACGAAGAAATGGAAAGATGTTATTCTAGACCAGACATACGAGTAAAGAATGACTTATTACCACATCCGTACCAATATATATATAAATGTGAAAGTGTGTTTGTTTGTTTGTTTGTTTGTCCGTCTTTCATGGCTAAACGGAGCGATGGATTGACGTGATTTTTTAGGTAGAGATAGTTTAGGGCACGGTGAGTGACATATGCTACATTTTGTCTCTTCAAAACCCCCCCATTTCCCTAAAGTGAGGAGTGGAAGTTTTCAATGTAGAAAGCTATAAAATTAGTATGTGTGCTATCTCTTCTGTGATAACCCGAATTTAACGCGAGCGGAGCCGCGCGCAAAAGCTAGTTTATTATATTCTTGCTTGGTGGCACCCTTACTAACAGCAAGCAAGTTCAACAATCTATAATCCCAAAGACTAAACCCAAGTTAATCCCTCCATATTTCCGGTGTGCCTCTGCCTCGCCTAATCTTTGCCTATAAAACGCTGAAAACACGTTTCCAATGCTCATCTCTGACGCATTTGAGTTACAAATCGTTGAAGAATGCGTCGAAGGTCGTCCCATGGCCGACATTTTACATGCAAGTGTTTAAATAGCTGAATGTAATGCAGTCTTGGGCCGAATTAATCGATAATATCTTGACGATAGGTGTGGAATATGGAATGAGAGTTTAATCAAGTTTGGATAGTGGCAGCTGAAAAATTAAAACGGGCCTTGTGCGGTTGAAGTGGCATTCTTTCAGTACATACTTACTCGTACATATCACGCCTGTATTCCTAAATGGGGTAGGCATATGATACGCGACAAATGTATCGCGAACAGGGATTTTTAAGCCACTATGTTTGTAACTTGGTCGTGTAATACTAATCGAATAGCTAACATCTAGTCGGTCACATCAGTCATTGATTACACGTCTAAATTCCGAACAGTGGCAAGTGGCTCAACAATCCCGGTTCGTGACTGTACATAACCAGGCCTACCGTACGCTTCGCAGCGACTTCTGGTTTCTTGTGCTTCTAATTTGTCCTCTCTTTAGAACATCGCTGATCTGATCTGTGCTTAGTGTAATCAAAACGGCCATGAAACGATAACGATTTCGTTTGCGAATAAACGCGAAATTGTATGGAAACAATTTTATTGTGTTGAGTGTTGACCGCAGCAGTTGTGCAAACGTGCCGCTTTGAGGCGCTGCTGTCTCATTTTCTATACAATTCATCGAAGAGAAACAAACAACTTCAAAATAATACTTAATCAATCAAACATAATGTGTAAAACTGGCCATCTCATAATGGCCAAAACAATTTCCCCTGTTAGTTAAATTAAAATAATCTTTCTGGTTAGAACAACCAGACTGTGTATCACTGAAAGACAAAATACAAAAGAGAAAAAAACTGAAACTATACAGTCATAGACAAATAATAATTACTCAAGCAACTGAAAAAAAAACAATAGTAACCGTAGTAGAAACTACAGTCCCCGGCATTTAACACGACAAGATTTTTAGAAGAGACATTTCCATGGAAAAATCGAACTAACCCTTACTACTTGAAATCTTGCCAAGCTTGATTTTGGGCACTATTTATACGTTAGAGAAAAAACCTTAGGTTTATTAAATATTTCCAATATTAAGTTGTTCCAATATCGAAAATAAATATGGGTCAACACTGCACGTCATACATCAGTAGCTAATGAATATAATATAATGAATATGTGACTCTTAAAAAGCCATGAAGAAAATAAAAACCTAAACCAGCCTCTGTTTTTATTCACAAGCCTCTATTATTAAACGCCTATTATAAATCAGCGCCTTATAAAACGATTACGTCAAACTCGTCCAAAACAAACGACCGACTAGCCCCATGGACAAAATGCACGCCTACAAACTCAAATTAGATACCATACGCGGTAACGAACTTAGCACAAATTACGGGCGCTAAACGAAACCAATAAACTAAGGTGAAGAACTAACAACGTAACGGAAGCAGCGTCGATCTGGGCCAGTGGTTCTCAACTGGTAGTCCGCGGAGAAGAATTGGCCCGAGAGAGCCTCGTGAATGCGGGAACTAGGACGTCACAAAAGATAATAGAAGTTTTAATGTCTTTTAGGGTTCCGTACCCAAAGGGTAAAAACGGGACCCTAATACTGAGACTTCTGTCCGTCCGTTTGTACGGCTACCATAAAACAAACTTGTTTTTATTGCACATATTGGTGCGGAACCCTTCGAGTGCTAGTCGGACTCGCACTTGGCCGGTTTTATTTAGAAAATTACAAACGAAGTTTTCCCTAGTTTCAGAAAAAAAGTATTTTCAGATTATTTTTTTAGTGCCGGTATGAATTAATTTATTAAAACTGCATAAAATCGTAAAGACTGCATATAATCATTAGGTCCACTCTGCAGTTTAGGTACGCTTCGCCGGCGAGACCTCTTGAAAGGTCTACGGGAAGCAGGTAACGGTAGGAACAGACAGCAATTTTTTTTGTCCTAAAGTTTTTAAAGTTCAGTCACAGATTGCTAGCCTTTCGCCTGAAATATACCATGAACTATATCCTTAGTCGCCTCGTAGGACATCCACCGAAGAAACGGAGAGGAGTTATTCTAAAGCCGACACCGCAATTCAGCATTCCTGGCATAATGCGTGTATGTTCTGTACAGTCGCGTGCAATAATATGTAAACGTTTCCTAATTTCCAAAAGTACGTATCCACATAACGTATCTTAATTATGTATACAAATTCACCGAACAAAATGATGTGAATTTGTATACATAATTAAAATATGTACCCACAGAAGGCATCATAATTAAGTAATTATGATGCCTTCTGTGGGTACATATTTTTGGAAATTAGGAAACGTTTACATGTTAATGTACGCGACTGTACATGGTATCACTACTTATTATGTGTTACATGTGATACTTATTCTCTGATAATACGTAACAAAATAATCAAAGCGAATCGTGGAAAAAGTTTGAGAACCGACGTCCTAAGTGGTAGGGAAGCGCGGGCGCAGGCCAGTGATAAAGCTCGCGATTTCAGTTGTCAGTCGGGACCGAGCCGCGGGCCGAGGAGCTCGTCCCATCCGCCGCGATCGCTATCACAATCACTATCGTCCTCTCATCCGGTCGATCAAAACACGAACATCTCTGGTGCTCTCCGCAGGAATCCGGTGGCATGGTAATTGTGATCAATCCGCTCAGGATCATGTTCTTTCCCATCTCGGAAGATTTGCCGCCTTTTGTCTTTGTGATAGGTATCGTATTACGTAATGTGTAAAAAGTTTGGCCGCCTGAAATACGATATTTGGAGATCAACGCCTCTTTTGGTATACGCATGTCACACTTTATTTACATATTATTACATCAACTAAGATAGAGTTCTCTTAACTATAATTTGGCTCTTAAGTTTAAGATGAATCTGCTTTTACTAGAAGTACGTGTCTTCCCTCTTAGATCTCATTCTCTCTTTCCACAACTTCATCATTTGATATATCAATTTCCCCTTCAACTTTAACTCCACCAGCATCAATGTCTCTACCATCAGCAGCCAAATTATCAAAATTTGCGCTAACTAAATGCATAATGATGTTAACGGTAGCATCCTCAGTAATAGGGCCAGGGTTAAAGCTGGTAGAAGCTGTTATCAGAGTAGGAACAGCATGAAGGCTATGATTTGCGCAACGGCGTATCACATCCGCTGCTAAATTCAGCTGGGATTCCGGAGTCCAAACATGTGTTTAATGTTTAGATTTATCATGAGGTTAACACCTTAGCTGCTAGGCCAGTTTTCATGTACTTTTGTACTGTGCGTAGCCAGGTTGATTAGGCCCAGTTGGAGTCATTTTTGTAGTGCGTACTAGGCGCTTTAAACCTGGTTACACCTATTGGTATAAAATCTTCTCTAGCCGCGCAGAAATACAAGCTATATTCATGAAATTTTGGGTCTTGCTAGTATTTTAGTGTATCATTCTACCTTCGGCTTAGCCTTGGGATCTGATGTAAAAAAGTGGAACTTTTGGAGGGTATAAATCACCAGGTCTGCTGGGCCATGTACCGCACCTAGCAATATAGTTACCATGTCTGTTAAGCCTTGTAACGCACTAGTATTTTCAGTTTCTAGGGATGGGGCAGTGGTGATCAAAATAAATCGATTTCTGATAATAAAATTGAACTTTATTTAAAATGTTGTTCATTAAAACACGGCAAACAATATGTCTTATTACATTTACTGCATTCTGATTTCACTTTTTTAATTTATTTATCGGCTTGTTTGCTTGTAAGAGTTAACCGTAACTTTGTGTAGCAGCGGACGCAATTTTTCCTTTTGTTAGTTTTGATAAACTGATGATCCGCTGTCATACTGACCTCATTAGTGCCTGCAATTAAATAAATAGATATATAATTGATACGTATTAGAAATATGCATGTATATTATAACAATCCAAAATATACTAGCAGTAATGTATCACCATTGCATACAAAATATTAAATATCAAATAAGGTTAGGTATATTTGAAATAAGAGTAAAGCTTTAGTGTTAACAAAATGTTTTTAAAAATAATTGGGCAAAACAATGTGAAAAATAATACGTGCGCTTCATCGATAAATGAACGTGAACTGACCATGTAGGTACTACACTAGTCATACTCTCGCGCCGCATCCCCTCCACGAAATCACCAGTGCGGGTACCAGGCCTTAAAAACAAAGCCTGGTATTAGCACTGGACGCGAATAATTTGCTCTGTGTGCGAACCAGGTCGACCAAACATGGTACACTTTTTAATAACCTATCACAATAAGTATGAGAAGTAAAGGTGAAACGTATGATTGTCTCTTTCCTACGTCAAATATTACCAAAGTTATAGGGTTCGCACAGAGTGAAATGACACTATTTCTGCGCCCGCACTAGCAGGAAGATACTCACCATGCTTTTAAGACCTGGTTTAGCAGCTACCGTGTTAAAGTAGAAGGTTTATGTTTAGGTTGTGTCGATTGACTTTGAGCTGATGTGAAGTTTACTCCTCCATTGGAACAAATGAGCTCTAAAGTTTTATCTACTCGTACTTATCGTTTATCATCACTTTCATGCATGTTAGATTTGAATTTCGTATAATGGCCCTGTGAGACCCTGATGTGGAATGTCTTTGCTGTTCTTATTACGATTCTTTAATAAATGTACCAAATGTTAAATGACACAAGGTTCTTAATGGAGTATTGCACGATACTCCTGTAGATTATATAAATGAAGGCAGAATTATAATTTATGTTCTATTGAATAACTGCCCTTTCATGATTAAATTAGTAAAATGTGGACTTTACTTGTTTCCGTAAAATATTCTAATTGTAATAGGAGACTTAAATGCTGATGAATTCATTCATATTTTATCTAGAAACATGTCCCCATTCCTTACTTATCATCTGCATTTTGTTTTGAAAGATACAGAGTCAAAGTTTGAAACTGTTTTTGATTTGTAATCAGTGTTTTACTCAGTGCATGTGTGGCAAAAAAGAGATTATGTTTCCTTCATAGTACATCGCAGCTGTATTCCCAAAAAGGGTAGGTAAAGCGCAAAAGACATTACATGTATGTAGTAACCACGACTATTCCATATTTTGCAGCCGCTTGTAGCTAGTTTAATTCATATTCTTTCTGAATTCTACTTAATAATTTTCTAAATATTGCTGCGATTATGAATCAAAGTAAGGTACGATATGCAGACAACATTTTGGAAAATAATTGTGAAACATGTCGTTAAATTTATTCTTCACAAAATATCAGACGGTAAAAAATATTTAACATCAGCATAATTAACAAGACTAATAAATAACTTATCCACGCTCCAGATTAAAGTATCCGGAACTCCTTTCAAGTTGGTGCGTGCCAGTTCTTTCATTGTAAAGAGATACATCTATGTATTACAAGTTATTGTTTAGTTGTTTGATTACATGAGTAATAAGTGTAGTTTTATCAAGTGCAAATTGTTCTGGTAACCGCCTACTGTTTGTGTTTTAACCTACATTGTGAATCACGAAAATCATTACTTGAATAGCGCAATTGTCAATATTGTATCAGCTTCCTCGAGCACCGATAGCGTGGTGACAGGTTCTTATTTGTGTTTAAGTTATGGGAACGCAGACAGTTCAGCCTCATTGGCTCTGAAATTGAGAGTGCTATGTTTATCAGTGGTAACAGAATATTGAAGAAAATGGGTGTAGATTTCGGGTACTGGGTGACGAGGAAACTGAAATTAGATATTACTTTGGAACAATTAATTATGAACCCTATATTCTCCACATGTATGTTACGTCTCTATATTGGCATGGCAAAATATTCATTATCGCACTAGCATGGGTGAAAGCAATTAAAAAAAGTTTGGAAAATAGACACTGTAGATGTTTGGGGTCGGGTTCGGAATAATACCTCTCCGTTCTTTCATGAATGTCATAAAATGAGATTTATGAAATAGGATTAGGGTAGTGGAACCAAAAGTTGAACGATTAAGCGACTACCACTCTTTGAACATTTTTTTCACAGTGTTGTAAGTCATGTATGACAGTGATTTTTTTTGCAACACTAAACACATAGTCGACTTTGCATTTCACTACTTAAAACCTATGTATTACATACAAACGAATAAATAAAAAATATTTTTGCGCAACTTAGGCAAATTGCCCTAAAGTTGAACGATGTGCCCTATTTATGAACGAATTGACCCAAAAGATGAACTAGTATATTGATAGTAAAGTAATAGGAAATATAATTGTATATGAAGCGTTTCGTGTGCTCAGCCATCTCCATTTAAGAATACAGGTGTTATGTATGTAATAGTATGTATGTATGTTAAATGTTTTAACTTATTTTTCAAAAATAATTATTGGAATATTACCTTGATAAAAATGTTCATATGGATACCCTGCCTCAAACGTGAACGACAAAATTTTAGTAGTTCAAGTTATGGCAAAGAAATCTATAAAATAAACCAATTCAATTAGTTCAATGTTCATCTACTGAAATAGAAACCAAAAGTTGAACTAGTAAAATTACTAGTTCAACTTTTGGTTGTGAAATAATAGTTGAACAGTCGCGGTTCCCATACAACAAAAATATCGAATTTCTTTGCCATAACATCAAAATACTTTGTTCAACTTTTGGTTAAAAAATCTACCACAATTATACAATTAATTTGAGCTATAATCGGCGAGTCTATCTTTTTCGTGTGATTTTATAAACGCATTTGTAAAAATACCACTTTGCCCGATAGTTGAACGCCGTTCAACTATTAGCTCATACCTCTGATTTTGGAACCATTACTTGAACAGCAAATTACTCGTTAAATAATACAAAAAAATATTTTGTTTATTTACAATAATATTAAAGATATAGTCGAGAATACATACCAAGCATAAAAATGTTAATCAATGCATTATTCAATTTGATATGCCATTAAAAGCTTAAAATGTGAGGCTCTTTTTTTAATAAGGATTCCATACAACTGGCACTTTTGACCGGAATCCGAGACGCGAAGATCGCTCACGTTCACGTCCGTGACGTAACTTTTCTAGAATTATGTTTTTCACCTCGGCAAAGTGTTGCTGCATTATGAAAAAATATTTTTAGGTGTATAAAATGTGCCACTATTTAATTAAGGCCAAACGTTCAACTTCTGGGGGGTGTTCATCTTTTGGTTCCACTACCCTACGTGTAACATATTTATTCCGCACTACCTCTTTCATTTATGTTAAAATAGTGGTTGGGACCATCTAACCTTTCATGAAGTCTGCCAACCACATTTGGGAATACAGGCTCGATGTTCGTGTATTTTGTTAACAAAATAATTAGAAAACACCTACATTTCACATTTTACAAGCTTTTATCTAGTTTCACCTGTCCCGTTCTCTGTAACCAAATCTTGCAAGTTAAATTGTATCCTCTTCCCGCTTCCTGATTGAGCTGAAATTTCGTACACTTGTGTAAATCGTACGACAATACAATAGTCTGGTAGTAGTCCTCTGGTGGCTTAGCCGGGACCGTCCCGTGGAGGGAACTCTTCAACGGTTGGTCTTATTGAATTTTGAAAGGTGCCAAAAAGTATAGTCGGCAAAAAAGGTTGAGCTAAAAATGTAATTTTTGCTGGTAAGGTCATACTATTCTTTTGAGTGACGAGGGAATAATTACATGTGTGTCAACACAGCAAAACCGCTCCTATAACAGACCTAACATCTCCATAAAGCACTGCAGTAGGTATACTTAAAGTCGAGACTAATGCAAATACAGACGGCATTGGCCCTAAACACTTCGCACAAATTCACCATTGTGTACCTTTATTACAGGTCGTTATGAATTACTGCATTGTTACCTGTCACTATTATTGCCTGTTGCAATGTTACTTGATGTCATTTTAGCTCAGGGTGTGAGCTTTTTGGTGTGATTTGTCGTTACAGTTTTTTAATTGTGTGTAATTTTAAACTTTGGATTGAAATTAGCAACAACATTTTATCGTCGTCTAATTGTCCTGAATTTCAGTAGGAATTTATTGATATTGAGTGACGGTACAAGTATAGAAAACCTTAATAAATACTGTATCTGACAAACATAGGAATCAAAACGAAGAAAGTACTAACATTTTATAGATAATCTAATTAGTGAGCTCATGTATACCTTGAGGTAAGTGTGAACTCGTCGAAAGAAGGTTTCCTAGACATCCGTGTACTAATGGAAATGTAGAAAGTGTGGATAAGATCATGATGAAATTACTTACTTTACTTACTTACTTAATCACCCGAATGAAACAAAAACTTCTACGATAATTGAAGAATCCATTTGTTCGAATACTTCGAATGTGAAATAAGCACTTTACAATTTAGAATTAGAACAAAGTCACTTCCCGTCGTCTGTCCCTATGTATGCTTAGATCCTTAAAACTACGCTACGAATTTTGATGCGGTTTTTTAACATAACAGTGTGATTTAAGAGAAAGGTTTAAATACATAATACGTGTATAATATAGTAGACAAATACTGATAGTTCTAGAGGTTTCTGGTGTATTTTTTTGTAGTAGGCACATTGCATTTAAATCAGTACTGCACCCATGCAAAGCAGGGAGGAGTCGCTAATGTTTTTGTTAATGTATTGATAATACAAGAACCCTAGTGGCTTAGCTCGATGGGACGGGAAAACACTATACCTGTCACTGCGCAACTAGAGACGTTAGACTAATTTATTCCTGTATTTCAATTGTTACTATTTATAGACTCACTTAAATTTGTATTTCTAGGTTCTCAGGTTGTTAATGGCCTATAAACATTAAATTAATCGTTTCGAATGACACATATTCGCCAGCTACCCATAAAAACGCTATAAATGTACATTTTATCACCCTTTAAGTTAGCTGTGGTGACACACGGCGAAAAATAAACTCAACATTGACAATGAAACTATTTTTATGTATTACACAATAGCAACAAAACAAACCTTAAGCATAATTAAAAAAAAAAGGCTTTAACAATCAAAGTAAGTTGAATTCACAAAAGTGTATCAATAATACAATTTTATTCATTTTTGTCAAAATTTCCTTACGATTTGACAGCAATTTGGACGCTTTGATATCGAGCTCGTCGTCGAGCTTAGTGTCGCTGCACGCGGGCCACCGGCCACAGCCACAAATGCCGCTACGAGAAGCTAGACGCAGCTACAAAAGTAGTTGAAGCGCGCGACAGCCACTTGTTTAGTTCAGACAGCCGTTTAGTGGCCGCGTAAGAAGCGAGCGGCGACGATTGTAGCGTGTGGCGGCCGCCAGCGTCAACCGTGTGTGGCGAGTATGAAATGTACAGTCACGAACAGGGATTGTTGAGCCACTTGCCACTGTTCGCAATTTAGACGTGTAATCAATGACCGATGTGACTGACTAGATGTCAGCTATTGGATTAGTATTACACGACCAAGTTACAAACATAGGTACAACTTACCTATGCCACTTGGCTCAACAATCCCTGTTCGCGATGGTACGAAAAGTACAGGATAGATGCCGGTGGCGGCGTTTTGTCGGAGAATAACACCACTTGGGTAGACGCACTACACTACTATCACTAACAGCCTAGATTGTTTATTATCAATAGGGCATTGATGGAACTAGGAAGCGGATTGCCTTACTGACGATCAAAGGGCCACTCAAGCGGCGAAATGGGATCTGACGGATCTGCCTCGCGGAGATATGGAATATGCGAGAATTAGGCTAGTTATAGTGAGAGGGATTGTGTTAGAAGGAAGTGATATGTGTACTTTAGTCAGAGCTGCAAAATTAGCGATTATAAGGGTACCTGTGTTGTGTCGGCTTTAGAAATACCTCTTCATTTCTTCTGTGGGTATCGTAAGAGACGGCTAAGGGCAAGGTTAAGCTATATTTTCGGTGACAGGCTAGCAACCTGTCACTATTATGTCTGCCAAATCAAAACCTAAAATGCGAGAAGTAGCCACGAAACGTGAAATAATCATGGTTTTGCCTATGTAGCATACATTATTTATCACACATCTCTAATTAGAAGTAAGTAATATTTATTTTAATGAGATCCTGAAGGCCTACAAGAGAATAATTAAAAGGGAGTACATGTCATAGCTCACACGAAACTGTTTCTATTAACAGACTTCAATAACTCTATAATTAGTACGGTCCAGTCGTAATTTGGACGCGAATGTAAACTCAGCATCCGTCTGAGATCACTTCCCACGTCTATAGCCAACACCTGAGTGCTAAGTTAAATTTATAGCTATCAACACTTCTTGATTCTGCGTGTAATTGCAAGTTGTCAAAATATTTTCTTCTTTTCTGTAACTTTCTTTGAACATCGTGAACAAATCAACACAGCGACGAAGTAATTCAACAGGATTTTTGAAACGCTACGGGCACTAGTCCACTACAAAATAAATAAAGCGATTGTATGAAATGGTAACCATATTTACTTCCCTAACAAACTTGCACAGTAGTTGACAATACACTTGGCAAGATTTGGCAAGGTAGAAGCGATGCGCAAACTTGCCCCCACCACTTCAAATCTAGCCAAGTTTATCGCCGATCATTATACGCAGTGGGCTGTTATTTAGTTCGGATTATTTATTATTTAATTCGACTAATAGTTTACATTCAGTTGGTGCTGGGTGGATTAGGAGCATGCCCGTTGTCCTGAAGCCTTACAATAGTAATCCATGTTTCAAATACCTACAAATGCACTAAATCCCGGAATTTTAATCCATTATAAATAAGTATTACCTCAATGGACGAAGCGTGATCGAGATAGAAGAGTGGCAAAAAGAAGGGGAGGCCTAGTTACGGGATAATAAGCCACCAACCTATCGGTTGGTAGGTACTATTTCTGTGTAAACAGTGATGTACGTATGCAGTTTCTTTTAGTATGATCTGATCATCAAGCATATTTCATAACATAACGAGTGAGAACTGAACGTGTAAAATGCACGTAAACACAGAGAGCTCACCTTACAAATTGTAATCAGAAGACGTTTATTTTCAATAATTATTTTTTCACTGACCACTGCACTGTGTATTCTCTATGGTAACAAACTAAACCCATCGAAGAGCTCCACGTCAAAGATGTCAAAATTTGCTGACATATTGTATGGGAAATTTGACAGCTCAACGTTAGAGTTACGTTAGAGAACAACACAACTTTAGAATCCATTATTTCATCTATCTTTTCTCTACATATCACACACGGACTCCACAAAATAATCTACGAAAGTCTCTTGTAACGTAACCCACCAAAATACGTACATACTATCAAAAATACCCGCTTCAAAACTCCATCTTTAATCCGGCGCGGCTATAAAGTTCATAAAAGCGCGGCCGCGAGCAGAAAGGGTGTAACTGAATTCCTTAAATTAATTAGTTCGTACGTAATGTCAGAACCTAACCTAATAATAGTCGAATCGGGGTCGTCGCTCCGGCCGCACGTTGTTTACTCCGCCCGATCAATCAACTTGATTGATGTTTTTTTAAGTTTACTCGAGTTCTGCATTTTTAATTGGGTCGAATCTGGCTTATCGGGAATTCGGTGTGTCAATATTTGCAGGAGGTTTTACGTAAGTAGTTTTTTTTTCGGTATTAACAGGACTTAAGTTTGTGCTTTATGTAAGAGGGAAATAAATGGCTGGTGAAACAAAAGTTATTTTGTTATTGAAAATTGTGTAAAGTCAATTTCTGATAGTTGGGGTGTATCTTTTATATCCTATTAATAGTTGCACCATTGATTTTGATTTATTTGACTATCTGTATTTTTTCACCTTATATGTGAATCTTGAGGAATGCGGTCTCTTAATCAATTAATTAATTCTTTATCGATTAATCTGTAATTAATTAATTATTTATAAATTTTAACCATATTTTTCAAATATGCACTTATTGCACTTTGCCACTGCACTGCCCAAACAAATTCCCGATAGATCATCGGATCTATCGATCAATCAATCAGTTTAACTGTCAATGTCAGTTGCGGCGCCTTGCCGTCTGCATTCATACGGAAGGTCATTCACCCTTTAACCTATTAAAGGTGTGCAAGTTACAGTAAAGGGCCTGCCACATAAACGATTACTAATGTCGGTCAAAATGATTTTGACGTTTATTTGACATTACTATGGATTATTAAATTTATTAATTTCGGGTTGTATTAGATAGAACTCCGTGATAGAGTGAGTAAAATTGTTATCAAGTTATCATTATCTAAAAAAAAAAAAAATTTTTTTACGACAATTCTGCCGCAGCTTACGCTGAACAATTGAGTAATAAACAAAACACAAGAATGCTAAGCCAAGTGACTTGGTAAAACAAGCCAATCAATCTTGATTATCTACACGAAACGTTACATAGACCAAACCGTGACTATATTACGTTTCGTAGTCACTTTTAGCTATCTTTGAATTTAAAAATAGATGAAGGAGGGGACAATAACGTGAGGTTACTAGCCACTTAAATCATAATTAAATCCGTCCAATGGAGGATTGTTTTCCTAAACCTGACACCAAAGGGGAGGGGAGATTTTTAACTTAACTCTTTATAACTTGACTGTTATTCCAAACCCAGCTACTAACTGTTGAAATTCAAAACTAATTAACTTCTAAACAAATTCTAATTCATTTCACGCTATCGGAATCTCAATAAATAATAGTATCTGACCCGACCGACCCGCGCAGATAACAAAAAAACGCCTAGAAACAATTAATCTACTATAACTATGCGTTAACCGGTGATAAATTTATGGCCCCTTTTGATTAAAAATGTTAATTAATGAGTTGAGTTTTAACTTGGCTTGGGACGCTGCCGTGCCCCCTGATGTTTGACTGAATGCTGCTTGCATTCCATGGAGATTGTACTTAGTAACATTTACATTTCACCTGAAAGTTATTTAGATACGAGTACGCTATTTTGCATAGAGATACATTCGTAGATTTTAATTCTGTGCTAAAATCGACATAAACGTTTTTTTTAAACGAATTTTTTAAAATCTGTACAATATTTTTCTATCTTAGTAACAGGCCAGTGATATTTTGAACGGTAAAAAAAAAACCGACTGCATACTGAAATTGCATTGGAACCTCCGATCTTTGACGCTGGCCACTAAGAAAACGAATAGAAAAAAAAATCAGTGGAATTGGTAAGTTTGAAAACATTACTTCTTTTGTTGAAGTTTTTCGAGTAGAATGTTAGATTTTAAGCAAAATTATGTACAATTTATTTAAGTGATGTCATTGTTTAGTGGTGCCCTAGTGTTTTTATATTTAAACTTTACAGTAGGTAATTAAAACATAATATTAATGGTTATAAATCATTTCGTCGTCAATAATACTCGTACAACAATGAAACCAGGTAAGTGATGCTTACCGCTATAGTTACGAATAGGATAATAAGTATCAGACATAATTTAAAGAGTACACACAATATCTCGATTTTACAAAAGTTTGCTTCGTTTGATTTATTAAAATTACTTAAATTTTATCTTCTACACTAAACTTCCGTACGCAATTCACCGTCATGTGTAAATTTAGCTCAACATAAAATTAAGAAGTCTCATATTCTTCAGTTTGTTATGCCTCTTTCTATTATTTTAATTCCATCCTTCTTGGGTAATCTGTTTTACAAATTTATTTTAAGTTTATCACATAAATAATCAATTTATAAGTAACACTAGCGGACCCGGCGAACTTTGTTCCGCCTGAGACAATGAATGAGCAGATTTTTGATTTAAAAGTACCGGGATAGCATGATTTATATGTATACGGTCGCACAAACACGACTTTCTTTTATGTACCTATTAGTATCTTATGTCTTTTCCCTGGAGGTTTGAAGCCTATTGAAGCTACCTCCCACTACATTTCAGCCAAACCTGTTCAGCCGTTCTCGAGTTATGAAAAGTATAATTTTATACTTAGGTATACATATATAGAAAAACAATATGTCAGCATTAACTCAAGAACGGCTAAACCGATTTAGATGATTTTGGATTAGTTTGAATCATCACAACCGTTGTTAACAGAATAAATATTAAAAAGGTCATAAAAACTTTTAATTTCAAATGCTGGGCATATTGTTTTTAGGGTTCCGTACCCAAGGGGTAAAAACGGGACCCTATTACTGAGACTTCGCTGTCAGTCTGTCTGTCTGTCCGTCTGTCACCAGGCTGTATCTCACGAACCGTGATAGCTAGAGAGTTGAAATTTTCAATATACCCACTTAATTGACTACGACAGTTTCATGTATGTTTTTAATTTGATTTAATTTATTAATTTCACGTTGTTCCTTTCTTTTAAAATACTATGTTACTTAAGCAGAGTTCTTATTTTTTAGCTATTCTTTCGATTGGCATCATAAAAGTAGAATGTTTTTTTTTTGACATTTAAGTCGGTTCGATTCCCAGACAAAGCATGTACCTAATTTTTAGAAAATCTATCAATACAGAATTACTAACTTTTAAAAATGAGAAAGTCTTCTTTGAGCAAAATACCCTATCTACGATATTTAAGGTACTTCCCCTTCATGTCTCAAATATGGAACACCCTGTATAGGCGTCGAACGGGATAAAAAGTATCCTATGTCCTTTTCCTGGCTCTAAGCTATCTACCCACCAATTTTCAGCCATATCGGTACAGCCGTTCTTGAGTTATAAATGGTGTAACTAACACAACTTTCTTTTATATATATAGATTTTTGCGAGTGCAGTGGTATTTGTTAAACTTCCGAATTACATTGTACCCTGCACCTTGTACCCTACACTCACCACGCAAACTTCATACAGTCCATACAAATTTCTTACAAGTTTGTTTGCGCCGTAGCTGCACCAAGTAGTTTGTGTATTACTAAGAGCGAAGCGTGTTCCCAATTGGGTAATGAATAACATTGCGCACGCACAGATAAATGTGGATCAGATCAATGATCTACCTTTTGGGAAGAGAGGCTGTTACTTTAAACTCTTTGTTTTATTTTTATTTTGTACTTGGTATGTTGGATTATTAGAATTATAGGCTACTCTTATTCCGAACAAATATGGAATTGCGATAGAACAACAGTAGGTACGCTGTCAGAGTCGTGGCAACTGCTAGTATCTTTTATAAAACCAGCCAAGTTTAGTCAAAAGTAGGTTGTGAACTATCTGGGAAGGTTAGCGCGAGAAAATGAAAAGCCCGTAACTCTGCTTTTTGACAAAATTCGCCCATGTAACTGCCTGAGAACGAGATAATTCTCACTTATTTCTTTGTGATGTTGTTGGGTGTGTAGGACGTTCTATTATCAAATCGGGGACGTTTTAGAAGAATATCAGGGCAAGGGGACCCGAAAGTAATTAATTTATGTGGAGGAAGCAAAAGATGAATTTTAGGATCGTAGCAAGAGGAACAAAGTGATCTCTGCCCATTATAATGATAAACCTGTCTCACCATCTCCTAGGTCCCGACAAAACAAGGGAAAGATTTTGTCTGTTGAACACTTTACTAGCCAAAAACTAATATTATAGTGGTCGGCAATAAATTTGGCCAACTTTGGTATCCAAAAAAATACCTACAATATACTAGTGCTAACTAGGGCAACACTAGTGCTTACAAATTAGTCTTTTAATTCACCGCACAATGGCGCGTGGCGCCACTCCCGACGAAGCAATTCGATCAATTCGATGCCGCGCACATTAAAGAGAGCGCCTGCGCATTTGTCATTGCTTGTTGACAGTCATCATGATTGACACTAAACTGCCATTTGTTGTGACAGAAGTTTAAGCGGTTATCATTTGTTAGGCTCACGTTACAGTTAAATCGGTAGCAATGACAGTGAGCTTTGGAATCATGAGTTATTTGTAAACGAAAACAGACTCCTGTTTTACCTTGGCTTGCAATGTGTGGATTGTCGTCCTTATAAAAATTACAACTAGATATGTCGTGAAACAAGAATCAGTTGTTTCAGCCGACATAGTTGTAGATTAGTCGCTAGTTCTTGTAAACTCTGTGTCAGTTAACGCTACAACTGTACAATTTCGTGGTAAACTCATCTAAGTAGACAGTAGACATTTTTATAACGGCAAAGAGATATAGGGTCCTGATCATTAAATAGAGTCATAGGGCGTTTGTGCACTACCATGAATTTTACTGTCCGGCTTTTTCATTGAGGTCTCGTCTCGCTTGCTCTTCCATTAGACGTCGCGACAGACCTTAAAAAACCGGACGGCCGGACCAGAAAATTCATAAAATGGGCATTTAAGGTATTTCTTGCGAAAGTAATAAAGTTGGTTTAGATTACTTTGATTGCCGAATCCAGTGTCAAATGTAAAAGCCGTTCACTAATATAACATACGCATGCAATCAATCTACTTGGGCGACAATGTACCAGCACGTTTTGGTTATTTACTTGAAGTCTAAATAAAAAGATAATCCGCTTCAATTAGATCTATTTGACAACTTTCTGCTATCCTAAATCAAACAAGGTTAATTACTGATGGCTAAGCCGTTTAAACGTGACCTACCATTTGTCAGCATCGCCCAAAAGCGTAGAATAGTGTGATAATCCTAGGATTATGATTGGCTGGACCTAGTCTAGGTCACCGTTAGGCTTCGACACGTGTCTCCGTGTCCTTACCCAATAAGCGGTTCGTGTGTGTCACCATTTAAGTATTAGAGTGATTAATTTTTGGATGGGTCTAATATTAGACTCATTTGCTATGTTTCATTTCATACATTTCTGGAAGTACAACATAGACGTTAGACTTGCAACATGAAAGATACATACATTCATAAATATCATGTCCCATTCTCTGCTGGGTAGGCAGAGACCACAGAGTGTCACTTGCTTTTCCACCATCAGCCAGCAAAACGTTATAAACTGTAACATGTTTTGTGTAGTGATAGGTGGTCAAAGTTAAACATAGTCTACCTAACATGATATCGAAGGCATCCATTAGTAAATGTCTGACCTTTTATATGAACGGTTTTCAATTTTATATTCTACGTTTTTTTCTATGCCGTATAATGGTATAGAACGTGGTTCTTTAATGTCTTACTTAAATTTAATTCAATATCAACCTGACTTAAGTCAAAAGGCGCATTTAACTAAACTATGTTATAGTAACAACTCCCTCACACGGAGCAGGAATGCGGTAGTTCCCGCTCCAATAAACGATGGGTCAGTCAGGAGATGTTTACATTTCAATCTCGAGTACTTAAGACCATCTTCTTAACCGAGTGTTAGCATGTAGAATTAAGTAGTCAGTATAGCCCGAGCCAAGAGTGCTATCGCTATGAACATAACTTTTTTTACGAGCTTTTGTTTGATTTCCAGGCGTTCGATAATGTAATTTGTACGGGTCAGATGTTTCAGGTTAGATTTGAAAGAGTTGCAATGCATGTGGAGTCTAATTGATTTCAAATTTACCGCGGGACCCTGTCATAATAAACCTAGTAAAGATTCCTTTTGTTGAGCAAGCAAATGCGAGTAATCAGTGACTTGCCGATTTCAAGACAACTTTTTAGTCTCGTTTAGTTGAATAGGCCATTAGGCCAATGTTTGTTGTTATAGTGAAAACTGTAACAATTCTAAAAAAAAATACTGACACTTTTTCTTGCTGTAACAAGAAATGTATAACATATTTTAATTTATACCGCAATTCAACTTCGTAGAATCAAGTATTTAGAGTTCTAGATCTTGAGCGATTCAAATTAATTTGACATATCTTCTTCTAGTTGGTCTTCTACAATAGACATCTCGTTATCGTCACATCAGTGTAACCATAATAAAGCTGCGCGGGATTGTTTGGGGAAAGTTCATTAGACACCATACAGGATAATGTTGACTTTTGGATTGGTTACTCCAAAGTTATTGCTCCTTTTACGTCCCTGTTTGATCCCAGCGCCATAGATACTGTATCTGGCAAGATTGATTGAAGTACATTCTGTACTGTGGCATAGAATAGGTAGTATAATGTACAGAAAGTCCATCCCGAATATGTTTAGGGGTAAATATATTGCAGTCTATTTCTACCGTTACCTGGTTACCGTAAACTGTCACAAGGTCTCGCCGGCTGTGGGATAGCTGTCACATTTTTTGGTTAATTATGAAGATTCCTTAAATAGTAAAATGTAGAATTTGTTTATTAATCAAGTTATTGGAATGATGAGTGTAATCGCCTTGTGCTCTGATTACGAAATAGGGATGACAGCTGGGTTTAAACATATCATCCCTTAGTTAGATTATATGTAGAAAGTTATGGGACATACCATTAAAAGTCTAATTCAGACATAGAAATCATCAAAGTCCTGGAGTGTGGTTTGTCATTCAAAAGAAAAGTATTTACACAATGTTTTTTATTAAGTAACCTAATGGAGAAACAATTTTTTTTTGTAATCTCGCCTTATAATATATGATTTGTGATACCTATAGTTGTTAATTCTGTGTGCTCTTCTCGATGTATGAAGTTGTTATTTTGCTAAATCGAACTTTTCTCGAGATCGGGCTTCCGCCATCCATCTGTCTAAGCCATCAGGTCACATTCCTGTCACAAAGTACATTGGCCTCACGCATAATGTCTTTATTTTGCTACTTTGGCCTATTTCTAGGTTTTGATTGATATAACAGAATAGTCAAGAGTCATCTTTATCCTGAAAATGCTAAACGTGGCACTGGATTTTCGAATTCATGTGCTCTGCCTACCCCTCTTGGGAATGCGGGCGTGAGAATATGTATGTATGTATGTATGTCAAGAGTTATATGGTTAATCCTATGTCTCTAAACATTAAAATAATCACACCAAGATTTTCAATAAGAGCTTCAATATTTATAATTTATAGCAAAGCGCATAAAAAAAGTTCAAAATTCCTAGACCTTAATTCCCTTTTAAAAAAAAAGTGTCACTTTACGTGAATTACCTGTTCTGTCTCAAAAATAATTTAAACACACAGGCAGAAAAGGTCAAAGTCAAGCTGCTTCAAAAATTCTTTATCAGCCGGCCTGGACCGGCACGTCACCAGGGAGATGACAGAAAATTATAGGTAAAACTATGATAGTGTTACTGGATTAGCAATTTGAAGTGGTATTGGGTAAGCCACATTGTCGATGGGTCAAAAAGTGTTCGAGTGGAGACCACGAACCAGGAAGCGCAGCGTAGGATGTCCACCTACAAGATGGACAGACGAACTAATAAAGGTCGCCGGAAAATGCTGGATGCAGGTCGCTTCCAACAAGTACTTATGGAAGTCTAAAAGGGAGGCCTGTGTTCAGCAGTGGACGTCTTATGCCTGTAATGATGATGATAGTAGTGTCTAGATACTTAAAAAGCCCTTATAAATGCCCCGTAATTAATTTGTAACTTGATCGTATAATACTAATCCAATAGATAACATCTGTCAGTCACATCGGTAATTGATTACACGTCTAAATTGTGAACAGTGGCAAGTGGCTCAACAATCCCTGTTCGTGACTGTACATCACCTTTGACCTTGTCCACGTTTTCAGTTATCCAAACTTTAGCTCTTCATCTTAATTCCATATAAGGAAACCGTCCACTACAATAGAAAACAATACGCAGATAATGGAGCGACTAACTGACAATGAGCGATGTTGTAAGTGCGTGGGCGCAGTGAGTCAGGCAGTGGGTGCGTAGCGTGCACTGGTTCGTGTGTGATTTTATTGGCTGCCATGATAGTCCGTGGATGTGCAAGTTGCGGAATGTTGACTAAGATTTGGAATTGTTCTCGGGAACTTGAGGAAACTTTCATAGAAAAGGGTATTTGTGTACACACACACATCACGCCTGGATTCCCAAATGGAATCGGTAGAGCATAATAAGAGATGTTACGTAGTAACCATGACAATTTCACGTTTCCTCTAGCATATTTTTAGGTTTTAATATGTGCAATAGTGACAGGATGCTAGTCTGTCCCCTAAAGCATGCCTACATCTATTTATCCCTAGTAGCCTCTTATGACATCCACAGAAGAAATTGAGAGGTGTTACTCTAAACCCGACACCACACGTGTGTGTACAGTGCAAGAAATCTTGCAGTCCGGCAGTCTGATTTCCTACGGCCCTTGGGTTTAACCGTAGATATCAATGTCACCCTAGAAAGAAACGAAATTACGCCAGTATCTCCATTCTAGGCATATATTTTATTTATTCACCTGTCAGCTACACGACGTCGAGTCTTTTAAGTGATATTGACGCACAAGCCGCACAAGTATCACCCTATTTTTACAATATCACCTTAATACTTACCGATCCACTTTTTTATGATGCCCCCTGCCTGGATTATTTCACTTTATCTCTTATTATTCATGATGAGGACAAGGGAAAGACGAGCCAAGAGCACGACCTTGTATTGAATTAATCTTATTAAATTAGATACTTAAGAAAGCTATGAAATGTTAACTTCTTTACTTCCGCAACTAAAAACGCTGGAGTCCAAGTTAAATTATTTTTTTGATGACCTACAAGTTTACGATTTCGCTCTTCATAAAAGTTCAGATATTACATTTTAATGGTTACTTTGTGTGACAATAAAGTCAGTAGCCAGTGAGGTAGTACTGATAAATGTAGGTCAGTTAGATTACATAAGAGCCCGCAAACACTAGATACCATATTTATAATTAAAGAGCAGATAGGCGATTTTTCGACACGTACTCGTGCATACGTCGTCACTTCATGAAGTAATTAGCCATTAAAGACGAACGTTCCACGTCACCGATACGTAACTAAATATAGTTTTATTAGTTAGTGAAATAGTGCGTCGGGGTCATCGCATTGTTATCATTTCGGCACGGATTCCTTGACCCCCTCCCCGGCCCGCGCCTCCATTTCTGCGTCCCTTGTTGACCGTTCTCTTTTTGTTTTTGAATATGTCCGTTAAAATCGAACATTTGAAAAAGGAATGGAAAATCAAATTTGGAATTGAACTCCCGCTATTGTCTGCATTAAACAGTATTCGATGTTTTTATGTTTTTAATGGATTCCTAACCCACTGTGTAACCTAAAGGTCATAGCATCTTTAGGCTAAGCGCGCACTACGACTTTTTGTCGCGCGACACGATTTTAAAATAGCGCTGTCCATACTGATTTTTTCATCATAGTGCGCGCGATGACATATAAACCCTTACGTTGCATTTCTGCGACAAAATTATCGCGCGACAAAAAGTCGTAGTGCGTTCTTAGCCTTACTGCAATATTGTGACAGCGTTTTATGGCGGGTCTGAAATAAATTTGTTCGACTGCACATTGACTGTACTTACATTGGCATCTGTATCGTGCCTAATCTGGCTCCTTAATCAAAACCGCTCACTAAAATAATGGCGGCCAAATAAAAGCAAAAGTAAAAATTATTCTATTTTCAATTTTCTGGCTTGAATACCTTCGGTTCCGTAACTTAGAGCTGACCCCTAACCCGTGTTCTCACTTGCATTTCTCGCCAGCACCTCGCTCACCGCAGGGGCTAGTGGCCCGGCGTGAATTGGGTTAAACGGGAGCATTTCGGCTCTGACCTGGTTAGTTACGATAAACACGCCGTTAAATGCAGTTGCTGATAACTGGCAGAGATAAATCTTTATTATATTTAGCTATCTGCATTCGCTATCTGTGTTTTTACGAATCGGAGCTTTGGTTTTGAAAATTTTATTGACTTTGATATTTCACTTCCTTTACTGCGACTTTTCGACGGTTGTGGAGAAAGTAATCCCATCAAAAACAATACTTGTCAAAAAATACCAAGTCTCGCAACTCAGTTGTTCTGCGGTAAAAAGTTGTGAGATCCATGTAATACCAAGTCGGTATAACATGGTATAAATAAATATATCAAGACTTGGCCATCGCACAAAATAATTGAATTTACATGTGTTTTCAGGCGATGGCCAAGTCTCGATATATTTATTTATACCATGTTATACCGACTTGGTATTACATGGATCTCACAACTTTTTACCGCAGAACAACTGAGTTGCGAGACTTGGTATTTATTGACAAGTATTGTTTTTGATGGGATCTCATTTCTTTTTGTATTTTGCAGACATTTCTACTTTTTTCCCATACAAAAATTCTGATTTTTTGCAGTTTTTGGTACAGAACCCTTCGTCCGCGAGTCCGGCTCGCACTTGGCCGGTTTTTTTAGTTTTTCCTTGATTCATACACCAAACACTACTTATATTCCAAATTTGAAGCTTCTTGGTCTGCTAGAAGTGCCTTAGACTTTTGATGATCGTTGAGTCAGTGAGTGACAAAATTAAGAAATTTGACCCGTTATAATTCTTAAAATACTGGTTCAAATTGAATGAAATTTGAAATATACGTGTCTTTACAATGCCTGCATGGTTAATGAAAATTTCAGTCTTCTAGTTTTATCCACCACGAAGTTACAGGGGGTCGAAAATGGTCTGAATTGCTTCGAGAAAAGGATGGTACGGCCGTGACGCCTTTTTGCTCGACTTGGTGGGGGCACGTCCGTGCCCCCAGATTCAACCATTTTAGCTCGTGTCAACTTGAAAGCGTTATTTAGGTAATAACTTTTTTGGCGGCTAAACTAAGTAGGTACTTTGATGAACTTCTAAACCTTATACAACTTATTACACACACGTGCTCTCGTTACACACACTTTCACTATCGGTAGAGTTGTTATAGAGCGGCAAACCATCGCATCGCAAGTTATATGTACTTAGTTGAAACTCCTGCCGGCAGTGCCGGCTCAGCACAACCAAGCGCGAGCAGAGATGCGTGCGAGATACACCAGTCAGGCTTATTTTAATGTCAGTGCTGGCAAGCTTATATGTTTGGTGTAGATGGACAGTTTTGCTGAGCGAT
Organism: Adoxophyes honmai; assembly: GCA_005406045.1. Lineage (NCBI taxonomy): Eukaryota > Metazoa > Arthropoda > Insecta > Lepidoptera > Tortricidae > Adoxophyes > Adoxophyes honmai. The sequence goes on from BHDV01071753.1 coordinate 28,103, forward strand.
GAGTACTGACAATCGTTAGCGCTGACGTAGACACGGCCGTACGCACTGCGCGTCGGCTCCGCTGAGCGGTCAGCGCCGATAGTAGCTCGCTCGACATCAAACATATAACCCCGTCAGTGCTGCCTGTCAGCGTGACACTAAAATCAGCCTCACTATAGCTAGAGACGTCAGAAAGTGACAGGTCTATCCTTATCACTTGCCTGCATTGCACGGTGCCCCATGGTTGAGGGAGGGGTAGTGGCGTTACTACACCTCCCTGCTTGGCGTGAACACCTTGGCTAGCTAGTCAGGGCTGCCGTGATCATTGGTAGAATCCTCAGGATCCCATGTCGTCTCCCAACTATTTAGTCTAGGGCGGTTTGAGATTAGGCGTTTTATACGCGCGTACAAGCTCGTTTTTGAAAGCCCGTGCACTTGCTCACAGGTGCGGTTTCTTTTCTTCGAGCGTTGACGCGCATAATATATATCTATGTAAGCTTGTATAAGCGCGAGCAAGAACATGCAACCAGCGTTTCATACGCGCGTATACGCTCGTTTAAGCGCGTACACGCGTGTTCGATTTAATGTGGCGCGCGTGTAAGCGCGTATGCCAAAGCCGAGCGTATACGCGCGTATAAAACGCCTAATCTGAAATCGCCCATTTCCGCGCGCGCTATGCTGTGGTGAGCCTACTTGACGTGAATTTAACAGACTCGTTGTTCCAGGGTGATGGTGCCAAGATGACAGCGTGGCTTCTGCTGCTGGCGGCGGCCGCGTGCGCCGAGCCGCTCAGCACGCCGCGCACCCGGCACTGGCGCGGCGCGAGAACCTTCGACGACCGAGCCCCGACACACTTCGTAGGGTAAGCTTCATCTCTTTATTTAAAAGATGAATGTAACCACCCTGTAATGGGCTCGTTTGCTTGTCTTTTGCGTGCAAGCAAGGAGCGTGACTAGTGATAGACTATACCTATCATTGTCTAACTAGGCACTTCAGGTGGCCTATCCCTTATTAAATTAAATTGTTAATTTGTTTTCTTCCAGTTTTAGTGCAATTAATCTGCCTTGAAATACTACGTTGGAAACAAATATTTCTGTTTATGTATCACCATGTACCTAGGTATTGTAGGTACACACAACGTGTTACAAAAAACCGAGTAAAAAGTAAAATTATTAAAGCGAAAAATATTGTAAACTCTAGTAAGCTTTTACTTAATAGAACTAAAGTTATCATAGATTATTTCACAGAGTGTATTCTTTGACGGATTTTCAACTTTTCATTCAAAAAGGTCTGCAAACTCTTTTTTTCAAATAATGTAAATCTCCCCACAATGGGCCATTTAACCCCCATTAGACATACCGGAAACACTATATCTGAAAACCTTCTTGCGAGAGAAAGTCCCTTACACTGTAGCATGCCTTTCCAATAGCTTGTGTATTGTATCAAGTTTTTTTTTATCGATTTAAGGGTAGGTAGGTAAAAGGCCTCTCAAGCAGAGGGTCGTGGGTTCAAACCCCGGGCTCGCACCACTGTATTCGTGAGGAAACCTACACACAGCGACGAAGTAATTCAACGCTGTGTGTGAAGTTCCCAATCCGCACTGGGCCAGCGTGGGAACTATAGCCCAAGCTCTCTCATACTGAGAGGAGGCCTGTGCCCTGCAGTGGGACGTATACATATAGGCTGATGCTGATGATGATGAAGGGTAGGTAGCTCTTATTAGTTGTAAGCACTTCGGTAGTTTATACCTGGAGATTGAGGCGCGTGATAATGTACACAAAACGTACGAGTATCCCTCGGGAATGCGCGGAATGTGGCAATCTCGTCATCTCCTGACGCGCTGCCCAGGCGCACGCGATTGGCGCGAGGTGCCGGCTATGAGCGTCTAGTGTGATCAAAACAATCATGGATTCGATAACGATTTCGTTTGCGAATTATCGCAAAATACGGATGACAACGGGGTTAAGTGAAATTCTAATTAGTCCGTTAGTTACATTATGAAAAAATATGAAACACATATTTTTTCTTTTATCAAATAAGTAAACATCGACAAAGTTATAGATCATCAAACTTCCGGAGTGGGGGCTCGTGACGGCACACATAGGTAATAATGGTACCTAGGCGTGACGTCAGGCGAAACTTTTAGGCGCTGTATTATCATTTATCATCATTTTCCGTTTGTCAAATAAAAGAATAAATAATATGTGTAAGTACAATATTTTTTGGAAATCTTTAAGATGGACTAAATAACAGAACTGTTTTTATCGTCTAGCCTATTGTATGGAAACTGAGACAGCGCCGCCAGTGGAAAGTTTGCACAACTGCCGCGGTCGACACGCCTCCGTACAATTCAGCATTAATTCGCAAACGAAATCGTTATCGAATCCGTGATCGTTTTGAGTACACTAGACGTTCCGGTCGCGTCATCGGCGTAATTTGACGCGGAAGATGATCTTGCGATCCGAGATCGGGAGCTTGCAGAGATGTGCGAACTATTAGAGTTAGATAAAAAGGTTTGTCGTGATTCATTTGCAATTGTATGATTTGTTTGCAATGTAGAGTAAGTTTGTTAATATATGAGCAAAACTGAGCGTTTAAATATCTGCACACCTTTATGACATTGACAATAAGGTGCAAAAGTTTACATATTTGGCATTTGTCTGCTCATATATTTATGAACTCAACTGTACGTTTTAGGCAACAGGCTGCCATTCAGTCCCTATTGTATTTCTTTATTTTATGTTTAAACCTAACGTTATGTTAAATGTTGCTAGAACTTAGTCATGGTTTTGAACATGTAATAAATGTTGTGTGCTCTGCCTACCCGTTTCGGAAATACTGTTAGTTTATACTGAGCCGTGCGGTATCGGGATAGAATAACACCTTTCCATTTGTTCCGTGGATGTCGTAAGAGGCGACTAAAGAAATAGGTTAAGTTATGTTTTAGGCGACATGCTAGAAACCTGTCACTATTGTACCTCTACCATCTTTGCAAACCTAAAACTATGCTAGAAGTGGCTGCGAAGCGTGATAAAGTCATAATCATGGTTTTGTCTATGTCACGTTTCGTGTGCTCTGCCTTGCCTACCCCATTTAGGAACACTGGTGTGATTGTATGTATGTAATTTATACTAATAGAATCCTGACTAACAGGCATTCTACCAAAACATGGGCTTCCCTAAATTGTGCCCTTATGATTCTCACTGTGTTGTACGTTTACTATGACACTATGAAGCTTAGAACATAAATATAGAACGCTATCTAGTGACATTTACATTTCGTAGGAACGCCAGTTAGCATGGACACCATCAGTCTCTTTACCAGTCTCTGGTCCACCTCGTGTCCCCTAAACTAGTTCAAGGAGTCACCCTTCCATTCTCTCATTCAAAATGATCCAACAATGAGTGAAATTCAAGTCCCTACGGATTGACGGCCGAAATAATGTAACTCGATCGGCGTGGGCGCACGCGTGGGTGAATTTCACGCTTGTGGGCAACTGTCCTGCCGATGAGGTTTGGAGGCCGTTGCAATTGCACGGAAGGTGACTAATGGGGATTTAGGAAGCTATTCGGCATGGGGAGTTTCACAAAATTTGTTGCAACCGAACCAATTGATTTCTGACCCAACACGCATAACCACATACATATCATCACTTTAAACGACGGCCGGATAGCCCAGCGGTTAGAGAACCTGACTGTGAAGCTTAAGGTCCCGGGTTCTATCCCCGGTCGGGGCAGATGTCTGTATGATGAATACGAATGTTTGCTCTCGAGTCTTGGATGTTTATCAATATATATTTAAGTAAGTTTATCCGTTGTCTAGTACCCATAACACAGGCATTAAATTGCCTAATTTGGGACTAGAGGATTGGTGTGAATTGTCCAGTGATAAAAAAAAAGACGCTACATAGACAAAACTATGATTACGTCACATTTCGTGGCCACTTCTAGCATATATTTTCTGGTTTTAAGGTGTCAAGTAGGTACAATAGTGACAGGTTGCTAGCCTGTCGCCTAAAATATACCTTAACTTATATCCTTAGTCGCCTCTTACGACGTCTACGGAAGAAATGGAGAGGTGTTATTCTAAACCCGACATCACTCGGAAATACATAACCATCATTGTATTCTCTAATGGGGTAGGTAGACCATACGAAACGTTACATCATCGTTCTGTAGCCACATTTTGCTTAATATTATGGCATGGCGAAATCGACCTCGTTGTTTCATGAGGTTTAAATGAAAAGATCTGGGGGTAGAACAATTTCTTGGCCGACTGGACATGCATAGAAAACAATGTAGATGTCCAAGTAAACAAATTTTGCTAAAGACAAAGTAGGCCAATAATGAATGAAAGCTTATTCCAGTAGTTGATGCACTGTAGTGCATTAATGCACTCAGATACTGCACCAGATTTGATAACGCCCAAGGATTTCACAAGGTCCTCGTATCGGCGCCGACCTGACCCCAGAATTACTTCAATAATTCCAAAAGGCGTCGCGAATCCATCTTCACGCCCAATGCTAACCGGGTAATTAGAGCTTCAAGGCTGGTCTCGTAAATCGTACTTATTTGACCAGTGTACGGGGCAGCGCGGACGACAGACTTTTTGTGCGATCGAGTCTGCGGCGCACAGAAAGTCTGCGTGGATTGTATTTGTGCGCCGGACTTTTTGCGCGTGCGTTACTGCATATAATTCCATAGGTTCTATGCCCACAGACTAAAAAGTCCGTCCCAACACATACACACGCCTGTATGCCCAAATGAGGTAGGCAGAGCACAGAAAACGCTATACAGACAAAACTGTAATTATTTCACGTTTTGTGGCTACTTTAAAGCATGTTTGTTTAGGTTTGAATTCGCAGGAATAATAGTGACAGGTTGCTAGCCAGCCGTTTAAAATATACTTTATCCATTTCCTTAGTCGCCTCTTTCGACATCCACAGAAGAAATGGAGAATCGAGTTTAGATCGACTTGTTTCAGGATAATTTGTAGTCCTTCATCTACTTAGGAGCGGCAGGCTGCCGCCAAACGCGCACTGAGCGCACCGCTCTGAATGAAAGTAATACCGGCGCACGACTACCTCAAACGGATAAACGGCAACGGACTAACCCGAAACATGGCGAGCTAAACTCGATTTAAGTCGTGAGTTCTCCGTTATAAATTATAAATAACTATACTTTTGTTCGGTGGTGTTACTTCCGCAACTAGCTCGTCGAAATGTCAAAATTTGTGTCGACGTCGAGCTCGTCGACGAGTTTTGTTGTGTTTAGTTTGTTACTGGCCACAACCACAAAACGCTGCCACCGGCATATCTCCTGTAGGTTTCATACGTTTTATATTGACGCCGGTGGTCACCACACACTACAATCGTCACAGCTCGCTTCTTGTGGCCCGCACCGGCCACTAAACGGCTATCTGAACTAAACAAGTGGCTGTCGCACGCTTCAACTTCTTTTTGTGGCTGGGTCATAGAGAACAGACCCAATAGAGAAAAAATGTTGGCAACCCAGACCTGCAAACAGTCAGTCACAGAAACTGTATAGAGCCAATAACCGTAGAGAATAAGGCACTAGCGTTATGCGTGATCTTGGGCCGGCCAAGAGCACAGCTATCGCCTCGATGGTTTGGCGGAATCGTCTCCGAACAACTAAAATGACATTAGTACTTTAGAAGATCTGTCCTCTATGGTCCTCCTGCGTCTAGCTTTTCGTGGCGGTGTTTGTGGCACGAGTTTGTCGAATACAGTCGATCTCGGGTACGACATAACCCACGCGATGTGTTGTGCTAGTCCAGCAGAGATAATTTACCAGCAGCGACTCCGTTTCCAAATCAGATAAGTTTGTGGGACTCTAATTGTAGTATTGGTAACTTGACAGCTATTGTAATATGATTTATGTTTTCTTTACATTTTGGAGCAACAAAAACTGTGTTAATGTGATAAATGATAAACACACGCTCCATGTTTTCATGGTAATGTTAATTTTTATTGTCAGTGTTTTGATAGCTTTGTGTAGTTATTAAGTAGTTAAGAGTTACGCCTACAGTTTTTGGCGATTTAAATGGAGTCGTAGCGTTTATGTTTGTTTCGGTTGCATAATGGACTCCCATAATGTATTGCTAAGATCTATACAGGGTGGCCGGGAATAGTCAGTTAATATTTTAATCAGCGGTCGGGTGAATAGTGTATTTTTGGTACTTGTTGTTACTGCGGCAAGAAAAACGGTTCTTAATGTACAGCCTGATGACAGGAAAACAGACGGACGGACGAACGGCAAAGTCTCAGTAATAGGGTCCCGTTTTCGTGTGTACGTGCAGGATTACATACTTATTCATTTTGCAACATTATATTCAAAATACTTATTCTACCAATTTCTTAAAAAAAGGTAAGTGTTGAGAATCATTAGGGCTGTTCAAGCGCCCTGTGGTAACAAAAACGGTGCAGTTCAAATTAGACCCAAACCTAACGTTACCAGTGTCCCAGTAGTTAGGTATTTGTAACTTTTCTAAAACATTTTATGTGTTTATATATTATTATAATGTCCGCTGCTGTTCTATTAGCTCTCATCAACAACCATCTTTACCCAGTTACTAGTCTAATTTACTGAATGTTTTATCGACATTTCTCATTAAAATAATGAGTTTTTTAATGTAGTTCATTAATGAAACGCATGTTTCACGAAGTTGATGAGTGAAATGCTTTTTATGACATTTAAACTCTTGATGCACTGACAGAGGACGTGTAATGTCGCAGCGCGGTGGCATCGTACCATTGGTGCGACTGAAACGCTTAATTCCCGGCCGGTGCGATGTGCGCGCTCCTTCATTTGATTTCGAAAATTACAACCGGTACTGTGATTCCGGTACGCTGTCAGTCCGTTTGGAGCTTAAGTGTGTTAGTGCAAGTTGGTCGAGAGCGCTGTCGGAGAGCCGTTTATCTACCACAAGTACAGTCAGCTGCAGAGAAAAGTAACCCCCGCCCATCCAATGTTCTATTACTGGGGGGTTACCTTTCTCTGCAGCTGTCCGTACCAGATAGGCGATGGATGTCCCAAAAAAAGGCCGAATTAAAACTATCAGAAACCGTCGAGCTTGTATGACGAGAGCGATGAATTGAATGTGAATGAAGCGAAAGAAGTTATGCACGCGGGAAAGTCTATCTCGCGCGTATCTCTACTCACGCCTTGCTCTGCTAAGGGTCTCACCAAACCAGTCGACGCCTTTTCGGCAAAATGCGGGTAGAAAAGGCTTTATGTCAACGCAATAAGGGCGAATAAGACGTCAATCGGCTCGGCTCGTTCGACCAAGAATGGCCGAGCCAATTCACGTCTTGTTCGCCCTTATGGCGTTAATATAAAGCTTTTTCTACCCGCATTTTGCCGAAAAGGCGTCGACTAATGTGGGGAGACCCTAAGCCGGCTGAAGCCGGCGAATCTCTCTGTTGCCTCTACCCACCCCGCAGGGAATAGGGCTTGTATGTATGTATGAAACACGTGTTTTACGGACTAGATGAATGGAATGTGGTTTTGGTTGCAGGCCACACGTGTGCCGCAGTCGGAACAGCACGCATTGCTGTCCGGGCTGGACCTCGCGCCCCAACTCCTTGCTCTGCGTAGTCCGTAAGTATAATACAAAGAATCTGACGTAGCTATCTATAAAAACTGGGGAATGCCCACATTCATTTAAAATGTGACCAGTTTTTTAAGGTCTGTTGTTTATGATAAGGAGGCTGTGGCTTGAGGATTTAAAGCGATTTAAAACAGTGCTGAGGCACTTAACTTAGATATGAAACTCCGGCGCGGGTGCTATGTGGACGATGAAAAAACGAGGTACTCTGTGCGCGAAAGTGGTAATACAGATAAACACTGACTTGTGACAAACTGTACAGCCATACTGCAAAGAGGATTTAGTGCGCGAGCATCTGTCATGAAGGCACTAGATTAAATTTTCACAATGTAGTAAACATTTTATAAAGTCACAAAGCCGTTACGTCAGTCAGTATACTCGTATACAAAGTTACAAATTATAATTAGATTCTTGATTAACTTTTTTCTCACTTTACTTTTTGAAGCGACAGTCTTTTATGTAGGGCTACCAGTTTAATTTACGTTTAAACCCAAAATTATGCTGAAAGTAGATCCAAAACGCTTATCCATTAAACCTTTCGTGAGTTCTGCCCATTTAAGAATACAAGCATGATGTATATTATGTTCCACTGTTCGTTGCAGCTCTCTGCCGGCCGGACTGCGGGTCGCCGGGGGCCTGCGTGGCGCCCAACATGTGCCGCTGCCCCGGCGGCGTGGAG
>BHDV01071753.1:37415-73167 GCA_005406045.1 Adoxophyes honmai
ATTGCTAAACGTGGCACTGGATTTTTGAATTCATGTGCTCTGCCTACCCCTCTTGGGAATACAGGCGTGAGAATATGTATGTAGTTTAAGTAAAAAAAGTTTTTGAAAAACAAAACCATGTGTGTAAAACAGATTTTGATTTGTAATATTTTAGTCCAAGCTTTCTCTGCTTACTACTTTGTGCGGAATTATTCCAATAGACAGTTCTGTCTCTAGACAAATGATAGGCTTGGGGATCGAAGTCTACAGAGTTTGAAAATTGTATTTATGCGACTGATTTTAGAATGTTCTCTCTTACTATTTAACTTCTTTCATCTGTTTTTATCCGAATTAAAAAAAGACGGTTCTATGTTCGAGTGTATGTTTTAAAATGGGACAAATTCGTGTTTCCGCAAATTGCTATGTTGTGGGTTGCAGCGCGCACGCGCGGCGGCTGCCGGCGCATCTGCATGAACGGCGGCACGTGCGCCAACGGCACCTGCGCCTGCGCGCCCGGCTGGAGCGGCGAGTTCTGCACCGAGCGTGAGTCACAACTAACAGTAGTATAGCTGTCACTTTCTGACGTCTCTAGTTAGACAGTGACAGGTATATATCTCGCGCGTATCTCTACTCGCGCCCTGTCGTGCTAACGGCACAGAGCGACTAAAGGCCGGTTGCGGAGTAACGAAATTCGAGCGTTGACCCGCTGCTATCTATCTCTGTCACACGCAGCAATATTACCCTCACACTCGCACGTCGCACTGTGCGAGCGTGAGGGAATGAAGAAAATTCTTAGCGTTAATACGCAAACGAAATCGACCGATTCTTGATCGACTTCATTTCACTAAACGCCCTGAAGTAGAATTAGAGATAGAGGATATTTCTATTGTTATTGAAAGAACCTTGAATTTTTTTCCTTAGTTATATTAAATTTTATCCCGGTACTGCCTATGCGAATTAATGACTAAGCTTCAGACTATCCCCTAAGAATAAACGAAGAAAGGTATTTACCCGTTTGTTGTTCATGGTTGCTATGATGATGTCTCTTGAATCATCTAGAAAAGAATAGACTTTCTAAAGATGTAAATAAAATTCGTTTATTAATTTCGCATCTTTTGGGTATAATCTTAACTTAACTATGCCATTTTTTTAACATCACCGTTGTCATCCGATTTACGGGACAGAATAACAACACAAAAAGTTGACTGTCCCAACATTTTTTTTCGATATTTTTCCTTTATCTCGTGGGAGTTTCGAAAATTCCATAGTGGCTGCCTCTATACCATAATACACAGGGTAACACATGCATGTTAAATTTCAATTTTCTATCGTCAATAAAGACCGTTTATTGTTTTATACCTAGCTATCGTAAAACTCTTTTGGGATTTTCTAAAAGATGTAATCAGTCTTCAAATGTATTAGTGCTGTAGGTAAGATTAGAGTGGAATCAACATATTTGTATTAATTTCAACTTCTTTTGAACTTTCCAGCCATCTGCAGAGAGCCCTGCCTGCACGGGGGGCGCTGCATCGCACCGGACAGATGCGTCTGCTTCCACGGGCTCTCGGGCACACGATGCGAGATCGACAGACGAACAGGTGAGCACAACCAGTCAATTGATTACGAACTTTTAAAACGAATGTGTATACTTTTATGAATCAAAGTTCGATGTTAGTTAGTAAGTAAGGAAACACAATTATTGAACAAAAGGAAAGACATACAAAAAAAAAACCGGCCAAGTGCGAGTCGGACTCGCGCACCGAGGGTTCCGTACAAACCTGTAAGGTTTACAAAGTTCGTTCATTACGACAATCGAGTCATAACTATGGTATTTTTATTATAGATAGCTCTACGCGTTCATGAGGAAAAAAGTAATAAGTTTATATTTATTAAAAAATTAAAGGTTTTCGGAATTTTTCCTTTATGTGTGCTATAAAACGTTGCTTCATGCCAAATTTCAAGATTCTAGGTCGACTGGAAGTACCCTTTAGGTTTTGATTCCCTTGCGAGTACTTGCAAGTGTCGAAAATTTGCGGCATAAACGGCTGTATCTTTTGATTGCGTTGGTTTAGAAGTTTGATTTTTTCACAGCTTCAAGGGACAGTAGACTTGAGTAATTGATATAAATTTCAGCTTCATACCTCCACGCGTTCCTGAGAAAAAGGGTCTTGACAGACGGACGGACGGACGGACGGACGGACGGACGGACGGACAGACGGACAACAAAGTGATCCTATAGGGGTTCCGTTTTTTCCTTTTGAGGTACGGAACCCTAAAAACATACAGGGTGACCGAAAGTTTTAACCAGTGGTCGGGTTAACGCGTCTGAATACCCCTGTGAAGTTTTTTACCCGGACATTTTATGTATTTGTTTTACGAAAATTGGAAAATTTTGCCCAGTCTTTTAAACCGCGCGTAGCATCGCAATGTCGAACGTTTGCATGTGTGTAGGCGCTGACTAACAGGACTTGCGTACGGGACGAAAAGTAGGTAAATCACAGGGCGCAATGACCTGAAAAGCGATGAAACCTTTGTCTCTCACAAGTGAAAATTTTCAGGAAATAATTTTACAGGAGTTTTCATATCGGTATACCAGACCAGTGGTTAAAATATTTACGGTCAATATCCGGCTACCTTGTAAACAAATTAAATGGCGAAATACAAAAGGTGGATTTATTCCTTAAGGGTTCTCTTACAGTCAACCTTTGAGAGGCAGAAAGGAAACTTAATTATTGAGACTGACAAAAAGAGACGCTACAAGAAACATAGTACAGTAAGCCTCTAAGTTGTGGTAACGTTTCGTCTCCCCAGGTCCGTGCTACACGGAGACCCGCAACGCTCTCTGCACGGGAGCGCTGGAGGGCGTCGTGTGCACCAAGCAGCTGTGCTGCGCCACGGTGGGCGTGGCCTGGGGACACCCCTGCGAGCGCTGCGGGGACCTCGACTGTCCCACGGGACACCTCCGCAACCTGGCCACTAAGGAGTGCCAGGTAACAATCATCATGTCTTAGACAATCTTATATGCCTTCTCCACTGATCTCCAATAATCTTACATGCCTTCTCCGTGATGCCAAGTCACTTGCGCGTTGAGAGGTATGGCTTGAAGTCTTTCAGCAGAGCAAAAGAGTTATATAAACCTCTCAACTCCAATTTGAAAACTTAGCAAGCAACCGACTCAGCTGATTGGAAGCGGTGACGTGGGTGAGGTACTGTGGTAAAGACTCCAATAGAGAGGCAAGTCTCTCCAGGCAAATGTTGCTGTAATGCCTGGGGACCGAAGACCACGGAGAGCAAGTGGGAAGTTGTATCTATGAAACTGAAACTGATCTTCGAAAAGTTAGTGAGATTCAAAACACTTTGAGAGTCGATGACGTAGATGCGGTGCCTGCAGGTGTGGCGGAGAATGACGCGATAATTTCATTCCCAGGAACCACAGCGCGCAAATTAGGATTTTAACGTTCTTCTAAAGAACAGAACTATAGCTCTGTCAGAATATGGGGACTAGCTGCTCTGTCCAGGACTATGGATGAATCCCTGACAGCATCTTCAGAGAAATCCATTCGAACATGTTTCGCAAGGTGTATAATTCCTACCGAAATCGTCTTTAGTAAACTCACAACAACATTTCACTAATAAACTTAATGTTATCTCTCAGGATATAGACGAGTGCGCAGCAGTGCCCGGCCTGTGCGAGGGAGGCCGCTGCATCAACTCCATCGGGTCGTTCTCCTGCGAGTGCCCGCCCGGCCAGAGGCGCCACAAGCTCACGAACAACTGCGAAGATATCGACGAGTGCGAAGATCCTGACATTTGTCCAGTAAGATATTACTAGTAGTTCTTAGTACTTGATATACAACGTCTTACAAAAACTGGGTAAAAAATGAAAACGATTAAAGCGAAAAATATTGTAAACCCTAATAAGCTGTCACTTATGGAAATGCCCCGTGTGGTGCCGGGTTAGAATAGCACCTCCCCCTTTCTTCCCGTGGGTGTCGTAAGAGTCGACTCTGGGAAACGGGTTAGTGTATTGTGGGCGATGGGCTAGCAACCTGTCACTGCAATTTCACGTTTAACCATCGGTTACCCTGCTGAAATTGCTAAATGTGGCACTGGATTTTTGAATCCATGTGCTCTGCCTACCCCTCTTGGGAATACAGGCGTGAGAATATGTTATGGAAATGAAGTTATCATAGATTATTTAACAGAGGGTATTCTTTGGTTGATATTCAATTTTTCATTCAAAAAGTTTTGCAGACTCCATAAGAGGAATTCATCGCTCTCATTTTCTTTCTTTTTTTCAAATATTGTAAATTTAGTCCTTATAATGTGGTAATTGTACCCTCTTTCAAGCAAAAAGTACCACTCGTATTTTTGTAACATATTCTATAGTAGTTCATACTTGAAACATTTAGATACTCATGATCTCAATCTCGTTTCCAGAACGGCAAATGCGTAAATACTGAAGGCGACTACTACTGCTTGTGTAATCCACATTTCATTCCCAGTCCAGACAAGAAGTTTTGTATCGGTAAGCCTTTTTTAATTTACACCACCAATAACCACAAAATCTCTGAACTGTTCTCCTGATCTCTTCTTGTGCATCAGTACATTTCTTAATTTACTTTTGTTTTAACTAAGTATTTCTCACTGCTGGGCAAAGGGTCTCTCCTTTCTTGCGCCACTCTTCCATATCTTGAGCATGCACCTGCCAATCGTCCTGTAATTTTACACAGTCAAAATGTGATGTTAGTCGCTTCCAAAAGGTACTTATGGAAGTCTAAAGGGAAGACCTATGTTCAGCAGTAGACGTTTTATGGCTGAAATAATGATGATGAACTCAAAATGTTAATGTTGTGATGTTCTTTTGCAGATGGTCGCGTAGGAAGTTGCTACGCTTACATGAGCGACACGGGGGAGTGTGCTGAGAGATTGTCCATGTCTCTCTCGAACAGGGACTGCTGTTGCGGCTACAACATGGGGAGAGCTTGGGGAGATATGTGTGTGCCCTGCCCGCCGAGGGGATCGCGTGAGTAATGATCAAACAAAAACTATCACACTTCTTGCCAAATTATTTTTCTTCCTTAGTAACACCGTCTTTTGGTCACGGTTATTAAGTAGACTTTATTTCACTGAGAACCCGAATAAAACTGAATGGAATTAGGCTCCTGACCTATTATTGTATAAAATTTTCGGTGGGTTAGGTTTGGAGATGGAGCAATCCGTTTAGCATTGTTAGATTGACTCTGTACCTGAGAATATCGACTAATTCTGTCAAACCATTTAATTCCTAAACCATCGTAGAGATTACACTACTTGAGAAAGGAAATGTTTATAGCGGTTATTGTGACAGTTTTCCACGTTGAGTTAGAAATCAATGGATTCGACCATACATATGAGATTTAGATGTTGACGTTAAAGTAACCAACGAAGGCGATGTCAATATTATTGAAGTTAAAAGAATGATGTTTTTGATCAAAATGACAACGAAATTTCTCAAACAGTCGACTGGACGCACTTATGCGGCGGCGGCGCCATCCCGCCGAACTGGCGGCGCGACAACGACACGACGGAGATCGGAGAAGGCGACGACGACGACGCCCCTCACTACATCGCTAAGATCAACGAGTGTATGCTGCGAAGTGGGATCTGCGGGCTGGGTGATTGCGTTGACAAGGATAAAGGGTGAGTAGAAATAAGTGGAATTCTATTCCTATTGGTTTGAATTTGAATGAATGTCAGCAGTTAAGTGAAAAGTGGATAGGTGCAGGCGTTACTTAACCCAAATTGACGGAAAAGAAAGCTGGTTTCTTCGTTTCACTGTCAATGCACCAATAGAGCTGATGAAGTCTAGTATTTCTATTGTAGTGGTGCTGGTTTTAGTTTTCAGCTTGATCGAGTTTGGGTTGACTGTTTTATTTTTTTTAGTGGAGGGAAGGGTGGATCCATTAACACATTCAGAACCAAGGACCCGGCTCCCGGGTTCTTCAAAACATTACTCAGATACCGAGAACCCGGGAGCCGGGTTCATTTTGTACTAGCTATAGACTGCTCGGTTCCGCGCAGATGTTTTGATTTTAGGCGTGGTCGTGAATGTGTTAAATTGCAAATGAATTAGTGCAGGCGATTTTTTCATTATGATATCTAGCTACTATTTGAATTATGAACCTAAGGAAAGATTAGCCAAATGTTTTTTTAGCGGTTTTAGCTGAAAACTTTTGGCACCTAACATTTGGTGATGATCTTGATGGTGGCAATAATGCTATCCTCTTCAATACAAACATAGCTGATGATACTATGTTCTCTATAGATACCAGTGCAACTGTTGGGACGGCGCGGAGTCAGCCGAAGTGGACGGGAACCCAACTTGCATCGACATCGACGAGTGCGCTTTGGAGTACTGCCGTGGCGGCGTCTGCACCAACAAGCCTGGTGGATTCGAGTGTCGGTACGTTATTGACGGATCACAACATACAATGGATAAAGATAATAGTTCTGTAATGGCAGTTGAACCTTGGTTTTCCGTTGCTCTTGTCTCAACCATCTTCATGAGATTCTTTTTAGAATTTATTTAGTTTGGGGGTAGGTCTTTGAACCACCGTCTGTTAGTTACCCTTCGAGTTACTGAAAATTTGAAAGAACGTGGCATATTACGTGGCTAGGTTTTAAGTAGTACCAAGGCAAAAGCGATGCACGAACTTACGCCTTATTTAAAACCTTCCCAAGTTAGAAGTTGGACACTGTGTACATCACGCGATGGTTTAACATCGCTCGGCGAAACTAGTGGGGGTAATCAGCGCATTAATTGATCGTTTTAATGCTCATTATATTTATCTACATATTCAGATGTCCACCCGGTTTCGATCCTGTGGAGAACGGCCTGAGGTGCAGCGACAAGAACGAGTGCGAGATGACCCACGGACGCATGTGCACCAACGGAGAGTGCACCAACATCGATGGAACGTAAGTTTATGTAGAAAACCTCATTATCTTGCCAAAAAATTCAGTTAGTCACTCAAAAAAAAGTTACGTGATCAGAAAAAAATTAACATTATAGGACTTCAAAAGTATCATCTCCTAATAGTAAATTTTCTATTCAGATTTTTCCTCTAATGGCCTTTTCCCATTGTCACTTTTTACTGAAGCTAATTTTCTAAGCAGCCTTCCTTCTCAATCAGAATCGTCACAGGAATAGTGTCGACAGAGCTCCGCTCATGTGGATCACCTATTTTGGCATGATTTTGGTCCTTGAAATGGAAACGTAATTCTAAACCTATATAATTACGTTTCTGTATTGTCACAAGTTGGGAAAAAATGCTAACTAGTAAATACCAACAGTGTGAAAAAGGCCATCTGGTGTTGGAGAAAGACGCGAATACAAATTTTGCTAGCATGTAACGTTTTAGGGAACATTTGTCAAACCAACCCGCATCAACAATCGTACCCCAAACATTCCAGCTACGAGTGCTCCTGCAACACGGGCTACGAGCCCACCGAGACCGGCCACGCGTGTCGCGACGTGGATGAGTGCCGCGACAACCCGCGCGTGTGCCGCCGCGGCCGCTGCCGGAACACGCCCGGCGGCTACGAGTGCCAGTGCGAGCCCGGCTTCGCGCTCACCGCGGCCGGCTACTGCGCCGACGTGGACGAGTGCGCGCAGAGCGGCGTCTGCCAGGTCAGTTTGAGCAAGGAGCAAGTCCTGTCGCGACAACCAGCGCCTAATCCAATTATGAAAACCGAGAAACGTACAGATCATTGGTTTCTTGCGTTACTTCTGATTCTACGGTCTTCAGCTCAAATATTAACCGCTTTGTGGTATAACGTAATGCAATGAAGTGTCTGTGTCGAGCGCGGCAGTTATGCAAACGTGTCGCTTGGAGGCGCTGTCTTAGTTTCCATACGAATTGACGCGTTTCTTGACGGAATTCATTTCACTAGATGCTCTGTAGGCTTAGCACGGCGACACGCTTTAGCCGCCTCGCGCGCGGGATAGTCTTCCCGTCACTTTCTGACGTCGCTAATTAGACAGTGACAGGTATAGTCTATCTCGCGCCTTGCTGTGCTAACAAGGCAAATCTAACAACCAAATCTCATCGTCAATCCGTTTCCCAGGGCGGCCGCTGCGTGAACAACGAGGGCTCCTTCCAGTGCGTGTGCGAGGCGGGCTACCGCACCACGCCGGACCGCGGCGCCTGCGTGGACGTGGACGAGTGCGCCGAGCAGCGCGTCTGCCGCAACGGCCGCTGCCACAACACGCCGGGCTCGTTCCGCTGCGAGTGCGCCGCCGGGTTCACGCTCAGCAACGACGGGAGGACTTGTCTTGGTAATTCAAGGACATGTTCATCTGTTTGATAAAATAATAATTAATTATGTATGGTCTTTATTCGCTGAGCTAATAATATAACCACATGTGGGTATAAGCCATATAGTTCACACGCTGGGGTGACCAGAAGACGCCGCTGTTGCATCTTTAAGGACCCCCCGATGCCTATTTATGTGGCAGGCAGGAACCACCGGTGGGTTTTTAGTGGGTATGGCTCTCTTCACAGAGGACTCCACATAACCGTCGCGTCGTTCGCAAGACGTAGCGGTATGCGTAACCCATTTTCCACCGACAAACAAGGATACAAGTGAGTTCTCTTGGTGGAAACTATTCTTGACCTTCCTTATTATGACCTTCTTCGTATAGTGCCGTTGCTATTTCATCACTGAAGGTTGTCAGTCAGTTCCTTAAAATCACATTCTGTCCACAGTGAATCTGATTCACACCTCCACATATTTATAATTCAAGAGAGTGTAGCTTATCAATTTGAAGAGATTATGGCTGAACCTATTGTAAATCATACGCTCTTGCCCAATAAATTAATTTTACGATGATTTCCGTTACTTTGCAGATGAAGTGAAAGACTTGTGCTACGAGAAATTCGAAGAGGGACACTGCAGTGGACAGGGATCCACCCCAGTCACGAGGTCTCAGTGTTGCTGTAGCTCAACCAAAGGTACCTAAATGTCAAATAAATCGAGGAGACAGACTGTGGGATATTCCCATCACTTGTTCTCTAGAAATCACAAACTTCATCCGAATAATAATAATCTTCTCTTGCTTCCTCAGGACTGCATTTAGGTTGGGGCGGATTATCATGCAAAGCATGTCCAGAGATTGGTTCTCGGGATTACGAGACCCTCTGCCCTGAGGGTCCGAGCAAGGATAACGATGGAGCAGATATCAACGAGTGCACCATGATACCGGGCATCTGCGCCCACGGGGCCTGCGAGAACCTGGACCCAGGGTACCGGTGCATCTGCGATCCTGGCTTCCACTCAGATGGCGATGGCATCTGCAGAGATATCGATGAGTGCGATATGCATCAGTCGGTAAGTTGATCTCTAGGTTTATGGAATGGCATAGTGTCAATATATCTCTTAATAGGCAACATGCACAATGTTTGATAGATAATTTAATTAGGTAATTCGAACGATGGTGACGTCATCATACTAATACTAAAGCTTGAGTTTGTTCTTGTTGATTTGTTGTCAAAGGAACACGTTGTATAAAATATAGAGAGGTTAGGAGGTGGTAACAGTATGACTATGTCACATTTATTTCAATAACTTAGTTTCTTGCACTTTCTTCCTCCATGCTCATAAAGAAGATAGAACTAACAAAACATTTTATTAGTTCTAACTTCTTTACGAACATGAAGGACCAACAGGTGGGAGTAGAATTGTATAATCGTAATGTAAAAAAAAGTGAGCGTGATAAAGAAATGAGGCGTATTTAAATTACTTGCATATTGCCTATTAATTCGTCGCCCGTTCATTTCGTAAAATAACATTATAAATATGTAGAATAGTTGTAAATACACTAGAGTTCGCATGTCTTACATAACAAACGCTCCATGGCTCAACATTATTCCCGATCCCACCTAAAGTGTTTCCTCCACAGTATTGCCAAGGGGGCCAGTGCCGCAACACGCAGGGCAGCTTCACGTGCGTGTGCCCGCAAGGCACGCGCTACGAGCCCGACGAGCAGCTCTGCCGCGACATAGACGAATGCGAGGGTGAGCTCCTTTTCATCGCGAGCGATTATGACCGCGGGGACATACCTCCCATGTTCCCGGTGACAGGTTACCAAACTTTGTGTGAAGCATACCATCAAGTCATCAAGTCATCAAGCTAAACGAACGACCTAATGCGATTGTAATCCTAAATCGCCATCCCAACGCTGATTGCACGCACGTTCACATTGCACTACTCATGATTTGCTATTTTATTGGTTTAGTTTTAACTATTAAAAAGCTAATTTGGTAAAAGGTTGCGATCTAAAATATTTAACTGAATCACTTGATTAATTACCTATAATTTACAAATTAAAACACAAAGTAATTCGATTACTCACACAGATCACAAAACTAAATATACCTACAAAATGTTTTCAAAATTTTTGCGCTCACGCGGGCAATAACGCTAGAAAAGTCTACAAATCGAGAAAAACAGTTCGATCAATTTTTTTCATCTTCTATCAAATTATGGAGATTCCCAAAATAAAGATAAGTGCTAAGGTCATTTCGCAACACCCGCTTCTAAGCATGCCCGTAATATGTATCCCTGAAATTATTTATGTAGGCAATAATTCAAGAGATACTCAAACTGATTTTGAAAATCTATACCTGTCCTATTTTGATTCGCATTAAATATTGGTATGAAAATGTAACTCTCGTTGGCCGCAGAGCAAGTCAACCCTTGTGACAACGGGCGCTGCATCAACACACACGGCGGCTACGAGTGCAAATGCGAGAATGGATTCGTGCTGGATGCCAGTGCTAGACATTGTCTTGGTGAGTGATCTTCTAATTTTGCTAGTGCAGATACCACGCAGCTACTATACTTTCTACTTTAAGCGTTTTTCTAGTTTTATGTAACAGCAGACTCAGTATTTCCCACATCGACTTCTTGAAGAGCGAACAACTTCATGAAGGTTATGCTGTAGTTGGTGTCAGACTTTTGGGTTTATGTATGTAATGCTACCAATTTCTATTGGACTAGGTTACAAACGTGACCTTTCTAACGACCGTACTTACTCGATTTTCATATCTTATGTTGATAATGACTTATCTACAGTTTAGCTGTCCAAAAAATTGTAAAATGGTTGAATAACTCTAAATCTGTAAACCATGTCCTTATCTCCACTGGGCCCGAATCTCGCCTCTTTTTCACAGGAATGGCTTCTAACTAAGTACTTTGTTCCACTTGCTGCGTTCCTGTGGTACTTCTATTACTTCATCTACGTCTATCGATCTCTTCTATTTCGGGTACTCTTATCACCTAACCTTTCTCCAAAACGACTCCAATTTGGTCTCGGATCGTCAGTCTAGAGTCTAGACCTTCCCCTCCCAATACACCTCCCTATATCAAGTTGTTTTGTACATTTTCTCTCATCCACACTCTTTACGTGATTAAACCAGCTAATCATAACCTTGCACTATCTACTAACACCAACTCGTTCTCATCATATTGTTTCAAACCGGTGAAATACCAATGAGAACTACCATGCCGTATCTCAGACAACCGTCGCGGCTCCTGCTGGCGGCGCGTGGTGGACGGCCAATGTGAGGCGGCGGCTCCCCGAGCCCTGCTCCGTCAAGAGTGCTGCTGCACAGTTGGACTGGCGTGGGGTTCGCCTTGCGCCCCTTGTGACACCAGCGACTGCCCGTGCCCTAAGGGCTTTGTTAAGGTATGTCAATGTAACTATCACTTTCCAGTCAAACTCAGTTTAGGTTAGTTACAGCCGTGATTGATTGCTTGGCAATGTTCAATCTTCCTTTGGTCTAGCCTGCTTGTAATGGAATTATAGAAGAGAGTAGGACTGTGTGATTTTTGTAGCTCTAGTGGCTGGATTGAAGGCATGCAAAAAGGAAAATTTTGGAGAAGCATTTTTTGAGATATTGATGAAAAGAGGGTCTGGGAAGTCTGAAATACCCAATGAAATTAACTGATAGGCCATATCCTACTTTAATGAATGAGAGTTCAGTCGATTCGACTGGTCATCCGTTTCAGAATAAGCACACTTTTTACTAAAGACCTCGCAAATTCTGAACATTTCTGTTTGGGAGGGTGATGAAGTTCACACAAGTTTGGGTTATATTGGATATCTGCAAAACCACTGTTGTATTCCAGTTGGACGGGACGACTTGTCGCGACGTAGACGAATGCGAACTCGACGCGGAGCTGTGTGCGGGCGGGCGCTGTGTCAACACCGACGGTTCCTACCGCTGCGACTGTCCCGACGGACTCACTCTTGATCCCACTGGTAGCATACTTTAACTCTTTTGATTTTCTAGGTGCACAGAATCCTCTAGCATAAACTTGAATGCCATTATAAGAAATATAGATTTTATCTTTTACAAATTAAACACAGCTCTGACTAAGTGTTTCTGATTTCTGAATTTCAAATACTAGGTATATTCTTAAGTTAATCGTACCTCACTTATACACATCGTGCACTGTGAATAGAGTTCAATCTTTCCGCACTCACCCCCTCAAAAATCGCGTTGACGCCAATTGAATACCGAACTAGATGCATTTGGGTAAAAGTTCATTCTGTCTGGCTGGTTTCATTCACTCTGTCCATTACACAAAGAAAACTGTTCCCAGGCAACCGTTGCGTGGACACGCGTCGCGAAGCATGCTACACGGAGTGGGCGGCGGGGCGCTGCGGCGGCGCGCTGCCCGGCGACGTGCACCGCGCCACGTGCTGCTGCTCCGCCGTCGGCCGCGCCTGGGGCGGCGCGCGCTGCGAGCCCTGCCCTAAACGAGGTAACTATCACGACGGTGTCAGACTGAAGAATCTCCTGACGATGCGCGCCGTGTCAAGGAGTACCGCCTTCTATATCAGACCCTTGAGCCAACCGTCTAGCGAGAGTCTTCTAAGATGGTGGTCGAGACTCTTCGCTGTGAGACCGTTTGCTGTGACGACTATCGGTACAATGATCGTCGAATCCACATCCCACATGTCGGTCACCTCGTGAGCCAATTCAAGGTACTTGCTGAGTTTGTTCTTCTTGGCCTTCACGAGATTCTCGTCATGGGGGATGGTGATGTCGACGAGCACTGCACGGCGCTGTGATCGGTCTATTATCACGATATCAGGCTTATTGGCAACAATAGTCCTGTCCGTGATAACAGATCGATCCCAGTAGAGCGTAGCACGACCATTCTCAAGAACTGGCGTCGGTGTGTAATTTGTAATACGGGACTTCAGATTCTACAAGGCCGTATTGAAGAGCAAGTTGCTGGTGGATAATTCAAATTCAAATTCAAATTCAAATTCTTTATTTGAGTACCATATATACATAAAACAGATTAAGTTTTACCTAGCGGATCCCAAACTAGGCTGAGCCTGTATCTTGGGTTCCTGGAGTGCAATACGTTACATTATGGTGTTATCAAATTTACTAAGGTAAGATCCTATAACAGACACGCACAGCAAACGCTAGCGCCAAGTTGAGTGAGTGTGTATTGTGTGTGTAGATGTGTGTGTGGGTACTGGAGTGAATTAACTGGGAAGAAGTAAGGCCTCTATTTCGCAGTATGAAAGTGTAAGTAGCCATTTCTTAACTATTACTTTAACTTTACCAGCTGTGCATTGTTGGAGGGTATGCTCCTTACAGATTTTATTATATATACGCAGATGCATGTAGCCTGGCGAACGCTTAGCGAAGGTTGATCTATAACCAGGAAGGGGTACTCTAAACAAACGTTTGGCTTGGAGCTGCGAGAAGTTGGGTAAGCGGTTGACTAACTCATGCGCTCGAGCAGCCGCTTCCAGAACATATAAACGCCTTACGCTCAAAAAATTGGATTCCTGATATAGCCTTTCTGTTGGAAAAATAATGGGCTTACGAAGCATTACTTTAATTACCGCGCGCTGCGCCCTTTCCAGCGTAAGCATGGTGGTCTTTGGGGCGCTACCCCACACAGATATACCATATTGCAAAAAAGATTGGCACAGCGCAAAGTACACAATTCGAAGCAACTGCTCCGAGGCACAATGACGAAGGAGCTTCATAATATATATGCACTTCCGAACTCTCCCAGCCAGTGTAGAAATGTGCTGCCTAAATGACAGCTTATCGTCGATAATCATGCCCAGGTATTTTACTTTTTCCAATCTAACAATAGATCCACATACGCATGTCGCCGAGCTGGAACTGATACGACAGGTACTTGAGTGAATAGTTAAGCTATTTCGTAAGTAGGTAGAAGGAGCGTGAGTCTTAGAAAATATTAGAAAATTAGATTTCATTAAATTAAGTGTTAGTAAATTGTTATCCAACCACATACTGATGTTTGCTAAGCCGCTTTCCGCAAGGTTGAATACATTTTCCCAAGTCTGACCATGAAAAAGTACTGCAGTGTCATCTGCGTAACAGATTACTTCTGCGCCTTTCAGCTCAAGTTTCAAAATATCATTCACGTAGACAAGAAAGAGTGTAGGTCCCAGTATGCTGCCCTGAGGGACTCCAAAGTGTATGGGTAGTTCGTCACTGTTGAACTCACTAACCCTAACCGTTTGTCGTCTATTGGTTAGATAGCTGCGGAACCATTCAAGGGCCACACCTCTCACGCCTAAGGCATCCAATTTCTTGAGTAAAATATCAATTGACACTGTATCGAATGCCTTACATAGATCCAAAAACACCCCAACACATTTATCGCCACTATCAAGAATACTAGATATTACATTTGAAAGATGAATTCTGGCTACTAGGTTATGTCTGTGCAAGTACTCTCCGTTAGCAAGATGAGAACAACCGGAAATAATATGCCTGAGTGATTGACCGGGACGGTGGCATGCCCGAAAAATATCGACCGTACCGTCCTTCAGGATATATTTCCGGTAGTTATCAGTCATGATAACCTCATCAGCAATTGCACAGACAATACCTTTGGTTTCCCCAAAGAGGTTGCTGAAGCGTAGCCAGCTTACCGATCTTGCTTGAAATCTACATCAGACTCATTTAGGGCCCGGTAGAAGCGCCCGTGCAGCTCCTTGCTCTTCCATACGTCCTTGCGATCCTCAGTGCTCAACACCTCAGGTTTACGCCAGTTCTCCGTAGCCAAGGAGAGCAGTGTGAAATTTCTGTCAACTGCCAAAACATCGCGATGCATCCCGCACTCATTGTGAAGGAAATATTCCCTGAGGCTGCACACCTTGCGGTTGTGGAGGTTTTTGGCATTCAAGATACCTCGACCACCACTATTTTGTAATAAAAAAAAGTCAGAATATTAAAAGTAAACTATCTTTTTCCAGGAACGGACGCTTACCGCAGCCTTTGCATATCAGAAGTAATCCTCCCGCCAACCATTTGGAATCGACCTCCTGGTGGCAACCAGACTGGCATCTGGGGCACAAACGGCAACAACAACGGAAACGGTTACAACAACGGAAACGGCTACGACAACGGAAACGGCAACGGCAACGGAAATGGCAACAACAATGGAAACGGCAACGACTGGTTCAACAACAACAATGATAACAACTTCAACGGCAACCATGACTGGACGAATAACATTGACAATATGCACATCAACGGGAGCTTTGATAACCCTTGGGGCAGCGACAACAAGTTCAACCCGACCCAGATGGAGGTTAACGAGTGCTCCGCGTTCCCGGGGCTGTGCGGGCAGGGCCGCTGCAGGAATATCCCCGGATCGTTCGAGTGCGATTGCTTCCCGGGATATGAAAAGGTACGTTTAACTGGTAGACTCAGAAAGACGAGTAAAACAGCTCTGAGGGCCTATTTTTATAAATATGTTTTTTTAGCTTAGTCTAAGAATTAGCATCCCTAGTTTTGACGGACATAACATTTCCTTTAGATATTATAATATAATAATAATCCAGCCTAAGTACGTCCCACTGCTGGGTACAGGCTTCTTTCAGTGTGATAATTATGCCTCTAAATAGCAAACCATTGGTCTCGTGCTATTTCCCATCAGCTGACAATCTATCATGAATTCGCTTCTACAACATCAACCATTGATCGTGTAACTCTGATATGCGCTCTTGATATCCCGCTCTCTCATATCATTCTTAATGATCACCGAAACAATAACCTCGTTTGCGACTTTCGTGGGGAGACAAGATGTTGTTCCCCGCCCGTACTGACGTTTGTAATACCTCACCCCCGCGATTCTCAGTGTTAGTCGCGTGACATTGTCGGACTATAGGTAATGTTAAAATTATTCAGGATGGTAAAAACCGCACCTGCGTGGACATAAATGAGTGCCGTATAGTGGACGACGTGTGCGGCGCCGGGGAGTGCTTCAACACGGAAGGCAGCTTCCACTGCCGCTGCCGACCGGGACACAAGCCTGATGAGCTCAGCAAAGTATGCGTTGGTAAGTCGAAGAAGAACCTCATTTCTGTTTACTTTAACTTTCCTTATAGAAACTGCCAAATGACATATTCTAGGCCCTATTGCACCATCATGACGATTGTCGCTTCTAGTTTCTTGGATAGCAAATATAAATATACATACGACTTCACCACGAAATTGTACTATTCTAGTTAGTTCTAGCGTAAACCTGACACAGCTTTAAAGCTCAACCTCTTATCAAGAACTAAGGAGAAACCATCAATCATGTCTTCTAAAGAAACTGATTCTTGTCCTGCAACATATCCAGTTTTCATTTTCATAAGGGCGACGATCTACATTATGTAGATGTGGTCAAACAGGGGTCTGTACTCACTAAGCAGGGTTTTGCCTGAGCCGGTTGTAGGGACTTTGTTGTCGATCCCTTTAAAACTGTCAAATCCACTTTCAAAACTAAACCTTTTGCGTGATTCAATCTTAAAATTCTGCCAATTTACCTACATTACAGATATCGACGAGTGCGTAGAAGAAGCGGGTCTTTGCCGCGGCGGTCGCTGCGTCAACACGCCGGGCTCGTTCCGCTGCGAGTGCGCCGTCGGCATGGAGCTATCGCCCGACCGGCTCTCGTGCAAGGATGTGGACGAGTGCTCTATCACCTCAGGTTTGTGAACAAAGATGTGGATGGGTGCTCTATCACCTCAGGTCTGAGAAGTCAATAGCTGGAGGAGGTTTGACGCGTCCATTTTGTTTCACAATGAATGAATCTCACGCTAATTTTATGTTTGAAATAGTTTGGAATAAACCACCTGCTTTCCGTTAAAATCAAAGAGGGTTTCTCTTAGTAGCCTTAACTCTAAAACTCCCTTGAGTTTGGTAACGAAAAACCTCTGGTGTACTATTCACACACGAAATTGATCTCTCAAAATAGTTACGTCACTTCAAATTTATCCATAAACATCTCGCCTGTATTGCCATATGAATAACTTACATTTTTCTTAGCCACATTTAACTTAGACACTTGGAAAAGGTATAATAGTGACTGGTTACTAGCCTATCGCCTAAAGCATACTAAGTCCATTTCCTTAGTCACCTCTCCAAACATCCACGGAACAAAGGTAACGATTACTCTTAATTACAAGCTGATGCATGTTAAAAGCGCTTAAGACCATTGCCAGTGAGCGAAATGTTGACCGAATTGGCAGTGAGCCGTGGGGTATACACGAAGGACGATAAAGAACGCGGCCAGCGCGCCCCACAGGTTTGTTAGCTGGCATCTAGCCCAATCATCTCCCCTCTAATTTTCCCCAGAGCTTTTTACATGCGTCGTCTCATAAATAATCCTCCACAGGCATTTGCAGCAACGGTGCCTGTGAGAACCTAATGGGAACATACCAGTGCGTGTGCGACGAGGGCTACGCGCAGTCGACGGTCAAGAGCCATTGCGAGGACATCGACGAGTGCGCCGAG
The DNA here is from genome assembly GCA_005406045.1 of Adoxophyes honmai. NCBI lineage: Eukaryota > Metazoa > Arthropoda > Insecta > Lepidoptera > Tortricidae > Adoxophyes > Adoxophyes honmai. The sequence continues at coordinate 55,235 of BHDV01071753.1, forward strand.
GACGAGACGCGCTGCCAGCACGAGTGTGTCAACACGCCGGGCTCCTACCATTGCAAGTGTCGGTAGGTATTGGTTGAAGATTGAGCGGTTGGAATTCTTGTAGAGAATAATGAAAGTAGGTGTGTGGCTTTGGTGTGTGGTCCAGTTCATTAAATTTACCTAGTAAGATAAATGAAGGAAGGATAAATCATAAAGGGACAAATTTAACTTTATTCATCAACATAGAAAAGGTCTATTTCTGTTTCTGTTAGCGATGCAAATACTAATTTTAAAATTTTCCATTTTTCCGTTTACTTGTGTTATGCTCTAAGTCTACACTTACAGGTTTGATTTTTTCAGTATCAATTTTTACCTTAGAATGTATTTTCCTGTCGGACAACAAAGTGTTCTTGTAAGGGTTCCATTTTGCTTTGACGTAAACTCTGAGCGGAATCTTATAAAGAGCAGTGGGCTAAAATTTCACTGCGATCAGAAATTTTTTAGGGCTCCTCCGTACCCAAAGGGTAAAAACGGGACCCTATTACTGAGACTTCGCTGTCTGTCTGTCTGTCCGTCTGTCACCAGGCTGTATCTCACGAACCGTGACAGCTAGAGACTTGAAATTTTCACAGATGATGTGTGTTTGTTGCCGCTAAAACAACAAATACTAAAATCAAAATAATAATTGAGGGGGCTCCCATAGAAAAAACGTGTTTTTTCGCTGTTTTTGGTACAGAACCCTCCGTGCGCGAGTCCGACTTGCACTTGGCCGGTTTTTTCTTTCTTCTTGTCAACAATCATGGTCCTTACGAAGCCCTGGTAGACTCAAATACAAGACCTTACGTGCTTCTAAGCTTTATCTTAGCATCCTGTAACTTGTTTTTTTTGTAAGTGTAACGAAGAGTCATACAATACAATGCAATACCTCCACAAGAGGCCTATTTGGTTAAATAAAATTTTAAGGTGATTCTGATTCTAACTATCCTCAGTGACGGTTGGCACCTCCGAGCCGATGGTCGCACCTGCCGCGACATAGACGAGTGCGGCGGCGGCGCGCGGCCCTGCGGCGGCGGCGAGTGCCGCAACACGCCCGGCGGCTACCGCTGCAGCTGCGGCGAGGGGCTCCTACCCTCGCCCGAGGGCTCCAAGCCCACCTGCCTGGACGTCGACGAGTGCGCTGAGGCAAGTCCACTCGAGATGCACTACACCATACCATGGCTCATAGGGTTTAGTGGACGAGTGCCGCAACACGCCCGGCGGCTACCACTGCAGCTGCGGCGAGGGGCTGCTGCCCTCGCCTGAGGGCTCCAAGCCCACCTGCCTGGACGTCGACGAGTGCGCTGAGGCAAGTCCACTCGAGATGTACTACACCATACCGTACCTCCTCGGACAACACTGGCATTTTTAAGACAGGATCCTACTAATCAAACGCTTGTAACGAGTTCTGTGGTCTCTTCGTGTGGGCTACATCGATGACTTCAGTTCGTCTACGGATCTCTTTATATTTCTGATCCAATTGCGTAGAGACACCCTTGCTCTCTCATTGCCTTGAGCGACTTTGAATTGTGAGATGAGATTGATAGTGAAAGATCACGTTTTGGTGCCGTAAATAATCACTGGTAACACACCAGTGTGTGTTAAATCAGTATTAAAGACTTTCGTCTTTAGGCACGATAATCAATGGTCTTGAGGTCTGATAACATCGCTCCTTTATATTTCCAGGTTCCGGACCTATGCGGTGCTGGCGAATGCCACAACACGATCGGCAGCTTCGTGTGCCGCTGCCCCGACGGGTACAGCGTGAAGCCCGAGCAAGGCCCCGCCTGTACGGACGATGATGAGTGCGAGCTTGGAACTTGCGACTGCCATCCTAGCGCTGATTGTGTCAATCTGCCGGTAAGTGACACTTTAGATGTTGGTGCATTCCTAGTTCCACAAGAGTTGAGATCATGCACAGAAAACATCCTGGAAAGACATCGGAATTTTGACAGTAACTCGTTCAATTTATTCATTCTCCTTTTATACGATTTAATACAGATTGATGTCAATTAGGAGAGAAGTAGAGGATGTAGCTGTTACCATTACAAAAATAGACATATTCGTTAGATTAGGCTATTAAGAAAATGTAACGTGGACTGTCTTTTTAATTGGTGACTTAAAATACATGTCGCTTGGATTTTGTGCACGAGCCCAATTAGTAGACATTTTTGAACTGATTTCCTCGTGTCACCATACGAAACAGCGCTGCATAACAAGATAAACAATTTACTCCAAACTACTTTTAACTTTTAGACTAACCTAGGCCTTTTCATCAGGGTTCATTCCAATGCCGCTGCCGCGAGGGCTGGCGCGGCGACGGCAGCGAGTGCGAAGACATTGACGAGTGCCTCACCAATAATGGTGGTTGTCACCCTCGCGCCACCTGCCGCAACACGGACGGATCGTTCATGTGCCTGTGTGACACCGGCTACAAGGGAGACGGGTGAGTCTTGAACAGAAAGGTCAATGGCCTGGGATGTCATAATCGCTGGATCAACTTATCTCCGATGGCGAGATGGCAAAACATCATCAGGCTATAAATTCACGCACCAAAAAGTGGGTCCCTTTTTTGTAATAGTTACTCGTTGCTAGCCTTACCCCAAAAATAACCTTTTACCTATTTTCCTTAGTCGCCTTATAGTCGTAGATTTAATAGTTGGTCAAAACAGAGTTCCATCTTTACCTATAATAATTCTTGGTTCTCCACAGTTACGTGTGCACGGACATCGACGAGTGCGCGAACGACCCGACGCTGTGCGAGAACGGGCACTGCGGGAACACGCCCGGCGGCTACGAGTGCGACTGCGACGTCGGCTTCACTCGCTCGCCTGACTCTCGCTCTTGCCTCGGTCAGTTCACATCACTAATTGGAACAGGTTCCCAAAGGGAGTAGGCCTTTCTGGTGTATCCATGAAAATAAGGCGTGACAAAAGAAAAACAAATGTTACGTATACAAAGCAGTAACGTGTTTAGAATGTAAATTGTACTTATCGTCAAAGAAGGAAAAATCGTCAAAGAAGATTAGTAGCCAAAGACGTCGCTAGGGATGTATTATTCTGTATAGGGATCCATCAAATACTCTGCTTACCAAGAGGAACACTGAACTAGAGCAATGCCACGTTTTTAGCTAGTTGTTGTGGCAAAAAAGATCGATAGAAAGTCGATTGGTCTAGATAAGGGTCAAGTTGCAGATCGCTTTGAAACAGGCTTGTGATGGAAATTATGGGTGTCAACTACAATGTAGGACTACAATAGCTTTATAGATTTTTCTGTCTACGTATTGAAATCTCTATTGGGTTTTGGGTAGTCAATGTAGTCATCATCTAATTCTTTCTTGCTCTATGCGTCTTGCTTTGAAAAAAATGAAAAAGCGACAAGCTCTCTAGTTTTGGTGCTCTAATCAACTTTTTTTTTTCAGACATGGACGAATGTGCGACATTCGACAACGTGTGCGTGTTCGGAAAGTGTGTCAATACATACGGCATGTTCAAATGTATCTGTGACAAGGGATACCAATCCGACAGCGTCGATGATCGTAAGTACTAGTAACAAAGTCAATTAGTACTGTCTAATATTGAGCTAGTCTACTTAAAGTCTCTTGCAAAGGTATACATTCTAGAGAGGTCATGACTATGTGCGACAGTTTCTGTGAATGAGAGGCAGGGGCAAAGGCGGTGTACTACAGGCATCGGCGGAGAGTACAGGGGCGCTGGGGAGTTGCTTATCGTGTCGCTATGACATGATATCTCGTCCCCACCACCGCCTCCCATTCCTAGGGATGGTCACGCATGAGATTGGCGAACTAAGCATCTCCTTGATTTCTTTCATTTTACATCCGATTACTTAGTATATGCTCATCTCATCATCCTCTTCTTACATCCTCTTTATCCACAGTGATGCCTGGATTCAACTGCACGGACGTGGACGAGTGCAAATCCCCTCAGTCTTGCCAGTACGGCACCTGCATCAACACAGAAGGCTCCTACGTCTGCCGCTGCCCACCTAACTACGAGCTCGTCTCTGACGGCACCGCTTGCTTCGGTAAGTATTTTATTACCTATGTGCCTGAAAGACGAAAAGTGGTTTCTGTCTAGCCCTTTGGGAAAGAGGTGGCACTGTACATATATGTATGTGCCTGACAGACGAAAAGTCTCGTGTTGTCTGATCACTTAATATTAAGTACTTTAGCATTGGTTTGCTCCGACAGTCTCAATTTCTGATCAGTTAAATTACTGTCAAATTATTTAATAACGGTGGCAGTAACAGCAATATGAAAGCGATGCTGAATGCGTTTGGAAGTAAGATTTCCTTTTCATTTGAAGTCTATGACCATAGTTAAAAAGTTTATAGGCCTTCGAACTACACCGTTCGATGCAAGAGTAGGTACAGACAATTATTATGTTATTGCAAAAGACCCTAATAGAGAGATCTCTCTTCAGGTAAATGATTAGGACCTGGGGACCGAAGTCCACAGAGTGGAAGCTGGAACTTGTATACTTGATTTACGGAACTTCGGCAACACAAGTACAATGCTTTGACATAGATGACGTGTGTAGAAGAGGTTCTATTACTCGACGATAAGAGCGCTAGGGGTCCCTACAATATTTTAATTCGTTGTTATTATGTCGCATCTCGATGGTTTCAGACTCAAGGAAAGCTCGTTGTTACGGGAAAGTAGACCTCCGCTCGGGCACCGAACACTGCACCGACAGCGACGAGTTATCTGAAGATGGAACCATGGCCGCTTGCTGCTGCTCAGTTGGTAAGCATTTTAAAGACTATTGTCATACCTCTTCTTGTCATTTTTCTGGTGACTCCTTCCCTAATTTAATTTGTTTCCTTTAGGTGCGGCGTGGGGCAAATACTGCGATCTCTGTCCTGAACCAGGTTCCGAAGCGTATAGGCAGCTATGCCCTGGAGGCTCTGGGTACCAACCTGTGCTTGAACCGGTAAGTTAGAAAGGGATCATAGTGTTAAGACAACAGTGATTCATAAACCCGTGACCAAAGGATGTTCTATATTGATATTCTATTTTGTTTATGATTTTATTTCATTGTTGGTTCTAATAATATAATATTACTTATCATTATCACTACTAAAAACAATATTATTCAAAACGCTGCTTTCCTTACAGCCTTCATACGTAGTAACCCTGGCCGACATCGACGAGTGCGAACAGCATCCAGCACTTTGCGAGCACGGGACTTGCACGAACACGTTCGGCTCGTTCGTGTGCACTTGCGGCGAGGGCTGGCAACTCTCCGCCGACGAGATGAAGTGCGAGGACATTGACGAGTGCGCCTCACCCGAGGCCTGCGGCCCAGGTGTATGCCGCAACATGCCTGGCTCCTACGTCTGCCTCTGCCCTGAAGGATATGTCGCCATGCCCAATGGAAGTAAGTTGTTATTTCTCCTGTCTCATTAGGACTTACTGGATTTGACTCGTGAGATACAAGGTGTAGATTACCAGCTGTACACTCAAACCAATTGACTCCTGACCCACCACAGAACATTATCATAATAAACGTAATAAAGATTGCAATGTGACTATGACGTTCACTGTTAATAGTTTCTACAGGAATCAATTAGTTTGATGGCCTTCAGTCCATCTTGTAGGTGGATGCCTACGCGGCGTTTACTGGTCCGTGGTCTCCACTAGAATACTTTTCAACCTCATTGGCCATCTGCTCTTAATGCAATGTGGCATGCCCATTGCCACTTCAACTTTCTAATCCGGTGGGCTACATCGGTGACTTTAGTTTATCTATGTACCCCCTAATTCCTGATTTGACCACCCTCTTCATAGCTCGTTAAGCAACTAAACCTTAAACAAAACATTATCTTAATGTTATAACCTCTTCACTCCATTCCCAGAGGAGTGCGTGGACGTGCGGCAGCGGCAGTGCTACATGGACTGGGACGAGGACACGCAGCAGTGCTCGTCGGCCGTCGGCGTGCCGCAGACCAAGTACCTCTGCTGCTGCAGCGTCGGCCGCGCCTGGGGCGCGCCCTGCGAGCCCTGCCCTGACAAGGTGACATCTCCGTACCATATTAAATTTGTAGAGCCTAACCATCCATAGTAGTAGTGAAGTTGTAGTCCATCCAGTCCTCCAGTATAGCTATACTGGAGGACTGGATGGACTTCTATGTTTTACACAGGGTGTCCCAGAACTTAACGCCAAGCCGAAAAAGGGTGACGAGATTCAACCATCATCAGAAAAAAAGATACCCCTTGCTGTTTAAAATTATTGTGATTTAAAGAAAAAACTAAAAAAATTGGTCAAACTGTTACACTTTTTTGGTTATTGTGGTTAATTTTTATTAGTTTCGTTATTTTAACTTTGGAACCATAACCCTAAATAACATAATGCAAATGACAGTCCAAAATAATGACACAATTGCCCCAAGTTTCCTAAAATCTAGACTAGTTTGTAAAACTATGATTTATAAAGGCCCTCCTTTACAGTAACTTCTTAAGTCCACAAGTGCAACTATTAACCATAACACAAAACTCTCGTGAAGGCTGCTGCCGAGCACACGGCGCTCTGCGGCGACAAGCCCGGAGAATACATCAACCCTGTGACCAACGAGACCAAGCCGATCGACGAGTGCTCCATCATGCCGCAGCTGTGCAAGCCTGGACGCTGCCACGACACGGCCGGCGGGTTCACCTGCGGTTGCGACCACGGGTAAGTTATCCTCGTCTCTTTCTCTTTTAAAGAGCAGAGATGAGAGAAATAGAGGCGCTGTAGCGACCTCGTTGCTACATTTGATACTGGCCACTTAGGTTGGCGCCGAACGCAGCGAGGCTGAAAATAAAGCGTAGCGGCCGTCTTTTGTTTTCTGCTGGTCGACTCTAAGTTTGTAGTCTGCGGAGGTTCTTGGGGCCAAGCCGCAATGCCGTCTTCGTCACATGCGACCAAATCATTGCGTTCACTAAGCAACTGATAAATAATAACTACCCGCGTACACGATTGGTCGTCGGATCGTCATTCGTATTATTCGTAGAACATTGGTGTGTAGGGCCATTTAGAAAGACGTGCTCTATAGTGCAGTGACTTAACCTTTTTCCAAAATGTTTTCAATTTGATCACGGATTTTTTTTTAAGATTTTTCATTGAAATCGTATCTTAGGGAATATTACACCTTTCGATTTGTTTTCTCTTCAGCTACGAATACGACAACACTTCCCACTTGTGCCGCGACGTGGACGAGTGCGGGCAACACCGCTCGCCGTGCCGAGGGCTCGCGCAGTGCGTCAACCTGCCCGGGGCCTACGAGTGCCGCTGCCCGCCCGGGTACAGGCTCACCCCGTCCATGGACTCATGCGAGGACGTGGACGAGTGCGCCGACACGAGGCTGTGCGAGCATGGGGACTGCAGGAACACCGTTGGGTCGTACAGGTCAGTTTTGTAGTTGCTACCCTCTCGGAGAAATCTTCCATGGATTTTTGAATGAATGAGGTGATAGCAGACTGCCAGCCGTGGCTTCTACGGACTAATTTGATAGAAATTACTAGCAGCAGTAGAGTGATTATGTATTTTTAGAGTATTTACACCTTCGTTCGATCTTAGATCCAGTAGTTTCTTCCAGTACTCGCATTCATACTCAGAAGCTTACCAACTAGAACAATTTTTGGGTATCGGCTTTTTCGAAGATTTCCGTTTCGCAAACTGATAAAAATTCACTTTCGATTCTCGCGATTGAAACTCGACTGGGCGATAGGTAGCACTAGGGTTGCTACATCTTCAACATCTGGATATAACTTGATCCACAGGTGCGAGTGTAAGCCAGGGTACACTCTTCGCGACAACGCGTGCCGTGACGTCGACGAGTGCGCGCGGCCGCGGCCGCTCTGTCGTAACGGCACGTGCGAGAACCTGCCTGGGTCTTACAGGTGCCACTGCGATGAAGGGTTCAAGCCCGGCGCTAACAACGACTGTATCGGTGAGTACTCTAAGTTTATATCACCAACTTTACAAATGACAGTGGTCAGTGGTATTATGACGATCGTCTTTCTAAAAATGAGAACTGGATATGCTGTGGAATAAGGAAGTTCTTGACATGAGCTTAAAGTTGTGTTAGGTTTACCTGACAATTTTTTAATTTAGTGGCATCCAAGAAAATGGAAGTGACAACACTTCATTTAATGCACAGAAAAGTGAATAGGTAAAAAATATGCAAAGGAACTTTTGCAAGTCAGCAATATAGGCAAAAACTCTTCTGGAACGCTAGAAAAAGTACCCCAATAACAACTTGTTTGTCAATGGCCAAATGACATTGTTGATGTTCTTACTCAAGTAATTTTCCGATACCGTTCTGGACAGCAAAACTTTTATTATCATCATTAGATTAATGACAGTCTACAACCATGCGTTTCTTTAGAAACTTCGTCTTGCACTACAGATCGTCGCTTGCGGTAATTCTAAACCAGTTACCTTAAGCCCCCGTTCCCACCGCGTCGGGCGCCCGCAAGATTTTTAATCGGGTGTCGTAGCCGCAGTACATTTTATATGGAGCTGTTCACACACGCTCGACACGATTCCCGACGCGGTGAGAACGGGGGCTTAGACCAGACCTTCAAGAAAAGACCGTATTCCAACCTTGTATAAAGGAATAAGTCAGCTCTTCTTGAAGGTTTGAAGGTCGTACAAAGTTGCGAGTGTCTATGAGCACCGGTACTCTTGCGCTCAGTCGATCCGTTCAGCTCTCACCAGACTCTAATCCCCAGACGTGAACGAGTGCCGCGAAGGCGGCATGGTCTGCCGCAACGGCCGCTGCCGCAACACGCTGGGCGGGTTCCGCTGCGAGTGCGCGCCGGGCTACGCGCTCACCGGCGATGCGCGCAACTGCCGCGACGTGGACGAGTGCGCCGAGCTGCCTCAACCGTGCGGGCCTGATGGAGAACCCGCATGCACCAACACTATTGGGAGGTGAGTCGCCTGCACCAACACTATTGGCAGGTGAGACTATAGCTGGCATACAACGGCCGCTGCCAACACGCTGGGCGGGTTCCGCTGCGAGTGCGCGCCGGGCTACGCGCTCACCGGCGACGCGCGCAACTGCCGCGACGTGGACGAGTGCGCCGAGCTGCCTCAACCATGCGGACCTGATGGGGAGCCCGCCTGCACCAACACTATTGGGAGGTGAGTCAACTGCACCAACACTATTAGCAGGTGAGACGTTTGTACCAATACCACCGGTTGGTGGGTCACCTGCACCAACGCTAGGGATGTCAGTCGCCTGCACCAACTCTATTGGCAGGTGAGTCGCCTGCACCAACACTACTGGGAGGTGAGAAGGCTGCATCAACACTATTGGCAGGTGAGTCGCCTGCACCAACACTATTGGCAGGTGAGTCGCCTGCACCAACACTACTGGGAGGTAAGAGGGCTGCACCAACACTATTGGCAGGTGAGACTGCTGCACCAACACTATTGGCAGGTGAGTCAACTGCACCAACACTACTGGGAGGTAAGAGGGCTGCACCAACACTATTGGCAGGTGAGACTACTGCACCAACACTATTGGCAGGTGAGACTATAGCTGGCATACAACGGCCGCTGCCAACACTCTGGGCGGGTTCCGCTGCGAGTGCGCGCCGGGCTACGCGCTCACCGGCGACGCGCGCAACTGCCGCGACGTGGACGAGTGCGCCGAGCTGCCTCAACCGCGCGGACCTGATGGAGAGCCCGCCTGCACCAACACTATTGGCAGGTGAGTCGCTTGCACCAACCCTATTGGCAGGTGAGAGGGCTGCACCAACACTATTGGCAGTTAAGAAGGCTGCATCAACACTATTGGCAGGTGAGAAGGCTGCACCAACACTATTGGCAGGTGAGAAGGCTGCACCAACTCTATTGGCAGGTGAGAAGGCTGCACCAACTCTATTGGCAGGTGAGTCGCCTGCACCAACACTATTGGGAGGTGAGTCGCCTGCATAAACACTATTGGGACGTGAGAAGGCTGGACCAACACTATTGGCAGGTGAGTTGCCTGCACCTACACTATAGGCAGGTGAGACTGCTGCACCAACACTATTATTGGCAGGCAAGACTGCTTCAACAACACTATAGCCAGATGAGCCAACGGCTGACATACAACGGCCGCTGCCAACACACTGGGCGGGTTCCGCTGCGAGTACGCGCCGGGCTACGCACTAACCGGCGACGCAACTTTTCCAAGAATCACTTACTTGAGCTATCAAATTTTAAAAAGTATCTTAAATAAGAGTTATTCACTAGCTTACTTTTGAAACATTGATTACCGATACGAATTTATTAAACACTAAAATTGACGTTTATTTCAGTTACGAGTGCTCGTGCGCCAAGGGCTGGCGGCTGGCCAACAAGCGCTGCGTGGACCGCGACGAGTGCCGCGAGATCCCCGACGTCTGCGCCGGAGGGGAATGCCACAACTTCAACGGAGGGTGAGTGAAACCCATATTTATAACTACTCTGAAGCGGACGTTGTTTAGTAGAAAGGATCCAAATTGCATAACCGTCCGAAGTAAAATGATTTATAGGCGTCAAAATGTTTGTGACTTATGTCATTTCAATTACTCGAGACTTGTGGGTTGGATCGTTTTAGCTAATCTACGTCCGAGCCACAGTCGCTTCTACCTCAATAGTAGGTTTGATTAAGCTGTTGTTAAGAGTGATTGTTACAAGAGCAAGCTTGACGATTCTTAGGAGTACCTCAGCGAGAAAAGAGATTCATTGAGATTATATTTGTAGATTAAAGAAGTATTGTTGAGAGTGTTTGTTGGAAGTCCGAGGTTTTGCCGTTGTTTTATGGACGGGATGAAGAACAGATACTCAAAAATCTTGCAATAGAATTATTAATGCCACGACAAAATTTTGTCTTCAAATATGGTCACCTCAGATGATCCAAACGTGTCATCGCCGTCACCTAGTCGGGCTGTTAAACTTCCGTTTTAATGTTAAATCTTTCTAGGTCTGAAGCAACTCTCTTCAACTCACAATAGATAGAGTGTGGCTTAATTAAACTCGACGTTTGTTTTATAATCAAACATACATACATACATACATATTCTCACGTGTGTAAATATTCCCATGAGGGGTAGGCAGAGCACATGGATTCAAAGAATCCAGTGCCACGTCTAGCAAATTCAGGGTAGCCAGATGGTTAAACGTGATATTGCGGTGACAGGTTGCTAGCCCATCGCCCACAATACACTAACCCTTTCCCAGAGTCGACTCTTACGACACCCACGGGAAGAAAGGGGGAGGTGCTATTCTAACCCGGCACCACACGGGAAACCCGGCACCACACGGGAATTATAATCAAAACAACTATTTAAACGTCTAATTTGTCTACTAGATACCGATGCATCTGTCCACCTGGCTGGAGTTTCTATGAAGAGCTGGCAGTTTGCGTGGACGAACGTAAAGAGCTCTGCTATGACGAGTGGTCGAACGGACGCTGCCACCGAGCCCGGTCACTGCATCTTTCACGACCTGAATGTTGCTGCTCTGATGGTAAGAACAAAAGATTATCCATACGACATTAAGGGTTCCCGCAGACTACAGACTTTCTATCGGTCGATAGATTAGTTGGGCTTTTAATCAGTACGCAGATGTATGCAAGTACGATTTGGTATCAGTCAATAAATAAGTTTGATGGTCTTCTCGATTCACTTAAAACTAATGACTGAACTGTTTATTAGTTGGCTCGGTGTGCGTACTAGCAGGCCAACCCGACTAAACTATCGGCCAACTTAAAGCTCTAAAGAGCTCATATGGAAAGGAGTTGGTCAAATAAAAGACTCCGTCGCATTTATCGGGTCTAACATCATCCAATTATTTCCTCTGACAAATGTTTACTGCTTTTAGGTGCTGCGTGGGGACGTCACTGTGAGCGTTGTCCTGTTCCGGATTCACCCGATTTCTTGCGCATTTGTCAAGGCGGCATGGGAAGACCGAACATCACACAGGTATGCTGACCAACAAGTTAGGAGTTCATCCTTTAAATCAGATTTCAGTAGTTCTGTCTTTCTTTAACCTGATCTTTTGTACCAGGATCTGAACGAATGCGAGGTCCGCCCAGACATTTGCAAAGGCGGTCGCTGTATCAATACTGACGGTTCGTTCCGCTGCGAGTGTCCCGACGGATACCAGCTCGACGACACCGGCCTAGCTTGTGTCGACACCGACGAGTGCGTTGTGGATCCGAGGATATGCGGCAATGGAACATGTACCAACAAACCTGGGGAGTACGAGTGCCGGTGCAACCAAGGATTCACGCAAGGACCTGAACAGGTGAGTTGCTAACGATAACATACGCAAGAGATACGTACATACATACAAAAACATGACACCCTTATTCCTTAAACGGGTACGTAAAGCATACGAAGCCAAAGATAGACAAAAACCAGTCTATTTTTATAGGGGAAGGTAGGGTAAGTATCCTGCACTCCACGCCGAAACACAACAGTGCGCATGCTGCTGCTTTGCAGCAAGATTAGGAATGTCGTGGTGGGAGTGATCCGATTGGACCCAGCACGAGGTCTTTTGTAATTGTAAATTGTTTTTTGGATATTCATGATGAGGCTGGCGATTGACCTTAGCACATCTGCAGAATTGAGAGACAGTCACAAGTGTCACAATTAAAGATTACACAGATTGTTTTGCTTGATTAAATAGAGGATGACGCATATTTAATTTAGGTCTACTATCAAGATGATTTTCCAAAGGCCAGGCACGGAAGACACGCAAGGCGGGATTGCAACTTTAACATAAATTTTGTATCCCACTTCACCAGTGGAATAACACCATTCTGAGCAGTTCCTCTTAGTTAGTTGGTTAAGTTTACTGACTGCTCTGTTCTCATCCAACCATCACCCTTTCAGACGTGCGTGGACATCGACGAGTGTGCCGAAGGTTTAGCCAGCTGTTCTTTCCGCTGCCACAACACGCCGGGCTCGTTCCGCTGCACGTGCCCCTACGGCTACGTGGTGGCGGCCGACGGCGTCCACTGCCGGGACATCGACGAGTGCGCCGCCGAGCCCTCGCCCTGCCCGCACGCCTGCGAGAACACCGTCGGCTCTTACAAGTGCAAGTGCCCTGAAGGTGGGAAGACTAACCTACCTGCGTAACGTTTGTGGGAAAGACTTTGGAGTCTTCTCTCAAGGCAAATATTATGCCCGGGAGCGAAGTTAATAGAGAGGTTGGAAGTGGTGAACCGACTAACGAAAGTTCGGCACCGCCATGTGGAACAGTTTTTGACAGCTATAAAAGTTTAAAAGTTAAAGCGTAGCATACAAAAAGTCATTTAAGTTGAAAAAAAAACTAGGCACTCTGGTCGATCGTGATGTCGTCGTAATACAGTTTGCAGTTACTAAACATCGTTGTTTTACGTCGTTCAAAAATCAACGTCATCTCAAGCTTAGTTATCAACTTAAAACGATATAATCCCGATAAAATACGAGGTTTAGTAAGTATTGATGTGAATGAACATCAAACTTTTCCGGGCTTTTAGGCTACCGACGAACATCAGCCCCTCACGACGCGGCGGACGCGTGCGAGGACATCAACGAGTGCGAGGAGGAGCCCGCGCGCTGCGCGCCCGGCGTCTGCGTCAACCTCGACGGCGGCTTCAGCTGCGACTGCGACCCCGGCTACGAGCCCAGTGAAGACGGGACTGTTTGCATTGGTGAGACACTACTAGCAAATACACATAGCATAGGGTGCCTCCCCATAAGAAGATCTTAGGACTTACGCCCTATGCTTTTAAAGCGGCTGTTTGAGAAAGACTCCAATAGAGAGATCTCTCTCCAGGCAGATGTTATGCTATGCCGAAACCACCATCATGCCTTATGAAAGGGCTTGATATAAAAAATCCCAAGCATAGAGATATTCACACACATAGGACTACTTTGCAGTTCTCCTCATGATTATTTCCTTCACCGAATATGAAGTATTGCGTGACTAATCAAAATTTGTGGTTACCTACTGGAGTCTAAACGGCTGGATGTTCTCCATTCCTTTAGCACCTAATGGTCTTCACTATCTTTATAAAACCTGTACATTTGTACTCCTGTGTGGATGTTGTAAAAGGTGACTAAGGAAATTGTTGTAAAAGGTTAAGGTATATTTTAGGCGACAGGCTAGCAACCTGTCACTATTATACTGCAGAGGTATATGCTCCATCTGTTTTTAAACCTAAAATTATGCTACGAGTAGAAGTAGCTGCGATGTGTGTAAGTCATAATCATGGTTTTGTCTATGTCCCGTTTCTTATGCTCTGCCTACCCTTTTGTGTGCAGACCGGCGCACGGGCACGTGCCACCGCTCGCTGGTGGCGGGCCGCTGCGTGCCGGAGCCGTGGCCGCGCGCCGCCGTCTCCACGCCCGCCGTGCCCATGCAGGTCACCAAGTGAGTCAACAACTCCTGCTATTTCCAACAGCAAATATTCTTTATGTGCCGTCCTTTAGTGCCATGTGGTGTCGGGATAGAATAACACCTCTCCATTTCTTCCGTGGATGTCGTAAGAGGTGACTAAGGGCATGGGTTTAGATATTCTCTAGGCGACAGGCGGTTACTATTCTACCTCTTCCATCTTTTCAAACCTAAAACTATGCTAGAAGTGCCTGCGAAACGTGATATAGTCATAATCATGGTTTTGTCTATGCCACGTTTCGTGTGTTCAGCCAACCCCATGTGGGAACACAGGCGTGATTGTATGTATGTATGTACGTAAATATTCTTTAAGTAGACTACACTGTTCAGTAAAAGAACGTCGACAACGAAAGGCAAGTGGTACAGTCAGACCACTCACTACAGGATTGATTTAGAATACCCTAGATGCACTCACCAACAAATTCAACTGGCAAAAGTGTCCACAAAATGTACATGGAAAAGCGCGTCCGGACCTTTTGGCGGCCACTAAGGGTCCCAATGTGGTCGCCACTAGTAGCCTGGTGTGCGTGGGCCCTCAATCTATTTCCGGGCTATTTGAGATCGTCTTTGTCACCTTCATCAGCCACACACATCCACCATTTCACATCCATCCATTATCAAAACCTTGATCATCAGACAATCTTGTGAGAGCCCTCCTAACTCGTTTTTTTCCCACTATTTGAGGAAATGATGGATAAAGTGTACCCAAACCCAACATTATAAATGAACCATTTTCTGCCGTTGGTAGGAATGGAGTAGCTTAGCAGACCAGTTGTTCCCCAGATTAAAAAAACATTGTTCTGCTTCTAACATTACCAACTCTTTCCAGGGCTATATGCTGTTGCACACTAGGCGTGGCCTGGGGCCCAGAATGCGAGCTATGTCCCCAACCCGGCACCCCAGAACGCTTGGACCTCTGCACTCCTGAGAACTTAACCCCGCCTGGGTCCCACGGCGGCCATGGCGGCCACGGTAGCCACGGTGGCTCCGATGGCCACGGAGGTTCTGACGGACACGGAGGCCACGGCGGACACGGTGGGAACGGCGGCAACGGACACGGCGGAGTCGGCCCTGGAATGGAGCTTTTGCCGGACATTTATGGAGATGTCGACGAGTGTGCTGCGATGCCCGGTTTGTGCACGCCCGGCCGATGTGTGAACACTATTGGCAGGTGGGTTTGAGACGAATTTAGATTTTTTTGTTGTTTGTCGTATGAAGTATCCGTATAATTTTTTCCTTTAATTAGGGTATTACAACAGTACAAAAGAGCCATTTATACTCGTGTTTTCGTCGCACCATGGCTCTTAAATGGATAATTCTTATTCGGAAGCAGTTTTCCGTTTGAAAGCCGGTGTTCTAGCAAGCATTCTGAGATCTTGAATGTTTAAACGATATAGTTAGAGTTTTTTTTGTTTTGCCACTGAAACGTTGGTTGAAATTTCGTCAGAGTAATTTGTTTCAAATGATAACGTCATAGGACATTACAAAATTTGATACGGAAATGAAGCAAGGAAATGGCTGCAACGTGTGAAAAAGTCATAGTTCCGTGTGCTCTGCTCTCATTAGGGAACATAGGGCTCTTTGAATGATGATTGATGATGTGAAAAAATTGGGGGTTCGTGACATTCTACTCTAAAAAGTGTTCCCTATGGTCCGCAAGCTGACTTCATTTTCCTTGCCCTTGTCACCAGCTTCCGCTGCGTCTGTCCGCGAGGCTACAAGGCGGCCAACGACATCTGCGTGGACGTGGACGAGTGCGCGGCGCGCCCGCCGCCCTGCGAACAACTCTGCAAGAACACTGAGGGCTCTTACGAGTGCATGTGCCGCACTGGATATGAGGTGAGTGCTAGGGTTCACTGCTACAGGAAGACGGGATAACCAAATGAATTCAATTCAAACTTGTCCGACTGACTGGACTTTCCGCCAATTTCATAGTGTGTTCAGTGGTCGGCATTTGATGTGGCAAGATTTTAAGTAGTGTGAAATTTAGGAAACTGCGCAAATCGTTTTGCATTTGCATAAAGATATTGAAGTTTGAAGTTAAAATGTCGAAAGTTCTGTATTCCAACTGTAAATTTAGCATAGTTGAGTACGGGGCTCTAATTGTGCAGGTGTGTAAACAAATCTACAAGGGAAGTGTGTTAGGGCAAGTCCTCGCCCTCGAAGAACGTATATCGTCCAGATCAGCGATGTTCTAAAGAGGGGCCGAATTATGAGTACCCGTAACCGTCGAGCGTGTATGACGAATGACAAGAGTGATGAATGTGGGTGCAGCGAGAGAAGTATGCCAGAATAGGAGCGAATGGCGCTCTGTTGTCTCTGCCTACCCCGCTGGGAGGGCGTGACGTTTATGTAAGTATATTTACTCGTTCCCAGGTGGACGAGGACGGGGCGAACTGCCGCGACGTGGACGAGTGCGAGAAGGGCACGCACACGTGCCAGCAGACCTGCTCCAACACGGACGGCTCCTACGAGTGCTCCTGCCAGGAGGGCTACGAGAAGCGAGGGGACGCCTGCATCGGTGAGGGATCCAGAACATTCTAATACGAGTCCATGTCGAAGACTTTTGCTGGTTGAAATTTCGTTTAAGTTTCTTCACGGTAGTGGACATCGTTCTGTTATGCCATTCGTTGACGGTGGTTGCGGTTTCTACAATTCCCACAAAGTTTCTGGCATGGTCTTTCTAGAGGTAGGAATATGAAACAATTTTTCTTGTTTGACAAAAAAGTAAGAGGAAATATATAATAGTGCTTAAAGTTTTGAAAGATCTGATGTCACTATTGAGAAAAAAGGAGCGATGTCACAAGTATCCACTCCGGAAGTTTAATGGTCTCTAATTTATTTCTGACGATTTTTATTGTTGTACTAAAAATACATATTCCGTATTCTTCTGTAAACCAATACACAATAACATGGTTTAAATTCAATTATACAATTCTACCCAGACGTAAACGAGTGCCACGAGGAAGGCCTCTGCCCCGCGCCGGGCAAGTGCGTGAACCTTCTCGGCTCATACCGCTGCGTGTGCCCGCGCGGCTTCCGGCTCGACCTTGAGGGATCACGCTGCCTCGACCGCGACGAGTGCGCCGACGGCCGCTGCCAGTCGCCCTGCCGCAACTACGCTGGCTCCTACCGCTGCGACTGCCCCGCTGGTGAGTACAGATAAGCACAGAAGTCAAAATCTTAGCGTCGCCGCATACGGGCCACCGGCCACAGCCAAAAACGCCGTGACAAAAAGATAGATGCAGCTGCAAAATGCAGTTGAAGCGCGCGACAGCCACTTTTTTAGTTCAGACAGCCTTTTAGTGGCCGGTGAGGGCGACAAGAAGCGAACTGCGAAGATTTTAGCGTGTGACGGTCACCGGTGTCAACCGTGTGCGGCGAATGTGCCGGTGGCGGCGTGTTGTGGCTGTGTTACCGGTTCGTTACAACCAAATATCATAATACAATGTTCTCAATACACCGCAATGTCAAAACAGACAAGTTTCATAATGC
>BHDV01071753.1:79175-98089 GCA_005406045.1 Adoxophyes honmai
AAAAGAATTGGCCAAATCGGTTTTTGCGTTCTCGAGTTATATCGTCAGGAAGGAAAACACGACTTATTTTTATATAGTAGATATCCAAGTGATAATTATGAGGATAAGTGTGTCATATAGTATGTGTATAAAATGAATATCTTCATGCACGCAGTGTAATGATAATGAATGACGCTCGTAACATCTCAAGAAATCTAGTAAGCAAGGTGACTAAAAAAATAGTTTAGTCCTTCAGTGGAATTATTAAAAGTTATTGTTCACGTCGGTATTTTTTTTCATAATTACGTCACTATAAAGTACAATCGTCACGTTCCGGAATTTTTAACTATTTGACAAACCAAAAGAATACGTGTCCCTTATTTGTATGTAGTCTAACTGAGAATGATATTATTATATTTTAACTCAGTCGTCATCCTTATTACTTAAAGCTATTGAAACAAACGTAATAAGAACGCTAACGTCACCTCTGTCGAACCTAGCATCTAACTCACGCGTACTCTTTCATCAAGCCCCTTTCGACCTATCAACACATAGACCCATACCGTACCATGCCTCTGAGCGACCGCGCTAACAACTCTATTATAACACGCAGATTAGTGCTCTCGAGTGGACGGACCGACTGTCTTTACCTACGCAGGGGGGCGTATAAATTGCGCCCCTAATCCCCGTATATCTGGCTTACCCCCCCGGCTTAGGCGAGAATTCGATACGCATAATTATTGGCCCTAAGTTATTTTATAGCGTCTCGCCCCCGGGTGGTTTATGGTGGCCGTAATCGGCGGCGACGTGAGCCTGAATAGGTTTTAATGCCACCTTTATGATTTGCTTCGAGTTCGTGACTTGTCGGTTTGTTTTGGGTAATTGCTGACACATTATTAGACGAGGAGGAGGCCGGGTTGGCAGTTTCAGGGACGGGTAAACGTGTTTTTTGTGTCGATGGAACGCTGTGTTTTATTCAGGTTTTTTTAAACATGGGTAACATGAAAGCTTTTGTATGTCCTTGTTTACCCCATTGGGGAAGAGAGGTGGAACGTTTACGATGGTGAAAAACTGTGTGAAAAAAAATACAATAGTACTTAATTACTTAGTATCGTCTTTCAAAATAAATTATACTCTTTGACGTTGGGTCAATAGGTTTTTTTTAAATAATTTACACCGCTCCCTAAGATTTCGACCTAACAATTTTCACCTCCGATAACGACCTCTGCTACACATTAATAGTTGAGGAAACAAAAGCGCTAGCTGTCTCGGGATTTGATGTAAAGTGCCATTTAAATTATGATTAGAAAATTTGAATGATTTGGGCATACATTTCTCGTTTCGTCCACGTATTGCAAGTATGCATTGCCATTGCAAGTACAACTAGCAAGGACGTTTTCTTTATCTGTATAACGAAGCATGCAAGACATTTTTTTCTCTTAACGCTTTGCAAGCGGGAAATTAATTTATCTTTATTGATAATATAATTTTTGGTTTGTTTACAGATGAATGGCCGCAGAAGAAGAGCCCCTGACGAGGGCATAGTGTTCGCGAACGGCACCACGGTCATGAGGCGGAGGAGGCGGCGGTCGAGACGTGAGTGCCTTTGTAATATATTGATTTGCATTGCGTAATAGCAAATTTATAACGAAGCATTCAGAGTAAAAAAACTTGCGTAATTCAAATAGCAAGATTGACTTAAAATTCGGTATGTTTACTTACGATGACAACGATTGCCTTCCACAAAAATCATAGAACTTATTTACAGTGAACGTCATAGTGACATTGCATTGCTCAACAAAAAAAACTTTATTACGTTTATTGTGACATAGTTCTGCGGTGGGTCAGGGATCAATATTGGCTCGACTGTTCTTGCAGTTAGTGAAATAGTGAAATGTTTTTGTTTTGAAAATAACTTATTTTTTAATACTTAGTTTCTTATTTGGGAAATTGAATGGTTACGTGTTTAACGTGCTCATAACATTTTGCTCATGTTATGACGACAAACTATGTCGTGACGCTTCGTAGGAAGAATTAATTGTAATCTATACTAATATTATAAAGCTGAAGAGTTTGTTTGTTTGTTTGTTTGAACGCGCTAATCTCTGGAACTACTACTGGCTCGAATTGAAAAATTCTTTTTGTGTTGGATAGACCATTTATCGAGGAAGGCTTTAGGCTATAAAACATCACGCTGCGACCAATAGGAGCGAAGAAATAGTGAAACATGTGGAAAAACGGGGAAAATTGGTCACTATTCCACGCGAACGGAGTCGCGCGCACAGCTAGTTTGATAATAAAATCAACCTACTAAACATTCAAAATCTTCAACTGTAGTAGGTACTCGACTTGTTTGACCTACTCAATTAATATTGTATTTTCTTCTATCTATTAATTAAGTAATTATACTATACATCACATTTGTAATGCCAATTTAATTAGTGTTTTTTTAAGTAACGTTACACAAGTCTTCTTGTAGCTAATTAATTTATTAGGCTGAGATAGCGAAGCATAATTAACAGGATTTTAATGGCACTAATTAATAAGTATTAATTACGTACAGACTCCGTGTGATTGTTTTTCTTGGAAATTCGTGCGAGATTTCAGTGTATCTGAGGCGTCTGAAATTGTTGGCTTTGGATTAGTTGGTAACGAACCAATTTGTCTATTCAAGTATCAGTTTCATTCATAATTAATCTTGATACGTTAAAAAATATGGGCGTAAGTACAGTGCGCGCTATCAAGAATTATGCTGACTCAACTAACTTTTTGTTAAAAAGCAATGACACTTGTCTTTTTGTTTAGTTAGTAGAATCAACTGGCGCAGTTGGTAGGATGCAAATACCTTTTCTAAATGATGATTTTCAATCAAGAGACATGCATAAACATCACGCTTGTGTTTCCTAATGGGAAAGAGCAAACGAAACGTTACTTAACTACACAAAACCATGACACATTTCACGTTTCGTCGTTGCTTTGAGCAACATTTTAGAGTAAAAGTTACACAGCAGATAGGTTAGCCGTCGCCTAAAGCATATACCTAAACATTCTCTTGGTCGCATCTTAGAATATTCAAAAAGAAATAATAATCCAGTCTATAAACGCCCTACAGGGCACAAGCCTCCTCTCAGTAAAAGTAAAAGAAATAGAGAGGTATAACTCGCCGAACACTACACGGGGTAGCATTATTACAGTAAAACGTCCTTTCCAGGCCGCCGTTCGCTACTCGAGCCCGAAGCCGAGCTAATAGTCGTCACGGCGACCCCGAAGCAGACATGGGGCCGCGCGCCCTTGCTCCGCCTGCTGCCGGCAGAGGGCGCCGCCCGCGCGCATTACCGGATCGCGTACGGCGACGCCGACAGGAACTTCGTGCTCTCCAAACGAGATGGCGCTTGGGCGCTGCGGCTACGGAAACATCTCAAACCAACCACGGAACTAGAGCAGCAGTTAGAACTGGAGGCGAGGTTTGTGGCGCCCCCTGGCAGGAGACGAAGGAGCGTTGATTTGAGTGTGCCGGCGCCGCTGAGGTTGTATGTTTCGGTCAAGGTCGCGCCGGCCAAGCGCTGAGCGGATGGCCGACTAGCGGGTTAGAGGCGGTCCTATCCGAAAAGAATTGGGCAGTTAACTAAAAATATGTTTAGTTTGTGAGATAGATTGAAAAAAAATTGTGTACACGTGTTTTTTATTTTATTTAACAAGAAATGACGAGGACACGGTGTTCTGAAGTTTCGAGTGACGTCACTACGTGGTGCAATTGTTTGATAAAAGAAAAGAACATGTCTCATTTTTCATAATCTAACTAGCGGACTAATTAGAACGATATATTTTGAACCCAGTAAACAAGCACAGGGATTGTGATTCGTTTGTTTTATTACGTTGATTTTTTGGTGTTTAATCAAAATTATGCTGTTATGTAAACGGTATTATTATTTCACTCTCGACAACATTCGCTTTTTGAAATTTCGCTATCTTTGGTGAACGGTTTGGACCGCTTCAAAACTGCCGGTAGACGTGCCTTGTGTGGTATAACATGTACAGTATGAAAATTGGCAAAACTGATGAAATTTATGTAGATAAAAAAATGTTATTATTTTTCAAAACAACCTTCATGTTTGAAAATAAGCAATATTTTGCTCTACGTCAAAATAAGTGTTCATGATGCACTGCCAACCCGAATGTGAATCATATCAAGATGTTTGATGACATGTGCGATGTGGAAAATAAGTTTTGTAACGAAGTACATAAGAAGTTGCCATAATAAATAATAATAAACTAATGTTTACTAATAATGTAGTGAGATCGAACCTATCAAGTATGTTCAGAATCATAATGTCGGTTCTACGTTACCAGTCGCTTACATATTTAATTTAAAGTTCATTTTTACAAACAAAATAAATTAATATTGCGTAAGTTGAAATAGTAATAATGATAATATTGATTATAGAAGTCATACTTCCCTAGAATCGTTCGGTGATTAATTTTTCGTTCATCTTGTAACTGATATGATTTGATCGACACCCAAAACATAGAGCATCACTGCAAAATCTGTCAGTTTTATGTTTTAACCGTCAAAGTGACATTGATGTGAGAGTTTTGCCTTGAGTTCTTGTTTTTCGCACGTTTGGCTCAAATTGGTCACACACGTAAACTCCATGTAGGAATGCAGAAAAATGAAGCCAAGTGCATAAAGCCGGACGATTCCGTCGGCAGTATTAAAAGCAATGCATAATGCACCGTTGTAGAAGAAAGCATGGTAATTTTTCGATAATGACGTATTTATATTCGCACTTCACTGATGTGTTTGTTTAAGTTGTAGCAGCAAAGTCGATAGCGAAAGCAAACCGAATAACGATAATCTCGTTCATTCCAGTTTACATTTATTTCCCATCACTATTTTGATTTTGTTATACCTAGTTATTCGGACAAATAATGTCAATGTTATATAACTACAGCGTAATTGTTTTTTACCCAAAAGTAATTGTTTTGCTATTTTAGATGTAAGAAAATTATTTATTTTTTATTTTCATTTGTAACTTTTTTTTTCAAAACCATTTTTATTTTAGGCATTTTTGTAGACTGGATCTTTTAAGGAAACTTTGGCCTTTTATATTAGTTTTAAAAGTACAAAAATGCAATAAACTTATTTTATTTTGTAAATATGTGTATACAAATGATAAATGAAATAATATAATTCTTAGTTATAACTAGAATTAAAACTTCTTGTGTAAGGATTAAAATACAGTTGTAGGTAAATCGAAAAATAAATACATTTTTAATTTTATTTGTTGTTTTATTTGTCTACCTTTGTCCAATAGCGACCCAAATCACTTGGAGTTAAAACTTAAATGCTAAAGCAGAGCCATAGCAGAGCCAATATTTTTAATAGAAGTTGTAAGTTTCAGTTACAGTACATTTCTATATTTATGCTCAGAACTTCCTGAAAAATAAATTTCTTTCTAAATTTACGAATGAGCGTAAAAAAATATGAAATTAAAAAAAGCTGTACAGGAATCCAAAACTCTACCTCACCGAGATTCCAAATCACCGTGGCATTTAATTTTAATGTTATGAAATTTGTTATGGAGATGATAGGCAGCTAAAACGAGTTCTGTTTTTGACATGAATAATTATTTAAGAAGTATTTAAGACGTTATATTCGTCTGTGACTCTGAAATGTCAAAGGAAGAAAAAGCTTCCATCAAAATGTCACCTTAACCACGGCCCGATACAAACAAGACTCGGGAGAAAATACATACCAGTCGGCTCAGGAAGCGAAATTTAACAGCTCTGCCGGAACGAGAATTCTCTCAAAATGGCTAAGAAGGAAGAGTTCTCCTGCGAGATGTTCAGCAACAAATACTTCCAGCTTTGCGCGGCTGGCGGCGCCACCGCCTGCGGGAGCACCCACACGTCCCTCACGCCCCTCGACCTGGTCAAATGCCGACTCCAAGTCGACCCTGCGAAGTACAAGTCCATTTTCCGAGGATTCTCTATCTCGTTCGCAGAGGGCGGCTACAGCAACTTGGTCAGAGGCTGGGCGCCGACGTTTGTAGGCTACTCCTTGCAAGGTGCCTTCAAATTCGCCGGTTACGAATATTTCAAATATAAATTCGCGTCAATGGTCGACGAAGAGTCTGCGTACATTTATCGGACGTACTTGTATTTAGCGGCGGCAGCGAGCGCGGAGCTGGTCGCCGATGTCATGCTATGCCCGTTCGAGGCTACGAAGGTACGAATTCAGACGACGCCGGGATACACCTCACAAATGCGAACTGCCATGCCTCATATGTTGGCCACGGAAGGCTTCGGGGTGTTCTATAAAGGGCTCGTTCCACTCTGGGGTAGACAGGTGCCATACACGATGATGAAGTTCTCGTCGTTCGAGAAGACCGTGGAGTATTTGTACGCAAATGTTGTGCCAAAGCCTCGAGAGCAGTGCACTAAGAGCGAACAGCTGATCGTGACGTTCACTGCGGGCTATATAGCGGGAGTGCTCTGTGCTATCGTGTCGCATCCGTCGGATACCATCGTGTCAAAGCTGAACAAAGACCCGAGCACGTCCATCGGCGCCATTTTGGCGGAGGTGGGTCCCGTGGGCGTGTGGCGCGGGCTCGTGGCGCGCATCATCATGATCGGGACCCTGACAGGACTGCAGTGGTTCATCTACGATGCTTTCAAGGTGTACACCGGCATGCCTCGCCCGCCGCCCGCTGCTATGCCCGAGTCTCTCCGCAAGAAAGGCTATCAAGGCTAAATGTTACGACCTGTGCCTCGCCGAACGCTAAATATCGAGTTGAATTATTTTCCTGTTTGAACTTATAACCTTCTGGGGTTTCATTTAAAATTTATGTGTGTTTTAACAATTAAGTGTCAGTATTGGTCTGATAACAACAACATATGCTATGGAACTTTGTGAATAAAAGTATATGTAAATGGGAATTGCAGTCACAATTTATTTTGAGTTACCTATTTTCCTGTGAACTCAGCATATACAGGGTGTCCAAAAGTTATGGGACATGAAGGGGAAGTACCTTAAATATCGTAGATAGTGTATTTTGCTCAAAGAAGACTTTATCTTATTTTCAAAAGTTAGTAATTCTGCATTAATAGATTTCCTAAAAATTACTTGCTTCGTCTGGGAATCGAACCGACTAAAATATCAAAAAAAAAATCATCCTTTTTTATGATGCCAATCGAAAGAATAGCTAAAAAAATAATAACTCTACAAGTAACATAGTATTTTAAAAGAAAGGAACAACGTGAAATTAATCACTTTAATCAAATTAAAAACATACATGAAACTGTCGTAGTCAATTAATTGGGTATTTTTGTGTAAATTAAATTAATTAAATGCTCAAAATGTGATCCCTCTTGTCTTACACAAATCGCCAATCTTTTAATGAGTCTGCTGCCTGTTGATCTTCGGACCTTACCCCATTAGATTTTTTCTTTTGGGGATACGTAAAAGATATGCTATACAAAAAGCGATACGAGAACGTGGGCGAGTTACAAACAGAATTGTGCCATATCACATTGAGTGTTTACCATAAAGTTGTTAGAAAATCAACAGGCAGCGGACTCATTAAAAGATTAGCGATTCGCATCAGACAAGAGGGATCACATTTTCAGCATTTAATTAATTAATTTACACAAAAATATCCTCTTAATTGACTACGACAGTTACATGCATGTTTTTAACTTGATTAAACTGATTAATTTCACGTTGTTCCTTTCTTTTAAAATACTATGTTACTTAAGCAGAGTTATTATTTTTTAGCTATTCTTTCGATTGGCATCATAAAAACAGGATGTTTTTTTTTTTTTAATTTTAGTCGGTTCGATTCCCAGACGAAGCAAGTAATTTTTAGAAAATCTATGAATGCAGAATTACTAACTTTTGAAAATAAGATAAAGTCCTCTTTGAGCAAAATACACTATCTGCGATATTTAAGGTACTTCCCCTTCATGTCCCATAACTTTGGGACACCCTGTATATAGATCAGCAGCTATATTGCCGTGTGAGAAAATAATGTTTAGATAACGTTGAAACTATTCTACTGCTATACTAATAAGGTAAACGCAGGTATTAACGACCCATCGAAAATCTGCAGGTATTACCGACCTATTAACATTATTTGCAATTTCTCCGATTCTAAAACTGTTTTAGCTATAAGTAAGTAAGCACACACACGCGCTCGTTTGTTGCCCATCTTTTAATCATACTTTAATGTGCATAACAATATGTAAAAGAGATAAAATGTATCGGTTTCTGTGCGGACCTGCGTGGAAGCCGATGTTGCCATACTAGCCCTTTTTTCACTAGGTAAGAAAGTGACGATTCTGCGTAAGCAATTTTAAGCAAAACGATGAAGCCAAAGCATACAGAATTTCACTCAACTGACTCGTCAAAGTGTGTTCTATTGATTTGCTATCACTGTTAAGTACAAAGAAGCCCTTTTATATTGGAAATTTGCAAATTAAAATAGGGCGGTAATAACTTCACGACTTTTTAAGTTGGACCCTATTAACGACCCATAGGTCGGTGATGGCCTCAACATAACATTTTGATTTTCTTTCTTTTTTATGTTTTTATGAACTGATAGCAAAACTATGAATAAACCATTTGATTCACAAAGAACTAAGCTTTGTGTAAATCTATATACGATCCATGCAATTTTGTTTAGTTTTCTTATTTATGCATTGTCAATGTTGTGAAAACTATAATATTATCCGAATATTGATGTTGTATTGCAATTTTTACAAATTATGATTTCTTTATCAAAGACTGATTTGATACTGCTGTATTTTATTATACCAATAGATTGAAGTATATCTTACAGTCGAGTTAATCAAAGAAGTAAATTATAAGTTTTTTTTATGAATCGGTAATGCATTTTACATCTATACTTACTAATTTTATTACCGAGCCATAATGGTCGGTTTTGGGTCGGTAATAGTGACAATGGGAAGCTTTTACCGATCGCACTTATTTTTTATTTCTAAACTAGTTGTTACCCGCGAGTCCATCTGTAATTGAATAAAATTTGTTGATAGCTGTGCTCGAACAGATAGCGAAGTAAAGCTGTAAAAAATTTTTTTTATACTTATTGCATATCCTCAAAAGATCAGTGCAGGTATTAGAAATAAACTTATAGGTAATACAGTTTTTTTTATTGTTCAACATACACAAAATCTAATCAAATCCATCTAATCAAAGCGAGACGTGTTAATATATTTTTGGTTTTTAATAAGTTATTTTCAGTAATGTTTTTGTACCACTTCCTTACGATCGGCAATAGCTTCCTAAAAATCGTTAATAGCATCACGACCGTTATCATGGGTCGCTAATAGCAACAATCAACTTTGTCACTTCAAAAAATATTTTTACCATGATATTCTTGTAATTGGTGGTAATTCACTAAGTAAATAAAATCTATAGACATATAATTAGCGTATAAAAATAATAAAAAAACTCTGAAGATAGCCAGTATACTTAAAATTCGCCTTTGATTTCAAAATAGCCTTAAGGGGGTCGTTAATACCTGCGTTTACCTTACTGTCATTACGTAGGAATTAACGGCAAAGAAATGCAAATGAACCGAGAAAGCTGATTTTTTGATATGACGTAGAGAATGGCCAAAAAAGCTTAACTTGAAATTGTCGACCAAGATTTCCTATGTGGGTTTTCCGCCATCTTGAAAAAAAGGTTAAGATTGGTTTTTTGACAATAACTTGGCTATCCGACGAGATACGATAATTCTGGCAAGAAGTTTTTTTTACCTCTTTTTATGCTCTATAACTTATGGGTAAAACATTTTTGCTTTACATGTATTGTTATTGAGATATCGATCGAATAAGACGAAAATGGTTTTTGGTCGATATCTCGATAACGATGCATGTTACGCAAAATATATTTAGATATAAGTTATAGAGCATAAAAAAAGCTACAAAAAACTGCTTGACAAAATTATCGTATCTTGTCGGATAGCCGAGTTAATGTCAAAAAACCAATCTTAATCTTTTTTTCAAGATGGCGGAAAATCCACATAGGAAATCTTGGTCGACAATTTCAAGTTAAGCTTTTTTGGGCATTCCCTACGTCATATCAAAAATTCAGCTTTCTCGGTTCATTTGCATTTCAAAATGTATATAATTCCTAGTATTATTACCTAGTTCGAAAAGCTCGTGCGCGGCAGACGTTAGCGCGGATAGACTACCCGTCATTTTCTGCCGTCTCTTATTAGACAAAGACAGTGACAGGTATAGTCTATCTCACACGCATCTCTACTCGCGCCTTGCTGTGCTAAGCCGCAGGTTGTTGAACTGTGTCATTTCTAGCGTAGACATCACAAAAGCTAGGAAAAGCTTAAGCTTTGTTCGAATTTAATTACATACTAAATGAAGTTAGGCCAGCTTAGAAACCTAATTAGTTCTCTTGTAGTTTGAAATGCCTCTACCTAGACTACGGGTATACTGGAACGACGACTAACTTTACAAGTCTATCGCATTTCACAGACTCATTAATTACGGTTGGTAGGTAGTTATTCAAAATTATAGTACCGTGTCGTTATTAAAGTTACTCTGACAAGAAACAGTGATTAACCCTTTACCTACGAGTGTCAACTGTAGACTGCAGTAAGGCTACATCTCTGCAATACGGGTGTCAACTATAGATCTCATGTTCAGAGATTGATTAGCTTTCAAAAAAAAATCTAACAAAAAGTGGAATCTTTGTAATTTTAAGAGACAAAAGTGATTACTTATCATGCATCATAATCAATGTATGTATATGAAAATTTAAGTATGTAGCTGTAATAGTTCAACAAATATGAGAGTGACTCTGTGTCTTTTGCCAAAACATGGCAGTATTGGGTAAAATAAAATCAAACAAATATTTCAAATGGATTACCTAAATATTGCTACAGTAGTTTTTATATTAGGTACTCAGTTAAAGTACTTTCTTGATTATTTTTATTGAATTTCAAGGCAAAGGGTTTCCTCCTTGTCACCTCTCCTTCGCGTATTCAATCTCGTTCAGTAATTCATTACAATGATACTAAATGACAAATTGAGAAATATTGCAGGGAAACCAAGACTCCGCGAGGGTCGCTGGCCGGGGCAATGATTTATGCAACGACGTAAAGTATACCATTTACATCTATACATATTTAGCGAAATGGGATTTTTTGAAGCTGTGACACATTGTAATATTGCAGTTTCGTCATGTTTAGTATAGTAGTGTTTTTGATGAGGTAACTAACAAATTAGCACGGAAAAAGGTGATTGTTCGATAAATATTATGTACTAAACTAACTATAGTTTACCGTTACCCCAATGTAAACCGTCAATAGATTAAAATTGAGACAGGACGTTAAATAATAAGGTAAATGTCCGTTTCACCGGCACCTTAAGACCTAGGTGCACTTTTATTTTTTTATTAAGGGATGGAAGGCACTCACGGCTATAATTAGGGTTTCAAATGAAAGGGTGATAAATTTGCCACCCACTCAATTCATTTCACATTTTGCTGCATGCCCTAAAATTAATTGAATCATTTTTTGACGTAAAATATGCTGGAAAACACCATTTGTACCATTCATCGTACTAAGAAACGCGATTTGCACCAGGAATCGGCAGCATATGACCCTTTTACCGTACTAGGAAAACAAAGTATGGAAGTCGGGGGGGTCAGTGGTTCTCAAACTTTATGCAAAATGAAAGATGCGCAATCCGCGTTTGGCATTAGCCGTCTCGACTTCTAGAGGAAGGGCTACGGACTTGTCCGAAACATGTCAAGCTAAACTCAATTTAAGACGTGAGTACTCCATATTTTTCTGAGCTCAATAGATAAATATTATTCTGCATCAATAAAATTCTGTCTTCAAAGCGACACCAAACAAACGAAAATAGATCTTCACAAAATCTAAGTTTAACTTACAAGCTGTACCTGATTACAATGTTGAGAACCATTGCCCATTTTTAACAAACAACGGTGAACCAGTAATGGCATACAATTCGATTCCGACCTTGCCTACTAGTCAATAAAATCGACTTTCGTATGAAACGCCTTGTGTGTAGCCAAGGCGTTGCCGATAACAGGCACTATGGGGTCCGTTTCATCGGCACCCCCGCCGATGAATAGGCAGGGCATATTTTGATGAACCTTAGTACCGGCAGTTTTTGGGAAATAGTGTTTTGTCAACATAAGTGAAATTAAAAAGATATTATGTGATATTTTATAGATGCTACGATAAACAATGAAACATATAAACTTCCTCCCAGAACCATTTTATACGTGCAATTATTTGTTCAAATTGTTTTGTAACAGCAGTATGGGATAGCTTAAAAAAGGCGTGAAAATAAGCAAAAATGGAAAAGTTTGAACGCATTTTTCTCAAAATCTACCAAGATGACTGATGCACGATGATTGCTCTAAAAATCATAAATATCTTCATTTACAAATTTATGCACTTACATTTTATCAATAATTCAATTTGAACAACAAGGAAATAAAAATATAAAACCTTTGCTTTCCTTATTACCGGCGGCCTGCCGATAGCACCTTCAGCTCACAAATGACACTGACCTTTCACCGGCAGTTTGTTTAATTGGCACTATATAGTTAATATTACACTAAATGCACTTAAATCATCTCACATCTATAGCTAATTAAATTTACTAACACAGGAAACACAATTAAAAACAAAACTATCACAAAATAACATTTTATGACCTTAAGGAACACGCGCCAATCCTTAGCGTTTTTCGTAAGAAGCTCCATACAACAGAGCACGCGACCTGTTTAAACACTCACAGCGTCCTTACTGACGAAAACAAGGAGAACTGACGCGGTGTAAATGAAAGAGAAGATACAAGGCTATCGGTTAAAAATACGAGAAACGAATATAAATCATAAACTGCACACTTAGAGCCTAAAATGTGTAACTGCCGATGAAACGGCACTGCCGATGAAGGGGACATTTACCTTATAAGATCCTAATCATAATGATTCCCCGCGTAGCGTCGGATTCACAGAAGATACCTCTCCATTTCTTTCGCGGATGTTGTTAGGGGCAACTATGTAAATAGATTTAGGTTTTCTTAACAGGCTAGCAACCTGGCACTATTATGCTTTTTTAGGGTTCCGTACCCAAAGGGTGAAAATGGGACCCTATTACTGAGGCTCCGCTGTCCGTTTGTCTGTTTGTCCGTCTATCCGTCTTTCACCAAGCTGTATCTAAAGAACCGTAAAAGCTAGGCAAATTAAAATTTCAGAGATCAACAAAAACTAAAATCAAAATAGTAATAACAATTAAGTGAGGTTCCTACACAAAAAAAACGTGATATTTTGGCTGTTTTTATGGTCACCATTCTGCGAGCTGTATCTCAAGAACTGTGATAGCTAAGCAGTTGAAATTTCCACGTATTTGTCACTACCACAAAAAAATCTGCAAACAAAATAATAAAAATAGTAATCCTCTGATTGCCCCCTTGGGCTCTCATAGAAAAAACGTGTTTTTTTGCTGTTTTTAGTACGGAACCGGTCCGTCTCGCACTTGGCCGGTTTTTATCTAGCTTGGAAGCTAAAAGATATGCTGACAGTACCTATCTACGAAACGTGAAATAGTAATCCGATCATTCAACGTTTAGAGTGATATTAAATAATACAGTCGTGATGTATTGTGTGTGATCATAATTAAATTAACAGCCGTCGAATTGAATTTAACAACATAACCTGATACAACAGAACAAAATAAAATTATTTCGAAATAACACTCTTTTCCTTCTGCCATCACACCAAGCGCCGCTAGCCAGTTGATTGAAAAATACGGACAGAAAACTGTACAACACTCGCCATAGGAGATCCTTCTGGAAGCAATAACGATAATATAGGGATTTACCCAAACACCGACCGTCTTACGAGATTTAACCGGACCGGCTAGAGTGACCCGGGTGCCGGGTAAACGGCCCCGGACAATGTTTATAAGTGGCCGGATCAGGCAAACAGCACAGCGTCCGTTTAACATAACTCTAGTCTCAGTTTACGGCTTTTGTTTTATGGAGTCGACTAAAAATGTAATTTTATGGGTAGCTTTGGTACAAATGGCTTTGGAGGTGGATCGTAATTGGTGCGTTTTGTCGTGAAGCAAAGTCTGGATTTAAAGAGCATGATCCAGCCAAAATACCTACGTCTCACTGCTGGGCACAGTATAAGAGAGTTTGGCCTACAGTTTCTATGGATTGAGACACACAGCATTGAATTTCTACGTGGATGGATGCAGGTTGCCTTAGCATTTTTTCCTGATTTGATTTCACACATAAACCCAGAAAAATGCAAAGGTGCGAGCTTGGGATTCGAACCTACGATCCTTTGCATGAGTCCATCCCAGTGAACTGGTTAGGTGGACCTCGGATCAGGAGGTAGCTTCGATGTTTTAAATATTCTGCTCTCATACACTCAAAAACATAGTGACTAAGAGCACGTTTGATAAGTAGATGCCAAAATCAAAACTAATACGCCGAAACATAAAATAGTAACGCATCCCGAAGAGCCAGGAAATAGGGACTACATCACTGATGTAAAAATCCGATAAGCCGGCCTCCCAGGACTACGCCTCATAAATCATACGCGATAGGCTTATTCCGAGATAATTTCGTGTATTCGAACATCTAGGAATTATTAGTTTTTGGGAAGCAACTAAGATTAATCGGGCTATGAGTGAATGAGTGACTTGAAGTGCCGCCACCATGATGGGAAGCGACTGGTGGCTGTTTCCAAGAAAATACGCTGTTATGTGCTATACTTATGTTATCTTACGCAAATTTCTATCTACAATATACATACGTACATACAATCACGCCTGTATTCCCAAATTTGGTAGGCAGATCACACGAAACGTGACGTTGACAATACCATGATTATAACTATTTCACGCTTCGCAACCACTTCAAGCATTAATTTTAGGTTTGAAAACAGATGGAAGAGGTAGTATAATTGTGAAAAATTGTTAGTCTGTTGCCTAAACCATACCTAAACCTATTTCCTTGGTCGGCTCTTACGACATCCATGGAAGAAATGGAAAGATGTTATTCTAGACCCGACCACATGAGTAATTTTTTAGTTTGGTATAATATACGCTTTCTTCCACAAATTATTCCAAAAGCGATAAATCAGAAACTACAATTATTTGACAGCGACCATTGTTCCAAGTCAAAGTGAACTCCGAACAAAGTCAGATGCAAAAACTTGCTCAAATTATGTAAGTAGTGATAAGTACAGGAATAAAATCTTCATTCAGCTCTCCCGACGAATCCATTGTGGCGGGACAATGTAGTCCGGGCTTTGTGTCGCCGCTAACAAAAAGAAAGACAGTTTAACTACGAATAGTAATTAATTAAATTCGCTCTCTTTATTTCACTTTACTTCGAAGCAATAAATTATTCCGGCTCGCGACACTAAGCCCTGTATTGCTGCCCCATCCGTCCCAAACAATATTGTATTCAAAAAAGAACACAGTCGCAACAAGTAAAGCTCCCGAAAATGCACAGCAAAAATGCAAAAACTGCAGCGAAATGTAAATTAAGTCGACGATAAAACGAGATCTCCGCAGCATTTAAATTGTAAAAGATAAATCTATGCGCGTCCGTACATTGCCTCGGCGAGGCGCCCGACGACACATGGGATTGCAAATTCAAACGTTGAAAGCGTGTGCCGCTAAATATTTACTCAGATGTTCATCACTTCTATTGATTTTGTTCCCAATCTTGTCTCTGGTGTATCTGCTACAGTCCAGCAGTGGAAAATGAGCTTTACCCCGCAGACCGAGGGTCGGCCGTGTCGGCATGTCGAACGCCGACCGCGGCCGCAGCGATAAGTTAGCAACTCGCAGCAAACTTGGAGCGGGAACTCCATGAATCGAATTTTTGTTGCGGCGGCAATCGAAATATACATACATTGGGAAATAATAAACTCCGCCAGCTCATCGCGACATGATTGGCCTTAGAATTCCAGAGTTCGCAACAAGTTGGAAGATTGATGGGGTTGCGAGAATATTATAAACTTGCGGAATCGGCGTCTTGCTAACGCTAATATAAATTCATATCTGACGTACATTGGCCTCGCGCGTAGCCACTTTGTTCCTTCGCTGATGTAGGCAGTTCATTGAATTTCACACCAATTAAAACATCGCCGTCGCAAACAATGTGTTCGGCTGAACAGGCTCAGTCAATTAATACAATTCCCTTAACGTAAATACTTGAGCACCTCCTTAGACGTATCGCGAAGTTAAATTCGGGGGCTTTGTCGTCACGGAGACTCTTAGTACCTACTTAGGTAGGATTTCGCTTCTATATCGCTCCTTTGACGGCGCGAATGAATAAATCTGAGGGGAAATAAATAGAAATGAATATTAAATTCAGTTCTTTACCACGGCGCGGGGAAACGCTTCCTCATTGCAAAATACTCCAGTAGGAGAACACACGCTGTAATTTTAATTAATTGGCTTTCTGGTATCACTGCAGCCTTTGTGAATTATAACGAAATTACTTTCATTATTTACCTACCTACTTATTAAACGTAAAACTGGAAATTATAGATATTCTCCCTCGTCAAATAATAATTTTAATACAGCTTACTTCCACTCTTGATGCGAGTGGGTAGATACTCAAAATACCAACAAATATCTAAAAAGCACTGACGTTAATATCTTACGTCAATACCTTTATCGTACCGATTTAAACTACCAATAGAAAGAGCCACTTTTCATCAAATATTTTTCACGATAAAAGTAAAATTATCGCGAAAAAACGTAGTCTGTCGGCAGAGGATTATTTCCATGGAGATGAAAATCACCTCTAGACAAATAATCCCTAAAGTCATTTTTTCTTCTACTTAAGAGGCTTTGATTTGTAACTGGATACGGATTAGGGAGCTATAAGAATTTATCGGGCTCAACTCGATTACAGCAGTTTGAGGGGTTTTAAATCTGCATTTTCAGTCGAAAAATAACTGGGATAGAATAACACCTTTCCATTTCTTCCGTGGATGTCGAAAAAGGCGACTAAGGAGCTGTCTCCGTTTAGGTATGTTTTAGGCGACAGGCTAGCTACCTATCACTATTATACCTGCCAACTGAAAACCTAAAAAAATATGCTAGAAGTGGCCACGAAACGTGAAATAGTCATGTTTTGTCTATGGAGTGTTTCGTGTGCTCTGCCTACCGCATTTGGGAATACAGACGTGATGTATGTATGTTAGTAACTGGCTGTCTGTAAGGTCGAACCAATAGATGTCCGCCCGCCGCAGAACGATGTCATAACAAACGTAATAAAGTTTTCCTTTGTTGTGCAATGCAATATCACTGTGACGTTCATTGCGAATAGGTTCCATGATGGGTTAGGAATCAATAGGTTCGCGTATATCCATTTACGCTTCAATCGTTGAACCGATTAAGGTGAAAAGTTTGGATATATCAAAAATACTAATAATGATCGTAAAATACCATAATAGTGGTATCATAAGGCTGGTTATTTCTACATCACAATGTAAGGCTCTCTAGTTGTCTGTGGTACGTAATAGATGTCGCTTCGCCGACTGCGAGCAGCCGCGGACATAAAATAATAGTTCTCCCCGAGGAATTTTTATTCCACTTTGCGTTAGTTCGAGTTGCGGGCTAACTCAAATATTCGAAAGCACTTTATTCAGGAATTCTGGATTCTGTGCCTCCTATTTTCTGGTCTGAACTAGGTCTTATGCACGGATTTGTTCGTTAAAATATATTTTAAACACTGCGTGGTGTCGGATTAAAGCCCGTCACAGACTACGCATATACGATAATATTTTATCTGCGTATAAATGCCATTTTTCCATATGTCGGTGTCAAAAGATACCTGACGGTAAATCTGCGCAGTGTGTGGTAGCTCATTGAATTGTATAGGGAGCAATATTGACAGATATGTATATGTTCTGTAACAGATATCTTACCGTACCTGCTTAATGTGTGACGGGCTTTAGAATAACACCTCTCTTTTTTCCGTGGATATCGTAAGAGGCGACCAAGGAAATGGGTTAAGGTATAACTCACAGACTATAGATAACTCACATTTTAAATCGACTCTAGCACGACATGTTTCGGGCTAATTCGTAGCCCTTTATCTAAAAGCTGCGGCGGCTGCTGCTGCCAAAGTGCACTGCGCTCTGCGCGCCACCGCTTTATTCGCGCGACAACGTGAAACGTGATTTGAAACGTGAGTTATCCGTGTTTTACGAAAAGAGTGAGTCTCACGGTAGTTTAATGTCCGACAGGCTAGCAATCTGTCACTATTATACATTACATTATACACCTGCTAACTCAAAACCTACAAAAATATGCGAGATGTGGCCACAGAACGTGAAATAGTCGTGGTTTTGTCTACGTAGCATTTCGTGTGCTCTGCCTACCCCATTTGGGAGTACCTACAGGCGTGATATATCTATGTTATTTCGCCGCTGTACTCGATAACAACACCGTCGCCTTAGTGAATAACACTGCACAGAAAAATTAAACAAACATACACACTGAAATCCTATCACTAGTAGTTATGGCACCGTTTCTTATAGTTTTGATATTTCACGAAGGCCTACTATCGGCTAAAAAATGTTAACGCGTTTTCTTTCACCAACTTTTTATTATGTGGGCCCACGAGGATTCGGGGACTTGGCCGGGTAAAAACTTTCGACATTCTTAAGTATTTGATTAAGTCATAGAGACTACGAGAACTATAGATACCTGGGGACTAAACTAAATACCTATTATCGAGTTTCATGGCCGTGTCTTCAATTGACTGGTGATTGAAAGGTTTAAATCTATACTAATACTAGCTGGCCCGGCGAACTTCGTTCCGCCTTAACCAATTTTTTGTTCGCATGATTCCCAAATTTTCTCACCGTTTGAACC